>CM076661.1:4413727-4510655 GCA_038496675.1 Rachycentron canadum | reverse complement strand
CCCCCCCCCCCCTCTCATATTTTCAGATGGTGTTCTACATTGAGGCCTGTGAGTCTGGGTCAATGATGAAACACCTGCCTGCTGACATTGACGGTGAGTTGAACTTTACCTGATTAGAATCACTTTCCAGGAAAAAAACTAGAGATAATGACCCAACAGATCAATAATAAACAACTTAAATCAATGAACTACTTCAACATGAACTTGACTTTGATTTTTAAATCAAAATCTGCCAATAATCAATAGTACAAATGTTTGTGTTTTTGAATAATAAGTAGAAGAGTTTGGTGTAGCACTGGCCTTTGGACTTCACTTCTGTCTCTGTCCTATCTAGTAAAACACTAAGGTCAGCATTGTGACTTGTGGTAATTTGTTAGCTGTGTCACTCCGTCATGTGCTTGGCCTCATGTGATGAACAGGACCTGCTCAGGATATTGATCAAAGTTCTGGTTTTTACTGTGTCGACCAAAGATGGTTTCTACATTCCAATTTATATAATGCAATATAATACAAAACTCCTATCCATCTATCGAAAGTCTTGACTTTTAAAGCTGCGTTTAGCTCGTAGTGGTTCAGACTGTTAAAAGCTCCAGCTGTTGTCTTTGCAGTGTTTTTGTGAGTCACCATGTTCAAGTTTGGTGAATGACAGTTTTTTGTTTTTTTGTTTTTTTTTTATTCAAATTCACAACACAAGTTATCTCAAGGCACTTTCCAAATGGAACAGGTCTAGACCTGCTCTTCATAATATTATTTACAGAAACCCAACAATTCCCAACAAGAGTAAGTATCTGACAACAGTCGCAAGGAAGCACTTCCTTTTAAGCAATGGCTGGTAACAGTAATAGTTATTGTTGTTATTATTAATTTTGAAAATGAACTATTGCACTTACTAACACAAGGATGTCTCTGTTCTTCAGTGTACGCCACCACAGCTGCCAACGACCACGAGTCCTCTTATGCCTGCTACTATGACGATAAGAGGGACACATACCTGGGAGACTGGTACAGCGTTAACTGGATGGAGGACTCTGATGTGGTGGGTGACGTTTGTCCTGCTGTATCCCAGTCATGATATTCTGCTGTATATTGTTACAAAGACACTTAAGTTGTTTAAATTATAAAAACTGAAATGAAAATCTGGTCACAGTTAATCACATTTTTCCACTTGATGAATACAGTAGGTGCAAAGTAACTTGTCCTTGGAGACATCAACAAGTAACATATTTTTTACTCTTTATTACGGTGAGGGTTAGGTTTGGGTTCAAAGACTTGTTGGATATTTTGCTTATTTGCATTCTGGGGGAGAGTTGAATGAGAAGATGGCTGCCACTATCTGTTTAAGTTTAAAGCGGCTAGTTAGTTTACCAAAACATAAAGGCTGTAACAAGGGTGAAACTACTCTGACTCTGTCTGGTAACAAAGTTTGCCCAACAGCACTTCAAGATCATTAGTTAGCACAGTATATCTATGAAATAAGATGTAAAACTCACAAATCGTAAGTTTACACTTTTGTTCCAGACTATTTCTTATACAGATACTATTTCTTTTACAGATTAAAGAAACGAGGAAGTGAACAAGCACATTCTCTGAAACATCAAATTACTTCGATCTCTCACTCATCTTAGCTGAACTTTTATGCCTTAGACATCGACTGATATGTCATTTACTGTTGGTGGATTGTTTTGTTTTCAGAAAATGTATTAATTTTACCAATCTGGTACAATACTAACTCAGACAATATGTCGTCCATTACAAGTTTACAGGTTACTGTTCCAAAAACTTGTCATGTCAAATAGGCAGGAAAAGGAAGTGGTGACAGCTTCCAGCAGCAGTGCTTTGTTTTTCATCTAATAAGACCTGAGTAGTTTGCATATGCATGTAAAAGCACCTGTGATCTTACTATAACTAACACATATATAGCATCCCAAAACAGAAACCTGAATTTCAAGAAGAAGAAGAAGAAACCAGAGTTGAACTTTGATGTGAAACAAATAACTGATTACACCACTTTTTTCCAAAGGTTTTGTTGCTTACATTACATTACATATTTCTCTCTGTGATGTAATAAACAACATTGCTGACATTGTGCTTTCAGGAGGACCTGACAAAAGAAACTTTGCTGAAGCAGTTCAAGATAGTGAAGAGCCACACAAACACCAGCCACGTCCAGCAGTTTGGAAACAAGGTGAGAGAGATGAATGAACACAAACCAATACTATATGTTTTTGTTTGCTCTTGTTTTTAAGAACCATTTTGCTGGAAATAGTTTTATTTTATATCTAAATGCCAGAATAGTAATGATAGTGGAGACCTGCGTGGGAGAAGACATTTGTTTCCTGCTCTTATTCAATCACTCATCTTGGATTTCTCTTCTTTACAGACAATGGCCCACATGAAGGTGATAACATTTCAGGGGAACAAGAAAGCAGACAGCCCACCCGCCCCTCCAGTGACCCTGGAGCCAATTACAAACACAGATCTGACCCCAAGCCCAGACGTTCCACTGGCCATCCTCAAGAGGAGGTTGATGGCCTCCAATGATATCAGTGTTGTAAGGGGCCTGCTAATGGAGATGAATGCCCACCTCAAGGTAAATGGTCACAAAGGCTGCTGGTGTTTTTGCTGTCTACAGAATGCTACATGTTTCTGGTCCTCTGTGTAGATAAATTTGATTTGCATGGTATACTTGAGCAGTCATCCACAATCTGAATGGTTTCATGACAGTTCTTACACTACAGATTTTTGTGTGTCTGTGTCTGTGTCTGTCAGGTGAGGGAGATGATGGCAGAGACTATGCACCAAGTGGTCACGAAGGTGGTCGGTAGTAAGATCGAGGCTGAGGAGGTTTTCAACGACAGAGCCGAACTGTCCCAGCATCAGTGCTACAAGGCTGCAGTCACCCACTACAAACACAGCTGCTTCAACTGGCACAAAGCTGAGGTAGAGCTGCTGTCCTCTCCTAATCCCAACCCTCAGAAAATGCTGCTGCTCAGCAAAATACTTGATTAGTCACATTTTTGCCAGGATTCTGTAGCTAATGGTTAAAACTTGTCTCACGTGTCAAGTTTTCCTTTAAAAGGGGAACCACCAGCTGTGTTTCACATGCTACTCATAAGTATCCGTCAGAGTTACTCAGACTGACAGTCACCAGTAAGAGCAGCTTGAATTCTTAAAACATGAGTTTATCAAAGCCATATTCTTATGTATTGCACCATAATGCCTTCAGCCTCAGGTAAAAAAAACATTTTTTGTATTTCTGTTAGGTTTACTCTGCACACATTTGTATTTCATCAATGTTTGTTTCAACCTGATACATGGCACCTGTTCATGAGGAGCTGAATGAAAGACTAGAATAAATCCCACAAATTACCATATAAGGCTGCCTATTGTTCTCTGGAGGCCTTTTTCACAGCAGCCATAGACTTCCCAATGTGGGGTAGCACAAGTTTTACTGGTAACTGGTAACAATGGGGTCTGTTCTCTTCAAGTTTAATTCACAAAACTCGGGAACTCAGGGGAACCTGAAACAAAAAGAAAATATAAGTACATGTCATCAGAGCATGAAATTTGTTTTAATTTTCAGAGCTCCAAGTAGGAGTTGCTTTATTCTGTTGTATAACGTTGTAACCTGAATATCTATGTGGTTCAGACTATTACTGGAACATATGAAAATGTTATTTTTCAGATATTGTGACAACAATTTTCATTATTTTCTGACATGTTATAGATCAAATAATTTATGAATTCATCGGAAAAATTGTATTAAATATTAAATACAAATAATTGAAGGTTGTCTATGAAAAGTGAACCGAAAATAGATTAATACAAAGATAAATATCACAGGAAGATGTTATTCTGTTCATCTGGGTTTCCCTCATCAAAGAGATATCGGAGGTAATTTACTGTAACAAGACCAAACATAGCCGCCCTGGTAGAGATGTGTGTAAAACCAAAGATGAGATGCTATATGATGACAGTACCTGACCAGAACAGGAAGCTGTATTTATATGCCGGGTTTTTTATTCTGTAAAACAGAAACACAGTATTTTCCAGCTATATGAGTTTATTCCAAGACTTCCCTTTTTCTTGAACTGTTTGACATTTCAGTTGCTCAAAACACATGAGGGGAAAATAAACATTTAAAGGTCCACATACTGTGAAACACAGTTTATGATTCCTCTTCTGACACATGATGCTCTCTTGTTTCAGTATGAATATGCTCTGAGACATCTGTACGCTCTGGTGAACCTGTGCGAGAGAGGGTACCCTGCAAACAGGTATGGTCTACTTCTTTTTTTCAACTAGACTTTTACAGATGACATTTTGAAGCCCTCAGTTTGTACTTTTTTTTTTTTTTTTTTTGTGGTACAGCAGCTGTGCCCTAATTCATCCTCTGCTTTATGGTCCATTTTCGTCTAAATGGGACCATCATTTTAAAATGAACAACACGTTGTATTGAAGACTTGAAACTAGAGACTGAGAACATAAATTCTGCCTCATGGCCATTAGATAGGATTCCGGTTTAGGGCACTGAGCCCTGGAGTCTGTCCATTTTTATATACATCTTATGGTTTATACTAATTTATCTTTTTTTTTTTTTTTTTTTAAATGTTTTTGTTATTTCATCGTGAAGTAATTTTGTTCTGTTTCTCTCTGCAGGATCCTACTGGCCATGGACTCTGTGTGTAATTTCAGAAATTGAAAGGCTTTAAAGAAAGCCTGAGAAGATGATGCTTCTCTTTTCACCCTAGGAATCAATCTGACGTTGAGTTGACGTTATTGTTTTATCAACACACTATAACACTTTAAACCTGTGATATTTTGTTTGTTTGTTTTTTTTTTTTTAATTTGAATGATGAATTTTTTTTAAACATGTTTTATGATGAATTGCACTGTAGAGGGGCTTTGAATGATGTTTTACTGCCTCTGATTCTCTTTTCATTTTATTCTTTTTAAGCACAATTATACGATGGAATCTGTGTAAATTTGCTCTGCGCTCAGCTTTACTTGTGGTATAAACAGACTGGTGTGAATGTTTGATGTGTAAAGGACATACCACTAAATATTGAATGTTTGCTGAACCTCAAGGCTTTGTTCAAACACAGGGATCTTGAAATATAACCTGACAGACCAAAAATGACTTGTGGGTGTGCTGTTTTTTTTTTTTTTTTTGTTTTGTTTTTTCAAATTCTTATATCAAAATAACACTTCTGAAATAATTTGTCACAGTATTCTTTACACATTTGCAATGGCTAATCTTCAGAAAATGATTTGTACACTGTAATTCCCGTGATCTGTGTTCAACCATGTCACCTTGAAGGGATCTTACATTTATACTTAGCATATTTAGTGCTTGACCCACCTTTAGAAACTGAATTATGCTCAACTCAATAAAAACCTTCTTAATAACATATTAGCAAATGTCTGTATATAAGAAGGCACTGCTGCAACTCACAGACAAGTCTACATTTGATCAAAGTTGAAGTCTAAGAATTTGTCCAATGGGTAATGCACATAGTGGTTTGATTTGATTTTAACCAGTGATGAGATGTTTGATCATCAATATGAATAACATAACTTGTGTGTGTGATTGCTATTAGTGCACAAATGGCTCATAGGAATGTCATTATTTTTGCATGTGGTTATAAATTTTAAGTATTGATCTAACTATGAAACTGAAATTTTGACCTGATGATGGCACTAAACAAATGAAAAATCATAACTTCTTTGATATACTGACATTTCCTTTAGTGCCACCATCAGTTTGAAGTAGAAGGTGTAGGTCAAACAAAAAATCTACAAAACTGATGACATTCCCTCTAGCTTCAGTTGTACTTAATGTTTAGTCCGTGTGCCACAGATTTGGCTGATCAGCTAGAGGTGGAGGTTTATTTGAGGGCGCAGAGCTCACAGTCACACCTCCATGTGGACTGATGCATTCAACGGTATGAAATAATGAAATTATGACATCTACTGGCGAAAGTAGATAAATAAATACAATAAAATAAATACATAATTAAAAGCATGGTAAAGTATTTAAAAGGACTGGATGTAGTTTTTTATTTTAATTTTTTAACCTGTGAATTGTTTTTGTTGTTGGATTTATTGTAATGTGCTTGTGTAAATTGGTGTTTGGCTTCGTTATTGGATATGAACACGATTTGCTGCTAATATAATTCTTTGATTTTTCTTGTTTTAGTATTTGCTGTGATTATTTATTTTTTGATGTTACACACTCATTGTGGTTGTTTTTTTTTATTATTATTATTATTTTAGACCTTAACTTAAAATGCGACCATTAATTTTTAAGAAAAATACTAACATACAACATTTTCAATTTTTAAATGTATATTTATTTTGATTGCGGATGACTTGTTATTACATTTAATCGGTTTTTAACATTGTTTTGGGAAGTTTTCTACATCTGGCTCGGTGTTATGGTTGAAATGGTCTCTCCAGCAGGACGGTCCCCCTCTCGGTAGCTAGTTTCGTCTTGAGCATGACTGAAGGGAATCTATAACATTTCGATTATATGTCCTCTAGTTTTTATTTATAAATATAAGTGGTAGATTTATCCGTTCAACGTGGTCATTAGTTTGGCATTTTGATTTGAAATATAATTACGTACAAAACATTATCTTTGAATTTTGAACAGGCAGCTAACTGCTACCTAAATGCGCGGGGGCCGGTCCTGGTGGGGAGGCGGCCTTGTCCAGTACCTGCCCACCCATTTCATAAAGCAGGAAGACGTCCTGACCGATACTGGGCTCGGTAACATGTAAACACGACGCATCAAGGAAAGGCGTTAATAACACGGGGAGTAGCCGCCGAGATACATCGACGGTCGGACAGAAAACGGCTGTGTTAGCCCTGGTTGTTTGTGAACATCTGCAACAGTTACAGCGAACGAAGCGGGATTTTTTTTTTTTTTTAGCTCGCTAAAGTTAGCCTCTTAGCTAACTTTATCGTCTGTCCGGGTCGAGGTTGTTTCTCAGCTGGGCTGGTTGCGCAAAAAAAAAAAAAAAAAAAAGGACTTCCAACTCTGCTCGGTTTAAACCCCCCGTTAAAGTTTCATCATGGGATCCAGGGCGTCCACGTTACTCAGAGAAGAGGAGATTGAAGAAATTAAGAAGGAGACCGGCTGTAAGTAGAGCTCAGGTTCATTCCTGTGATGAAAACGACTCTTATCCACGAGCTCTGTGTTTAACCATTAGTCATTCATTGCAGTTAAGTAGTTACTTAACGGCTGTCTCTGTAAAAATCTCCAAACCATGGACCAAAAGGAAGTTGCAATAATAGAAGTGATTGTGTGATTTATTTTCTTGTCCATAACTGGATATTAAGTGATGAAAAATGACCAAATACATTAACCTTTGGGTTGTTTATCTCTGTTATACTGCTCCGTTACACATCAGAGGGCAATGTTTTAAACTGTTTGACTGACAGACACTCAGCTGGCAGTTTATGAGCTAATTCATTAGGGAACCAGTTAAAACAGTCCTGTAGTAAATCGTCCTTCATTAAGATTATAATGTTGTGTTTTTATTGAATTTGTTTTAGAGAGTTGTCGATTCAACTATTAGATCATTTTGAAGCCTGTAGTCTGTGGTACTGTTTATACAGAGAGGTGTCTCTGCTCTCGATATTAATATATATAAATATATATAGTGCAATATGATTCCACAGCACCACAACCTGCTGCTTCCAAAATTACAATACAGTTGAATCAGTGCCTGTCTGTGGTAATGTATTGGTACTTAATCTTTGGGCAGTAGTTCATGCAGAGAGCCTGTGGAGATGAGTGATTACTGGTTACTTCTGGTTTTGTATGTGCAGGAGGTCCAGTATTTAGGTGAAAGGTTATTATGAAGCAGAGTGTATTATGTTATCTTCTGATCATTTGGTAGTGAAATTTATGCCAGTTTGATGTTTTCCCACAGTCTCTCACAGTCAAATAACTCGTCTGTACAGCCGCTTCACCAGCCTGGATAAAGGCGAAAACGGCACCCTCAGGTAAGCAAGAACGTTACCTCAATTGTGGTTTACTATTACTTTGAAGTGCAGAACTTTAAGACATGATGTGGCTCAAATACCCAATAACAGAATTACAAGACAGAAATTAGAGAAAAGGGTATTTAAATGAATTTAATAATCTTTATTGTAAATACATTGTACTAATTTGGGGATGAGTAGTTCTGTTGAACAGTGGTCCTTAAAACAAATTTACCCATGTGAATGAATATCCAATTAGATATATTCAGTTGTCAGACACAGTTTTGCAAAATAAAATGTTTCTTACTGCAAATCTTCAAGAACTCAGTGTGACATTTCTTTGATGTGTGATTAACTTCTAGTCTTCTCATAGTCTGGGTAGAACAAGCAATAGGTGATGAAGTGGCTAATCATTAAATCACAGCTCTTTGATTTGGCAAAGCGGACTCATTTGCAGATCAGTCCTGAGGATAGAATTTTTAAAAAAAACTGCGTGCAGTTTTGTACAACTCTTTCTTTTCAAAGATGTGCTGTTTACACATAACAAGTTCTTGGCTTTGCATGTTCTTGGTCCAGTGCTTTCAGTCACCACACACAGTCAGGAACAGCCTCATTTATGTCCAAGGTGACTTTCTTACCATCCATTAGTTGCCACAACAATCAGATTTAAAATGAATATCAGCAGGGAAAGTTTCTGTCCCAATGATGGACCAAGAAATGGTCCAACATTTATTGTGATATAGTTTCTCAGCCAAAACTTTTTTTCCCTTTTATCCATTCCCGTTACATATGCAGTCAGTGAAGACTTGTTTTAAGTAATAAATAAGACATTGTCCGTGTTATATCTTTTTAGAATTGATGGTTTCTCTTTAGATGTCCTGTCCTGTCCCAAGTGCATTGTTGTATTTTCACTCTCTCTCTCATTATATCTCCCGATGTCTGCAGTCGAGAAGATTTCCAGAGGATCCCAGAGTTGGCCATTAATCCCCTGGGAGACAGAATCATCAATGCTTTCTTCCCTGAGGGGTGAGTTGTCCCTGTTATTAGTCTGTGGTCTTAAAGAGATCTTGTTTTGCGCAGGTTGTGTTTGAGTCACAGCCACCACAAAGCTGTACCAGACCAGCATGCTTTTCACTTGTGGCTGCTTGACTGCAGACTCAAGAAGCTCAGTCTCTTCTGCCAGTTCTGTGTAGGAAGAAAAAATCAGGTTGGGTTTTTGTGCACCGCAGGTTCTGAATGTATATTTGGCAGTTGTTTGGCTGTTTTATCAGTCTGTAAGCTGAAAACCAGATGTTTGCAGATATATCATTAAAATCCCAAAAAGTCAGATGTGTAGGCGTTTTAATTTTAGCCATGTATTTTAATGGTTTCAGATGTGTTCTTGTTGCTCTGGTTTTAGCTTGTTTGCTTCAGAGGAACTTAAGAATGGAGATGGAGAGTGTTTGACTCACTAAAATGGTGTTAGCTTACGTCTAGTTTGAGTTTTCATTGTTTCCCACACAGCTAATGTTTATTTTGAGCATAATGGTAACTTGAGCCAGCACAAAAGAATCATTGAGGGTATATTTTGTGTCTGTTCTAGAGCCAGAAAATTTTAAATTCTAATCTAATGTAATTTTTTTTTTGTCTCTGGTTTTTAGAGAAGACCAGGTAAACTTCAGGGGCTTCATGCGGACCTTGGCTCACTTCAGACCAATTGAGGACAATGAGAAGAACAAGAACCCCACAGCCAGTGAGCCACTCAACAGCAGGACAAACAAACTGCTCTGTGAGTATAGAGCTCAGTCACACAGGCTTGTCTGGGTGGAAGTGGTAACCAGTATCATGAACATTCAGGGGATTTCATAATGTTGGTTTACTGTGTCTGTCATGACTTGCATATTTTTTATTTTTGCAGTCGCTTTTCGTCTGTATGACCTGGACAGAGATGACAAAATCTCTCGTGATGAGCTGCTGCAGGTGAGTAGATGGCTTTGTCATGTAAATAAGACGCTGAGTCACAGTGCAGTTTTAGGTAACGGCTGCTTCACACAAAGAGTAAATCAGCAAGATGGTGAATAATTTGATTTTAAAGATGCCTTTTCTTCATGGAAATCCATTAATTACCTCTGAAAATATTTGCTCTTGATTCTTTGCATAACAAGGGAACAAATGCTATTGTGCAATATCTATTTCAAAGTGCTCCACAGAGAAGGACTTCGATGTCAATGACAAGACTTTGCCCTTATGCTGATAATGATGTGATATCGCTCCTTAACCACAGGTTGATTTTCCCAGACAGTCTAATATCCTGTATTTGGTCTTCCTCTCCTCTGTGTTATTTGTTGTCCCTCTGTGAAGCCATCGCGGTTTCAGTGACATTGTGTGACCTGTAATTGCTATAAGCTCCGGGTTAAATGACTCAGACAGATCTCTTGTTTTTCGCAAAACATTTCTGTGTCGCGTGCTTCATGTGATAAATGAGCCTGTAGGACTCCAAACTTGTAACCCAAAGTAATGTTTGTTTTCCTGTTTTTTGGGAAATATGTGTTCACTGTCATTTATCATCATGTAATTCCTACTGTAACGTGCAGCTGCTGTTTTTTGGTCATTTAACTGGAATAACTACAAATTATCTTGTGTAGTTATTCAAATACCCGTAATATTCACACTGTTTTCAAAACAATTCAACATATTGTTTCTGCAAGCATCTTGACTGGTATTTACCATGAACTCTTTTCGCTGGTGTTCATTAACAATGAAGGGAACTTTTCTTCATTCTTCACAGGTCTTAAGGATGATGGTTGGTGTAAACATTTCAGATGACCAGCTTGGCAGCATTGCTGACAGGACCATCCAGGAGGCTGACAGAAACGGAGATAACTCCATTTCCTTCAATGAATTCATCGAGGCAAGTTCTGTGGTCGTAGGGCATCTGTCACCTTACATACACAGCTCTCCTGTAATAAACTAGTGACTAGAGTGCTTTTCTACAAAGCTCTGTCACTACCATGGTACATACTGTGCCTTTTCAACATTGGAGGCCCCAGTAAGGCTCAAACCAGAGACCAGGAATGAAAAAATATCCACGCTCTCATTAAAGTGAATGAGACCTCACTGTATATTCCCCAAAGGATACATTTTACATTCAAGTACAGAATTGCTTTGCCTGTGCATTAAGTACTTGTATCCTTGATGGAATCCTGAGAGTTAATTCAAACACTGATTTCCAAAGGGCACATTTCATGGTTTGAGGGTTTGAGTTAATATTCACCACATACATTGTTTTTGCTGTGATATTGTTGCACTGTGCCTGTTAAACATTACAGGACCACAACATCACATTGTTGTTTTTAGCAGCTAAATTTCTTCTGTTCTGTTTTGGTTGTTTTCTCAGGTCTTGGAAAAGGTGGACGTGGAACAGAAAATGAGCATCCGGTTCCTGCACTAAGTTTCTTTTTCTTTTTTTCTTTTTTTTTTTTTTTTCCATTCTTTTTTTAAATTTTGAGTGGAGCTTCAACATGTCAGTTGATGTCGGGACACAACCTCATCCAGCTTCTCCGCAGGCTGCTGTGGCCCACACTTTGAGTACACACTGTCAGACCAAGCATTACGTAGATAATGTCATAGATCCTGAGTTTCTGCCTTTGCACTGCTCTGTAAACAAAGGGAAAGACAAAGTTGTGTGCCTTGGGTTGTTTTATGCAATGTTACTATGTATTTCGAAGTAATGTAACATTATTTATTAGAAAACTTGTAGAGTCATAGTTGGTGCCACTGCTATTCCACTTCTCACACGAATGGCACAGTATGGTAAAGCTTTTTGCCCATGCAGTCAGTAAGTTTATTCATACTGTTCCTTGAATATTTAGCACGTGCTGCTGTGTCTTTGTCTGTACAAATATGCAATAGTTCAAAGTGAAACTTGTAAGATGTGTGATTCCACTTCAAAACAGACAGTGTTTTTAATGCTAACGTGATCTTATGACTCCATTTCTTTAACTTGGCAGAGCAAGTCAGACCAGCCAGCTCTAAGTTTGCCCCTTGAGGCAAAGCAGGACCTGCTCCACAGATTTTTATGTTTTACTCACAGAAGTGCCATGGCCTCGGTTCTCCTTTGTAAGTTATTATCTCAACAGTAAACCAGAACCAGTGGCCATGTTTGTGTGTTTTGTTTTTCACATGGGTTAACCTAGCTCCCTCCAATTGATTGTTATTACCTATTTCAATTGTTGGACTAAAACCAAAGCAAGTTTGACCTTCCTTCAAAGCTAGTGACCACCTGGGGCCTGTTGGAGCCATTGCTGATTCATTGTGTTTATAATGTTGTATTTAAAGAACTACTTATTCATTTATAACTAAAATTGTGGTAGTAGGAGGGAACTTTTCACACAAAATGCTGCCATCGCTTTGGCTAACACGCAAGTCTTCCCTTGCACTTGTTCTAACATGTAAAAATAGTATGTTTGCAAAATGGCTGCCACCGTGGCTTTCAAAAAATCTTTTACCCCTGATTGAAACTTAATATAGTCCTGACTAACGGCCCTGTGGTGGAAATTGGGCTGTGGACCAGTTAGTTTGTAGTCTTAGACCAGGTAAGCCCACAATAACGTGCTATGCTTCTGTTAATATGATAGGTCTCCATGTGGAGAGAAAGAAAAAATGTTTGTTTTATGCACTGCTCAATATTTGTTGTGCAATTTCTTTTGCCATTGATTAGTTCCATATGATTAAATCAAATCAAATGCATTAATATATATTTTCTGTACAAGCTAGTGTGGACAAATTGGAGTGGAAATGTCTGGCCCTTTAATCTTTAATGTGAATTTGTTAAATCATTACAAGAACACCCTCCAGCAGGAAAGTGAGTGCAGGAAATTAAGCTCAACCATTTTGTCAATCATTATGTGATTATCAATCAAATATGATATGTGACGTTGGTCTAGGTATTATCAAAGTGATTCATGGATTTGATTTGAATAAAATAAGTGCCATGCTTTCTTTGTGTCTTTTACTGGGAAGGTATTGTTGCTTGGTGAGGCCCTGCATTTTTTTTATTTGTTTTTACTTTTGTACCAGGATTTATTCCAGTTGTCAATTGTACTCATAACATAATGAGGTCAAGGTCAGATTGCAAGACTATAATTGTTTTTTCCATAGTGGATTTGACAAATCCATCTTGCAAAATAGGCCAATAATAATATCTTTAGCTAAGTAAGCCACCATGTTTCAGATGTGCTCACTACTTGAGGTCACAAGAACAACTTTTGTGAAGATACAGATGAAATTTAAAATTTTCAATACTCCATCCACAGTCACTAATGTTCAACATATAGGCCAGGTTCTGCTGATGTTTAGTATTTTATGTTAACTTATGTATAAGTTATATATATATATATATATAATATCCACAACTATATTTCCATCATTTACTGATTTGTTTATTGGCCATAAAACAGATATATTTTACTAAATAAGAGAGTATGTTAGACAACATGATATCAAATTTATGTGGAAACAAATGCTCAGATTTGATGTGGGTGACATTTTTGCTTTTAAAAATTATAAATTAATGTTAAATGATCTGTTGACCAACTCCTCTGTTAATTGTTGATTAGGAGCTGTTAGCCAGACCACCTAGCATGTCACTGAGGGGTCAAACATTTATACACATAATTTACCCTTTTGATACTGAAGTGCAGTTTAGTGTTCGTTCATATATATTTTTACTTGAATTCTACTCTCTTAACTGTAATTAGATTAATTATTTCAGGGATTTTTGATCGTTGTAGTCATACGTTATGAGCTAAGTTGGCAGTTTGTCAGTTAGTTTGATTGATGACCGTTGGAAAGAAAGAGAAGAAGCACTTCCGGGGCGGGCGTTAAGTTTGATTGACAGGTCTCTAGCACAATCGCACTGTTTCGTTGGCTCGTAGTAGCAGAACGAAAATGGCGTAGAGTGGAGGGAGTGCGGAGAAGGGGACGAGGGGACCTTCTTCTCCCCGCTCCGTCCTGTAGGAGGGGAGGGAATTAGGGGGCGGGGGGCTGGAGGCTGGAGGCTTATTCTTTTCTAAATGTGTCCCCAGCCCGTGCGGCCCCTTCTTCGCACAGTTAACCCGGTAAACGTCCAGTCTGGGAGACCTAAATGTGCCACAGTAGAGGAAGAACCCCCCCCCCGGCTTTTGTTTACCATTGTGTGCAGCGCAGTCCACAGCCGAAACATCTCTGCACCATTCCGGACCAACTCACACCAAGGTCAGTGCTTTGTACTTGCCAGCTTCAACTTCAATCGTTTTCCTCAAGATTTTAAGTTTAAAGGGCGAATGCATCCAGAAATTGAATATACATTGAGCTATTTCATTTCATTTATTTTATTTTTTTTGGTGGTGGTGGTGGTGGGGGGGGGGTTAAGTCTGTATCTCTAAAGCAAGACAACTCTCTCCCTTAGCTGGAAGTCAGAGCAATAAAGACCTAGATCTGTGTTTATGTGCATGTCCCCATATTAAATCATTATGGGCTCTGTCATATTGTCTCAGGAATTATTTGTGTTAATGTCTACGGAGTTGGTGCAGGGTTTGAGAGATGAAGCTGTTATTTAATGAATTCATTGTTGGAGAGAAATTGACAATAACAATTTTGATAACTCATTTAGCTCTGCCTCAGCTCTCTGATGTAAATATCTGTTGTTTTGCATCTCTATGTTTTCGATTGTTGTCTAGTCTCAGCTGCTCAGCTATACTTGTGACAAGTTCAAATTTAGAAATTATTTGTAATAATAATTAATAAATAATACAGAAATAACGTGTCTTTTGATTCTAGGATGAGTTTTCCAGTTAATGCAGTTATGAAACCAGCTGAAGCCCAGACTGGAGGAACATTTCCCTTCAGATCAGCTCGAGCACCATTGACAGGTCACTCCCAGCACCACCCAGACCTGTGGAGGTAAAGAACGGAGTCATTTAGAAGATGACCTCTTTTGGGGTTTTGGGACAGGTGTCCTCCTTCCTGCTGTTGCTGGGACACTGGCCCTCTCTCCACAGCATCCCCTCTTACCCTGACCTGTTTCTGCAGCATGATCATCAATGAGGACATCTTCTGATCTCTTCTCAATCTGACTATGTCTACATGTAGCCTAACGCTGGCTGGAAAGCCATCTAGTGTCTGCACTATATGGCTATATTTGTCTGGAAGTCTCCATGTTTTGGACATTTTCATTCAGATTTAGATTAGACTCTCTTCAGGCTGCATGTAAATGTAGTAACTAAAAATAAATCCCCACTTTCGCTGTAATAAGGTCAAAGCTTGATAATGAACAAACTAGCTGTTCCTGTTTTCTGGGAAAAAAGAAAAGACACAAGATACTGTAGCAAAGATCAAGGCTTGTGATTGAATTAGACTCATAGGGTGTGTTTTTTTTGTACTACCTCACTGTCATAACAAGTCCAACAGGAGTGAAAGGTGAAAGGAAGGAAAGGCTAAATGGTTGTCAAGCGCCACAGCAGTTATATGTATTGTTCCTGGATGAATTTGGTTTTAATCTTAAATGGATTAATAAGTGAGGTTGTCAATAGGTGAATAGGAGGAGACCAAACAGCCCATAAGCACAGGATGCACACTGTCATTTACTTTCAGTTTAGCCACTTAGAGAAAAGCAAACTCACTCAAACTATGGTCTCCTATGTATCTGTTCTAAAGGAAGGTCACAGGATTGTATTTTTACTCCATGCTCTCATTTTTAGTATTTCGAATGTGTAGTGCTGCTTTTGTCAGGTCTGCAGGTTGATTCACAAATTGCAAGTAGAGGCAGAATTGCAGATATTCCCCTTGTGGCTTCATCCTTGAGATCCCACAAATTTGGCAACTTGTAGTATTTAAACTTGGTCTTTTATTATGAAAGTCTAGTCCAATTTCCCCCCCATAGTATAATCTTCATTATGTCTTCCTCCTGCATATGTTCTCATTTTAAGATGATCTTGTTTTGTTCTGTTTTCCCCTTAGCGTTAGCTCTCATTCGTTCATGTTTTGTATCAATATAAGAGAAATATAAAGACCATTTTTTATATGATGCCAGTAGAGATAGAATTGACCATTTAATTCCTTTAGGTCCACAAGACAAAATAATCCAAAATTTAAGTGAAATCAGCTAAACTACTGTTTCGATGTGTCCAGCTGAGCAAAACCAATACTGAAACAGCAGCTTCAATTCGCTGTGTATTTGTCCTAATCTGAGGGAAACCCTGGTCTCATTTTTTTCACCTTTCTTAGTTTGTTTTTAAATGATTTATACAAAAAAAATATAACATTTACCGGGATTTGTGCAATATTTGATCTTAACTGTCATGTTGTTGACCAAACTGTATATTGTATAAACAAGTGACAAGTTGTTTGAAAGCAACAAAATCACCAATGTCTTCCATTAAGATATGTATAGACTCGTGCATTAGCTTATTTAGCGGGACTGTGGTGCCAACATTATAGTAGCCATGCATGACCAGTAGTGATGCTTGCTTCATGAAGAATAATGAAACCGATTTCTAGACTAAGCTGGAGCTCGAAACTGTGGAAACCATTTCAGTAAAATTAAAGGGTGGTAGACATACTAAACCTTTGAATACACCACATATAGATGCAGCTTTGCCCTCAAATCTTAGACTAATTGCCTCTTTTATTCCATGTCTAGGTGTAATTTAAACACAATTGAAGTATGAAACAATCAGGATATGCAGTTACAAAGCATTGGTATAAGTTGTTTTCCATCGGCGTATATTCTCAGTATAGGTTAGTGCTTTCTAACAGACCTGCTATATGTTCTTATCTTAAAAAAGAAAAGCAGACAAGATATTCAAAAATGTACTCATGCACTCTTAAGCATCCAAAGAATTAGGTAGTTATTAAGAGTCAGCCAAAAAGCTCCCAAGAGACAAGTCTCAGATGTGACAATGATAGAAACCTTTAGAGAAATGTTATATTAAGAGTTGTACTTAAATCCTAGATTTGGATCTCATTGGTAGGGATCCAATGTGGTGTTTTAGTCCTAGAATTAAGATCTCACCATGACATTGTATTGTACATAATACCTCATAGTTTTGGGATTCAGAGCGTTATATTTCAATCCATAAAATTGTATTTGATTAGTTTTAGAAGCAATAACCTACAATAATGCATGAGTTTAGTGCCAGGGTGTAAGTGTTAAAAGGATTTCCCCCTCTTGCTCTTATTTATGCCTATGGTAGCTGTCTGTCCATTGGTCACTTTTTATGGGGAGTCGTATAATATGGCTTTAGAATATATTACCACGTATGAAGGTTTGGGATACTTCCTGCAGAACAGGGTGTATGCAAGGACTGCTGTAGCATAATGATATTACATTGACAAATTTAACTAAATACTTATATTTTTCAGAGACTATTTTCCCTGACTTTCAACACCAAAACAATAATCTAAACCAATCAGTACATGAGAGATGCTTTAAATTTCAAATCTTGTAGCATTTTACATCCACAAAACCCACCCCTTCCTTTAGAAATATAGGCTTTCAGTAACTCTGTGGCTGCAAAGTACTTACTGAACGAACTTGACACTTGGTTGAAAAGCACTTTCTCTCTATGTACTGACTTGCACCATCATCATCGCCATCCTGTCTTGAATAATGTGTTCTAAAAACCCTGTAATGCTTTTTGTGGGGATTTATCATCACAATTTATAAGCAAGTAGGCGTCTAGCAACATGAATATATGGGTTTAAAAAATATGCATGACTTAGCAGAATTATGAATGATTTGTATTGCATGCAATAATCCAACTTTGTAATGTGAATGAGTGTAATTAGGATATTGAAGTGTTCATATCAGATGTTCTGTGACAAGGTGACAACTTGGGAACGGTTGTTTGACACTACAACAAGCATGTTGAAGTAGCTTTGATCATCAGTTGTGGTTTTTACAAACTAAACAGCACCAAAAAAAAAAGTAGTACTGGAGAGCAGTTTCAAGTGTTTCTGCTCTTCACTGTCTGTTGTGTCAAACGCGACCATGGCAGTACTGCCACAGTGCAGCTGAAAAACACTGATCAACCTTCGTTCCCATGAAAAAAAAAAAAAAAAGAAAAACACAAAAGCCTAGGTAAGAAGATTAATGACATTACTTTGTTGATCAACTTTTCCACTGAGGAGGCGGACTGTGTAGAAACTATGCACTCCAGACGGAGGAAGTGGGCATGCTTATTATGTGTGAGCCTCTTGTCTGGTTTTGTATTTACTAAAAAAAATAAATCTATCAGAAATTCAGCAATAAAATGCAGCATGGTGCCAACTGGATGGCTGGGTGTTGATGTTTACTTACACTTTGAGTGGAGTTACAGAGAAAATAACATAATGGACGTCAGAATTTTTGCAAAGAGAGCGAAGGTGAATAACCACATTAACGCCTCTGTGAGGCTGCGATTGTTGTTACGTGCCAGAAAGCAAAATATTTGAGTAAAAATAGATCAAATACTCAACACTGGTGGGGCACAAATTATCTAGTTTGTTAACAGAAATTCAATGTAAATGAGTTTTAATCTCAGGAATAGTTCAACATTTTGGGAAATACACATCTTCACTTTCTCTCCGAGTCAGCACAGATGTCTTAAGGTCTGGGGATGCTGGAGCCAGGAGGCTGACTGAAAACCAACTCAGTTAGCCTATCTTAGCATAAAGACTGGAAGCATGTGTAAAGCTAGCCTGGCTCTCGTCAGTTCACAAATATTCATCTCTAAATGTTCCTAGTTAATACATAGTGTCTGTTTTGTTTAATCTGGACACCAAAAACAAACAAACATCAGATGGGTGGCATCAAACTGTATTTACAACAGCTGCCTAGAAAACAGGATATAAGCGATCGTGTGTAGATATCATAAACTTAGCATGTCATGGTATTTCAACAGTTGGACAAATGTGTTTTAACCTGTTGGTGATGGTAAATGTCTTCGCAGAATCAGCAAAGTCTGTTTGTATTACAGAAAATATATGGAATCAGAAAACTACTACTGATATAGACTCATTTGGCATAAATTGCTTGTGGTGAATTGTACGCTATCATCATTTACTTCATCAAAATATGAGCTAGAATCTTTTAAAAACAAGTTAATAAAAGGTTAGTGTTCCAGCAGCAGGGACAAATACAGAAACATTAATATCAATACCAAAAACCAATATTAATACCAGCATCACCCAAATACATTTAATGAAAACATCAAAACACAAGAAAAAAATTTACATACAACATAAATTAGCCTCCAGGCAGGAGATTGAAGAACACACAAATACTACTTGTTGAGTTCACAGTTAACACTCCTGTCAGTCAGTCTGCTCTTAACACGTGACATCTGATCCAACTGTGCTTCAAACTGCTTTCTCACCTGCCAATGAAAATGGAAAGGAAAATTAATTTTCAGTAAAAGGAGGAGGGCGGCTGCTGTTATAGTTTGCACTTGTCATTCCTGCCTGGCAGTTTTTTTTTTGTCCTGTTACACTGTACTAAAATCAAGGCAGCTGGATTTGCTGGAATGTTGAGTCTGACAGGTTTTGGCCTAAGATCTCTGATGCCATCCACAGGTCATTCTTTCAAACTTAATTATCTATTTATTCTCAAAATGTTATCTAAAATTTTTTTTGATTAATGGAATAAAAATTACCAGATTGTGCCAAGTGAATTGAACTAGATGAAGTGCTTATAATGTTATTACAGCAGTACTCAGATTATAATATGTGAAAATAAGAACAAAATGAGGTGCTGCAGGTATTTGACATAATCGTCAGAATAAACAGATTAGATTGTGTTGTCTCACCTCATTAATGTTTTCTCTGAGGGGCTTCATATCAAATGTGAGTGTGGATGCTTTCACCATTGTGCTGCTGTTGAGAATGTAACTGCATAGAAAAATGAGAAAAGTGTTTTGAAGGATTAGTTAATACAATCCTACATCGATTTAGTATAAGCAGTATGAAAGAATGCAAATTTGTTCCCTCTAAAAAATATTATCTTGTGTTTCATCTCTAATCTGACCTTTAAAAAAAAAAAAATCAATTCATGTAACGGACAAACACTTGCAAGGCACTTGTTTATTTTCGCCTCTCCAGACAGCAGTAGACCTGTACACAAAAAGTCAATATGCTTGTGTGCTCAGCAGAAGCAGCAGGGCTTACCAACTGATATTTGCTTTGTAGAGGAGAAAGAGGGAGCGAATCGTGGTCAAACGGGACGGAGCTGAGTGAATAACTCTGCCCACAGCACAGCGGCAGCCAAGACATTTTAGAGAGCTGTAGATGCTGAAAGTAAACAAGAGCAATGATACTAACAGAAACCTCAGTCATGAGCATAGTACAAACTGACTAGCAACACATTCTTTAATGACAGAAACCTATAGAGATACATGTGACTTCTAACCAGTCTATGTGCCTCATAAAAAGGTTTTGTGATGTCAAAAAACAACACACCACTCACCAATTAGCCATTTCACCTTTATGTCCTGACTCCTTTGCATCACTGATGACCACATCACTGGTTACTCCTGAGGGGAGACAAACACCAGTGTCAACATGTGCATATTGTTGTAGGGCTGCAAAAATGACCTAAGCAGAATTAATAATACATTCTCACATGCTGTGTTGTGGATACACTCCCACTGATGTCATCACATACCCAGTAAATGCGTAATTTGTATTTTTAAATATTTTGAATTTAGTAATTTAAGTAACATGCTTTCCTACATATATATCATGATGTATTATTGTATGACTAAAGGATTAATATCATATTTTGTGTTTAATAATTATTAAATTATAATAATCCTCATCTTTTGCATTTGCACACTCAATTGCAACTTAACTCAGTTATCTAACAAGTAACAAACTAAATAGCAAAATTGTGTGTAGGTTGACACTGAATTAATATTTTGTTAACATTTTTGAAGAAGTCAAATTGAAATTGTTACAGGTTTTCTTCAGATGCTCCAAAAATAGAAATATAACTAGAAATGTGTACAAATTTAAGAGTTATAACATGGATAGAAGTCCAAAATGAAAATAAAGATAGATATAAAAATAAAAATAAGTGTGGATGGGCAATAGGTCAGAAAAGATTAAGTGGAAAATATCAAAATATAAATAGTGCTGCATATACAGAAGTATCGGGAGCAGAGTATTGCACAGTTGTTATTATTATAAATTCACAGTGTTTATTGAGCTCAGGGCAGAGAAGCAGGGCCACCGAACTCAACCA
Organism: Rachycentron canadum; assembly: GCA_038496675.1. Taxonomy (NCBI): domain Eukaryota; kingdom Metazoa; phylum Chordata; class Actinopteri; order Carangiformes; family Rachycentridae; genus Rachycentron; species Rachycentron canadum. The sequence continues at coordinate 4,489,426 of CM076661.1, read as the reverse complement.
GCGTTACAGAGACACACAACTGTAATGTGTAAAACACGCAAATATCTCTTGCTATATTCTCTGAGTTGACCACAAGCAGTGAGAGATGAAGTGAGCTTACTTAGACACATGATACAGTCCATGCATTTCATCTCCCCACACACGCCGAGGGAGTCCCCCAGGACAGTGTTGCATTTGGCGCAGTGGATCGTCATCAGACGCCCCCGTCCTGCCTCTCTGGCCGGTTTTACATCGTCGATACGGTGCACGAGGAGGCTCTCGTCGTACTCCATGTTGGTGAAGTCGCCGAGTGTCCCGCCCGGGAGTTTGAAGCCTGGAACAGGAAGCAGGATTTCTTCTTCTGCGTTTTATGGCGTTTTAGAGTTACGGTGCATTACCGCCACCTGCTGTGTTGGAGTGTGGCGTAACCCCCCCCCCCCCCCCCCAAGAGAAACAAACAAAACAACAACAACAACAAACAAACAAAAAACCCAAAACAAAACCCGGAAGCTCGTCTGTCCCGTCCTCCTGTTTTTACTGCCTCAGTCTGGAGCAACGTGAGAAATGCAGGTGTGCTGCTCAAGAAAATTCGTCATAAACTCTTAAAATAAAACAATTTAAGACTAAATATTATTATACCGAAATTGATAATTAGTTGATATAATTGTATTCGTTTTAAGCGTTGAAATTGAATTCGAGCGTAAACGTTAAGTGACCAGGGGCGGACGCGAAGAAGCCATGTCGCCTGTGATTGGCTGCGAGGCACATCCGGTCACACCCAGGAGCCAATCAAATGGCCGCAGCTGCTGTGTTTTGAATCGGAGGGAGTTTTTAACCGTCCGGCGCCGCCACGGCTAAAACGGTGCGAGAGACGCGAGGAGAAAACGTGTGAAGGCTGGTTTCTTGTCACAAAACGGAATAAATCAACTCACCGAGATGGATTTGGACTCCATGAAGTATGCAGAGCTGCGAAGCCTCGCCAAGGAGCTCGGACTTAAGGCAAACATGAAGGTACCGGAGCAGCACGTTTTAAAATAATTAACAATAGTTCCTTGTTATTTTGAATGGACGCCGGCCTGGGCGGGTACTGTAAGCTAGCATCTGAACGTGTATGTTATTAGGAAGATTGTGCTCAATTAAACGTTTTTTTTTTGTTGTTGTTGTTGTTTGAAAACAGGCCGATAAGCTCCTGAAATTAATCAAGCAGCATTACCAACAAGAAAAGAAGGAGGAGGAAGAGCAGGTAACTTCCTAATGGCCAACGATACCGTTTTGTTGCAAGATCAATCGTAAACAATGGCCTTTTTCAAAATTAACACCTTTCTTGTTTTTCAGGGACAAGGTGTTGGCGTAGCTGTTCAAGAAGATGAAAATGCAGGACAAGGCAATACCCAGGAAAATAAAGATGCAACCTGCAAGGAAAAAGCTTCCAGCACTGCTGTGTTTGTCAACACACGTCGGGGCAAAGGAAACGGTACCAAGAGAAAGATCTCAGAGACTGAGTGTGATGGCAAGTTACCTGCAAGTGCTGCAGAGGTATTACACATCATAACATACCCAATACAAACATGATAGTATCAGAACTACAGCTAATTGACATCTATCAGCCTGTGTTTGTGCATATACATCTCCATGTCTCATTGGTTCAAATATGCGGAATTGGTTCTAGCATCCCAAAGCACGGAGCTATTGTTTTGCAACATCAATTCCATGTATCCAAGAGAATTTAAGACTTAAACGACTTTTGTTTCTGTAAGGCCGTCGCTGAAGAGACGGCATCTACTGCACCCGTTGGGGCTAGGGGTGCAAAGAAGAGAAAAGTGTCTTCTGTCAAAGCTGCTTTTGGGACTGAAGCTGAGCTCCCTAAGGAGCCCAGTGGTGAGCAGCAGCAGGATGACATCAGGGATGAAGCGGCTGTGTGTGATGATACAGGTTTGTATCATCTTTTACCCATACTTTTGTTTCAACTACTGCTACCTCTGGAGTCAAATGTAATACCGTCTTTCTTCAGAGATTTATTGTCTTTAACATGAAATTATGATCAAATCTTCTTCCTTTTATTTTACATGTATTTTAAATGTGTCCAGAAAAAGCAACAAAACTGGCCAAAGCTGGCAAAATCCCCCGTTACCAAGGCCTCCAGGAAAAGAGAAAGCAGTTGAAGCCTGTGACTCCTAGTAAGTTCTTTATTTACGTTTTTGTTTGTCCCTCCCATCCAGTCCTCTCTTGCGACAGTATTTTAATATTCTCTGTAATATATGTATCTTTTGTAGACTTCAAAAAACTCCATGAGGCACATTTTAACAAGATGGAGTCTATTGACACATACGTCCAGCGGAAGACCAAGCAGATGGAGACCTACAGAAATTCAGTTAAAGAACTGAAGGTACAAAAAAGCTTCTAGCCAGTCTTGACTGACTTTATTTAGAAAACTGTAAATGTTAACTGAGTGTACTTTTTTTTTTTTTTTTCAGAAGCTTTCAGACAAAACTAAACTACAGCAAGCTGATAACCAAACCAAAATGGTGAGTATCATCACCCGTTTAAAGGTGTCATGTAACTTTGACATGATTTAGCTGCCTGTCAGTGATGTCAGATCATGTTTATGCCTGTATGATCTTCGAGGTTACCAGAAACTTAAAGTTGACTTTCTATCCAGTTTTCGCCACATTTTTGTAATGCATTTATACAATGATCTTGGTTGTTGTCCTTAACTATATTTTAACTCGGTGACGGATTTCGGACATCTGGATTTTAAGTAATCAGAGAAATGCCCTGAGTAAATGTTTGTGGCAGCTTGGCTCCCAGCCCCTCCAACACATAGTGTACTACAAGAAGCACAGATTACAAGAGACCTCTAGCAGTGGAGATAACACTGTTTAACATCAATAACTATGCAGATACTACAGTTGCAATATATTGACTCCTGTTCTACAGAAGGCGAATCAGAATCGTGCTTCCGTGTTCAGTCCTGTTCCGGTAAATAAGAGACTGGCTGATGACAAACGCAGACACACTTTGCTCTCAGCAAGTAAAGCTCCTCAGGATAAACCTGCTGGGAAGGAAGATGCACCCTTCAGACCATCCGTCCTTTCCACTCGCAGGATCAATGTTCGGTGAGTTACTTACTGGGTTTTTAAAGTGGTAACCACAGGCCTGTAAAGCTTTGGACCTCAGCCACTATGAACTGAGAAATCACTGTTCTTGTTCAAGATTCATTCTTAATATGACACTACAACAACCTATATGCTTGCATGAAGGTTCTCAGAAGCCACTCGTGACAATGAGTATAAGAGGTCCTTGGTGAAGACACCAGCACGCATGTCGCCCTGTGTGACCTCAAGCACCCCACTAAAAGAGACCACTGATGCAGTAAAGCCCAACAATGTCAAGACTTTCTCTGCCACAAAAACCCCAGGTACTTTCACCTTAAACCTTTGCAATGATATCTTCATTTTAGATGCATTTGGGTCTGCATAGATTTAATATAGTTATGTCATTCATAACATTTTTTCCTTTTAATCCCAAAGGGCCATTCGTTTTCACCGGCAACACAAGCACCACCGTAACCCCTGGAACACAGAAGAAGGCGAGCTTCGATCTGAAGGCGAGTCTGTCTCGTCCCCTCACCTACAAGCCTCATAAAGGTACAGATTGTTTTCAGTTTCCCTTCTTAACTGAAACATACTGTACTACCAGACAAACAAACCCCTGATGTTTTGTAATTCTTTAGGTAAACTGAAACCCTTTGGAGACACCAAAGAAAACACAACAACGGCAGGAAACAAGTCTCTGATCTCAAACTCGCATCAGAAAAATTATAAACAGCACCAAGTCCAAACGAGGTAGGCCAATCTCAAGGTCTGATTTGTCTCCCATAACTGTATATCAGTCACTTACTTATGATTCTGTCATTTATTTTAGGGAGAGCAGGAGAGCAAAACATGTGGAGGACCGGAAGCAGAAGAAAGAGAATATGCTTGGGGCAAGAAGAGGCCTCGTCATGATGTAAAAATATTGCGCTGTTTGTACATTTGTTGTTCCATTGTATATATTTTGTTGTCTGCAGTTGACACGAACATCTGCTGTCTTTTAGTCTGTTAGGAAGGTAGACAAGCTCAATGTACTGAGCAGTGTTTTTAGATTTAACTCTAACGTTTTTTGTTTTTTTAGCTCTGAATAGAGTATTTTGATGTGTAGAATATTGATTTCATGTTTTGCTGCCTTTGAAATTTGCAATTTTGAAACTGATCCAAAAGATTTTCCTGTCAGCATTCTCCAATTAAATTTGCTTTTGCAGTCTTCCAAAGTGTATTGATATTTGAATTTATAGCACAAAATTCACTTAAAATATTTTTATTGTTAATGGAACATGTGTCACAACTACAGGATTTACAATCAACTTGATAAGGTAATGACTGTTTTATCACTTCCCCCCCTTTACTATAGCAAATGTTTGATTCAGCAACAGTTGACGACATGTAAACAGAAATTCACAGGTAGGACATGTATGACAGTAAGGTGTCCTAGTACTAGTACCATAATACTGTTGTACAGGGTCTTATTGCCAGGATTGGTGGATCGGGTGTAATTGGTTGTCCAGTGCAAGATGGTGATAAGTTTTGATAGTATCGGGAGGGTGCAGCTCTTACTCGGTGATAGTTCATCTGCAGTATTGTAGCTGCATTCAAACTTCAGGGTTCTTCTTGTAAGTCTCATAGGCAAACTCCTCAGTATGTGCATAATCTTTGCAGACGCCAATGAAATCAATCTCCAGTTGGAATGGACCATCCACTTTATCTCCTAAGGTAAATCCAATGGTGTTAATCTGTAAACAAACATGTAGTACATAAAAATTAAACACAGAAACCAAATTTATTAGGATGCTACGTACAGATTATATATATATATATATAAAATATCTAATATCTTAGGCTATTCACAGTTTATGCATTTGGTGCAGTTTTATAAAGTTTGTTAAACTCTACCTTGTCCAGCCAGAGAGGATGCTGATCATCTTGTATCCTCCCACGATGTGTAAGGAAGAACTTGGAGAAAGGTATCTGTAAATAAGGAATACAAGTATAAGAATGTCTGCTTATTCCTAAAAGTGAAAAATTTTCTGAATTGTAACACCTTTACATTCATTTCTCTGCAGAACCCATATGATTTTGAAAGGCTTTAAAACGTACCTTGACATCCTGCCAGTAGGGCCCTCCTCTGGTATACAGAAAGTAATTGTAGATGTCATCTTTCTGGTGAGAGTAGTACGTTTCTGCTGCGATGTTGATCATCCATGGACGGCCATCACCACGTACACGCAAATGCAGTACGTTGAAATTGGACCAATCGTGGTGCCGCTTCCTATCAAATGAACGCTAGGAGAGGCAGAAGGTTTAGTACAGCTGTGCTAGTCATTTAACTGCCACCAATATGAAAAAGATTTCACTTCATTGGCAAAGAATAAAATACTGTTGTGGATGTTATTTATTTATCTAAAATGTAAATACAGTGAGTTGTGAAATCTGCCTACAACTACATTTCCCAGGTTGCTGACCCAATAAAGAGTGTTCTCATGATAGCTCTGGACCTTGTTACTATTAATTTCCCACGATTAGAAAGGAATGTATTACTCCACACAATCTAGAAGGGAAAAATGGTACTAACCAGTGCTTGTTTTGAACGCATGGTGCAGTAGCCACTGTAGCGTGTTTCTCCATCCTTTGGAGGAGTTGAGCACAGAGTCCCGTATAAAAAACAGGTATTATTTTTGCCAAGCCTCAAGTAAACTTCACTTTGGCCTCCAATGTCACGATCTGAAGATAATGTCCACTGCTTCAGGCTCTCTGGACTTCTGAACTCCCACACCACTCTGTTCTGCTCCAGCATGTACTCAGTAATTGATTTGTCCTCTGGAAGGTCCCTGTTGTTTGAAATTTCGTTTTTCAGCAGCGTGAAGTGCTTCTTAATTCCTTCCACACCCTTCGCGAAGTTAAACTTAATCCTCTCCCATGGAAATTTGTCTTCTTTGGGCTGGCCTGGTCGTCTGTATTCACCCTGGATCATAGCTCGGCTGGGCACAGTGAGATGGGTGGTGGAGGGGAGGAGCAACTGCTGGTGGTGGATGGAGCTCAGCAGCCTCAGTGCAGGGCGTTGTGTGATCTTTGCCAAAGACATCTGTGTTGATCTCGGCGATTCACAGCTGGGATACATCAGATAGGAAAGTGGTGTCATCACGCTTGAGTTGCAGGGTGAATAATCAATATTAAGTTTCTTTGATTTAAAAGATTAAAATTAAGGAAATGTTTACGAAGTTCTTAAACTGCAATTAATATAATCTATGTGTTGCTTATTTTATTAGTCCTTTTCACGGGTGCATCACACATGAAGACTTTTAGTAAATAATCATTTGCATTATGATTTTACTTTTTGACTTTGTGGCCAGACTCTTAAGCTGTCCTCTTAAAATATAGGTTGTGTGTTAGTATGAATGTCTTCATATGTCATCTGTTATGAGGTACAAGCCAGTTCCCTTCCCCATATTTAGAATATAAATATTCTAAATAAAATTAATAAACCAATGCATTTGCTGAAAAACTGATTCTACTGTAAATCTGTGGCACTTTTGTTAAATTCATACTTGAAGAATATACAGTTGCCTGTTTTACTTTGTTCATATATAATATTAAGTAATTAACTCGCTTCATCTTAACTTAGACACCTCTGTTGAGTGAATGAATTATACAATTATAGGAGACAATACAGTGATGAAGCATCCGTTAGTTACAGCGTTTTTATGAGCAGCAACATTTTTCAAAAGGTTTAAAAACATAGTCTTAATCTTACCAAACTTTACAATGAATAGGATTTACAGTTCACCGAAGACATAGTAGGCGATTGGCACAATTCGTTTCCACTTACTCTGACCATGCAGTTTCCGGTTTGCAAGGATCTAAACCCGTCCGTGTCCAAGGTTGATTACACCATGAAGATATATGTCGTTACAGCGCTACTATAAACTACAAATCATTTAATAAACTACAAACTGCACTAACACCACCTTAAAAGTCCAAGGTTATCTACACAGGTCTACAGAGGAAACGCTATTGAAAGACTTGGGCTGCGTTCAGGACACGTAGTCACAGCACCGCAACACAGAGAAAGCATTAAGACTCAGCTGCGCACCAGTTACAAGTTTAATCGTTGTGGGTCTTGAATGTAGCCTCAGTGCACCAAAGATTGTTGTCCTGACTGGCTCGTTCAGTTATTATAAGTAGTTCCCACCTCGGCTATCTATCACCGTAAATATCTTATTCCCCGCCTTTCAAATAATCGATAAAATAACACGAGAAGCACAATCACAAATTTGATTTTTATTTCACTGTCAGGAAAGTAGAATCCAAAGCTAACCGTATTAGCAATAAGGGCGCGCATGCTCAGTAGTGCCTTTGTGTGCCTGACTGCGGAGCGAACTAGCTAGGTAGCAGGAACGGTTAGCCTCAAACATTTAGACGACACAGAGGTAGCTAGCAGGTTAGCCGTGCAGCTAATCATGGTGAATGTAAAGAAACGGAAAGGTCGGGTCGTGATTGATTCTGACTCCGAAGACAGTGCTAGCGACGATAATTTAGATCAGGTAGGTGCGCATTTTCTGATTTTGACACAAGTGATCGCGTCTTAATTTGCCAGCACTTTGAGGTGAAGCTAATATGTGCTAACCGACTGCGCTGTGTTTGGCCTCGCTGGGAGCAGGCCTGTCTTATTCACAATACTTCCCTCCTTTCTGAGTAAACACGCCATTCCCAAGGACAAACTAATTGCTGGGGTTTTCTCGAGTGTTTCTGAGCGGTAGTCATCGGCGGGTAAAGTGTCTGAGGTAGCACAGTAAACAGTGTCGTAGCATCGGGCAGCTAAGTTATGCTAATGGTAAGGTTACATTCCGAGAGATGCACTCAACGCGAGTAGTAATATGTTGTCACGAAAATACCGCGCCATGGGCCTTTTTTACTGGATACGAGTAGTGAGCAGTTTGGCGCTGTTTGAGGGGTTTGTTTGTTTGCGTCTGGACCACACGAGAATGGTTTTATCATCGCACACACTGAAACCGTAGTGGAGCCGCACTTGATTTAGCTCGAAGAACCTTATCTCCCGAATGACGTCAATTAGCTGGACTGCTATTTCGGTGTTGTTGTCAAACAAGCGCTGGGAAGTGGACTGAGGAGCTTTACAGTCCAACATGTCAGCCCGAGGAGCGGCACATGACTGTTTCAGTGCCTCTCATCGCCAATAAACTCATTGCACACTGCAAAGTAGAGGGCAACCACACATACAGTGAATAACCGGTGAGACAGAGGAGATGAGAAAAGTCCAGTCGGTGGTTTCTCAAATGACCCTCTGTCCTCTGATCACCACTAAACTCCATAAATGCCCATTGCCTGACAGTTCACCTCCAAATAATTGATTCACCGAGACAACAACAGCACATGTTGTGAATAACAGACGACCAGAGGATGCTCAACCATGAGCATGTTTTTAGTGTCTGAAGAGCTGTTCAGTTCTCTAAAACTGTGTTTTGAGTTTCATTTATGAAGCCACAAATCCATATTAGATGTTTGCAGTAATAAATTCTCACATGGTACAGAGCCAGCCTTTTCTCACCCAGTTCTGACTCCAGTGCTGCAACTCTGCTGGTCAAAGAACCCACTTATTTCATACCACATGTCTAAAATCTGTAAACCGCATAATGTGGAACTAGTGAAATGTAACATGATCGCTTTGGCACTTAAACTGAATGATTCTGATGACAGATACAACATAATTATATAATGAAATGGGCAAAGAGGCTGTATTTATGGTGAAGCGGTTACATCATGGCTGGTAATTCATGATCTTAATAATCTTAGTATCCATGATACAATACAGTCCAATGTATCAGTGTGGATTGCTGCATTTTCACTTTCTTAGAGCAGCAGGTTTCACAGCTTCACATGCTTGCTTTTGTGTATGGTCTAATTAAAATGCATTCAGGCCCTGTTCAGAGCCAGAATTCTGCAGAAATCCACTTCAGACTAATGGGTGCTCACACTGTCATCAGAAAGTGTTTTGGTGTCCACCTGTGATTTGACTTTGCTTCACTGCTCACATGTAATTTTACCTGTGGGAAAGTGAGTGTGGCGCAACAAAAAGACACATTTGCGCCTGCCTGTACTGCTTGTCTGGGAGAGTTGTGTCATTTGGAAGCAAGCCATAAATACATCCTTCAGACCGATGTCTTACTATATCAGCTGTGTGTAGGAGGTCTGATCTTGTATATGTACATTGCAAAGTTGGCTATTCAGTTCTTGTGAGCAGGGATACACTTACTTTGTGCATCTTACTTTTGAATGTGTCTTGTTGTATTAGATCCCTGGGCAGTTTTGGTTTATTTACACCTGTATTTCAAGAGCTCCATTTGTATATGAGTAAGGCTACATTTACTGGGCATTACAGTGACATTTTCACAACTTTGTGATCTCACTGGATGTTCTTCCTCAAGAATATCACTGTGTTCTCATTTTCAGGAACTGTTGTCGTTGGCAAAGAGGAAGAGGGTTGATTCAGGTGAGCAGGAAGAGCCGGTTAGCAAACCTGCAGCTTCTACAGACTCAGAGACATCTGACAGTGATGATGAGGTATGACAGTCTTGGCACTTACTTTAACAGACATAAAAACACACTTTAAAAATGTCAGAATGTATTTGTTGTTTTCTGGCACAAGAGAATAAATTATCCAGTTACAGTTATTTGGAAACTAAAAGTGATTTTTTTTTTTTTCCCTTTCATTCCTTTGTTCAGTGGACTGTGGGTGGCACCAAAGGCAAAAAGAAGGTTAAGCAAGGGAAAGGGTCTGAGAAGAAGAATGCTACAAAGAAGAAGGTTAATAAGGCAACAGCATCTGGCAGCTCTGATGGAGACAGCTCAGCTGAGAGCTCTGCACCTGAGGAGGGTATGTGTCTTCACTGTACACGAGGGGGAAATTCTTTACACTCTGAAGCAAGATTTTCTGAATTTCTTATTTTCACCATTTTTCACCACCACATTTTTTTGAAGGAACATTTTATCCAATAAAAGCCACAGTGGATTCAGGTGCTTCATTAAGTATATTTGATAAAAGGTTCAGGAACTTGTTGTGGTGGAAGTTGTGCAGATGTCAACTGGCAGCTCAGTTGCATACGACAAACTGACACACATGTCATCATGGCACCTTAGAGAAAGTGCAAAGCTGAATGGCGAGACATTCTGACCTTTAGATTACACACATCACATGGTGCCATGTCCTCCAGGTATTTTAGGTGGCTGGGATTAGGTGACTCACTCATTCAGCCCCTTTATCCCAGCTGGCACACAGTGTAGAATATAAGCTGTTGTTTGTGTTGCATTGTCCTATGCTGGGTCCACATGGTTATAGAAAAAAACAGGAAGTTTTGAAATCCTGCTCAAGGTCTAATTCATGCATCAAGATTATAAAGATATGTTTGGCAAGAAGGAGAGAATGAATCTTCATCACCGCCTATCCCTAAAGGCTGTTACTCATTTTGATATAATGAAGCAAACAAAGTGTTAGTCAGTATAAATAATTTTTTTAATTTTATTGGATGTTATTTTTAAGCTTGGTCTGTTAAGTTATTTGTTTTTTTAGGTATTGGCATTTGGTATCAAATGACAAATCATCTTTTGAGACTTGAGAGGATCAAAGCAACTAAGCTGCTCTTTAAAAGTATCAAAGCTGGATACCCAGCCCTGCTCAGACATCATAACCATCACAAGGAGGTGTTACACTGCCTTTGATGTACAGTTCAAAACCAGTTCCATACCCCATATCAGCAACATGTTGAGTTTTTAAAATACACTGTCAAAAGCTGTACACACAATCTTTTAGGAAACAAATGAACATTGGTGTCGAGAGAGCACAGTGAGATAAAACAAAGGAATGGCTGTGGTTAAGTTTAACATAGCCAATACTAATTGATTGACTAACTGATTGATGTTTTTTGATCAGAGCAACTTATAGAGCTTTGTTTAGTGTTACTTTACTTCAAATATGGACAAAAGTCAGCCGATTGATTGACTGTTTTTGTCACTGAATATCTCTCGTTCAGGTGAGGTGTCTGATTCAGAGAGCAACAGCTCATCCTCCAGCTCAGACTCAGACTCCTCTGAGGACGAGGTGTTCAGGGACGGGTACGACGACGACTTGATGGGAGACGCAGAGGACAGAGCTCGTCTGGAGCAGATGACAGAGAAGGAGAGAGAACAGGAGCTGTTCAACAGAATTGAGAAAAGAGAGGTGCTAAAGAGACGGTAGGTGGCAATGATGTCGAAGGAAGAATTTGTAAGAATGGTAGCATACAATGCAGAAATAGTTTGGTGTTCTCTTTTAACCAAATAGCAAAGAGATGTAAACAGAGAGATTGGACAAAAAGATAGAGCTAGAACAATCAGCGGAATGGACCAACAAAACTAAAAGAAAACATTGAACAGGATATTTAATTCATTTGAAAACAATCCTCAGCTTTTCCCCTCATCGCACTACTAAACAACGGCCTCTCAATGAAATGCAAAAAAACATTCACACGCTGGCCAGAGTGTGGCATTTCCGCACTGCGGCGCATGAGCTCACTGTTTATTCATTCAAGACAACGGTTTTTTTGACAGGTTTGAAATTAAGAAGAAGCTGAAGACGGCAAAGAAGAAAGAGAAAGAGGAGAAGAAAAAGAAGCAGGAGGAAGAGCAAGAAAAAAGGAAGCAATCTCAGGTTCAAGACACACAAGTGGTGAGTCCACGTTCGTGGTAATTTATTGGCCATATATGACAATAATGTCAAAAATAAATATTAAGATACGATCATCAAAATTAAATTTCAGGTTATGTTCAGCCCTTTTAAAGGTGACTTAATGACTGTCAATAACAATAAAGTAACAATAAATGTACAGATTAATATAGTGTAAGGTTTGAATCCCTCTGGTATGTCAAATGTCTTTGCGTTTGTTTGTAATGTGCACCTTCTGTTAGGTTATGTCACACAACAAAGAGAGAAGATCCAAACGTGATGAAAAACTTGACAAAAAGTCCCAGGCCATGGAAGAACTAAAAGCTGAACGTGAGAAGAAGAAAAACAAAACAGGTGTGTGCTTCAAATCCTTTCAAACGTTATTTTTGTGAGAGTTCACTCGGTTCTGAATGGGGACGTTTCATCTCTTTGCAACAGCGGAGCTGCTGGCAAAACGTCAGCCGCTGAAGACCAGCGAGGTTTATTCTGATGATGAGGAGGAAGAGGAGGAAGACGATGACAAGTCGTCAGTCAAAAGTGATCGGAGTTCCCGCTCATCGTCTTATGATGATGATGAGTAAGTTACTATTCTTTTCATAGTGATTAAGCAAAAAGATTCATCATGCCTGTCCTCTGCTGTGACATAACTCTTTATGTTGTGTTTCTAATAGAAAAGAGGAGACTCCACCAAAGTCGCAGCCTGTTTCACTCCCAGATGAGCTCAACAGGATCCGCCTGTCCAGAAACAAGCTGGAGCGCTGGTGCCACATGCCCTTCTTTGCTAAGACAGTGACTGGCTGCTTTGTGAGGATAGGGATCGGGAACAGCAGCAGTAAACCAGTTTACAGGGTGAGCTTGGCTTCTGGGCAAAGAGCAGCGACTTGCTCTCATTATGAAGATTGGGAACTCTTTAAGACTAGTGTAGTTCAACAGGGTTGATGAGTGAAGTTCGATCATTTTAATCCTTAATTATTGTTAAAAGGTTGCTGAAATCATGGACGTGGTGGAGACGGCGAAAGTTTACCAACTTGGATCAACGCGAACAAACAAAGGATTACAATTAAGGTAGGTTACAATTACAAATACTTTATACATATTGAAGTAGGCTAATCAAGAATGAGTGAACAAACCTTCTCTTCCATTATCCTCTCTTTCTTTAAAATGGGTCTTTTCCTGGTTGTATATCTTCCTCAGGCATGGCGGCGACACACGGGTTTTCAGGCTTGAATTCGTATCAAATCAGGAGTTTACAGAAAGCGAGTTCATGAAGTGGAAAGAGGCAGTAAGTATGTTTAAAAGGATGGAAAATTCAACAACCAATATATGTAATCATGAAAGTCAGATTAAGAAGGACCAGGAACAATGTGTAACAGATTTACGTGATGATTTTTTTCCTGTGCAGATGATGGTTGCTGGGATGCAAGTCCCAACTCTTGATGAAATCACCAAAAAGGAGCAGTCCATCAAAGAAGCTCTGAACTACAAGTTCAATGACAAAGACATAGAGGATGTAAGACTATTTCTTTGAATGTGTTCACTGGTTCGACAGGACTCGTGCAGTACACAGAGGAAGAAAAACATCTTTCTTTTTTTTTGTCTCTACTTTCTGCAGATTGTTAAAGAGAAGGACAGATTCCGAAAAGCACCACCGAATTACGCCATGAAGAAAACGCAGTTACTTAAAGATAAGGTAATCGCCAAAGAGTTATTTTCAGGCCATGGAAAAGTGATATATAAAAGATGTTTCATGTTGCGTCAAACCATTTACCAGACAGATCCACTTAAACTATGAGCAAATGAGCCTCCCCTGTAGCATTTGACCAAACACACTCACCAATCATTAAAGCAAATATCACAGATTTGCCCTATAATAAAATCAGCTTCTCTTTCTGTCAGTCTCTTACTGTTTTCTTACCTTTGCTTTGATTGAAGGCCATGGCAGAGGAGAGCGGAGATGGTGAGAGAGTGAAAGTGATCCAGGATGAGCTGAATGAGCTTGAGGAAAGGGCAGAAGCACTTGACCGACAGAGGACCAAGAACATCTCTGCCATCAGGTAGATAAGCTTCACTCATCTTATCTTTTCATATTACTTTATCTAAATTTTAATAAATTTCTACACGTGCTTATCGATAAAACATGGTGTAGTCTGTGGCTTGAAGGTGCATGATTTTTTTTTTGTGCTGCCGAATCTAATGAATAGAGCATAGTGGTTTGGTTGTATTATGTCAGTCATTAACAGCATCCCTGTTTGTATTGGAGTTAATTTTTGATAAAATTCGTTTTAAATCTGTTATTGTGCAGCTACATCAATCAGAGGAACAGAAGCTGGAATATCGTTGAATCTGAGAAAGCTCTTGTGGTAAGTGTCCACACCTTTTTTATACATCTGCTTGATTAATTGACTGTGATAAGTTTTTAATATCAAGGCTAGGGTAAGAAAAATTATTTTTTTCGTATTGGCACTTTTATAATGAGAACTGCGTTTTAAAACATAAGCTGTGGACATGTTTGAAAATGGATTTGTTGAAAACATCCCTGCTGCACCCTGTTCAGATCCTGTAGTTTCTGTTTGTAGCAAAGGGTGTGGCATAGGTATGACAATAAAAATGTTGCAGAATCAGTTGTATTTTCTAAAAACAACAGTCTGTTTTTTTCACTAGTTGGGAAAGATAAACTTAGTTCTCGAGCAGCTGCCACACACAGATGTTTCCCTCATGTGGCAGCGCTCCAGTGTGACAATGTCCTTTCACACTGTGGTTCACTTCAGGCCACTCCTGGCACTGTATGCGATGAGACGATAGTTCTGGGTCTCATAGTAACACAAGCCCATAACATCATCCGAGGGCGCCACTTAAAAAAGTAGTGTCAAAACCGTTACCTGTTGCATCTGTAAGAAAACCTCTTGGTTATTATAAATCCCAACTGGTCCACGTTATGCTGCTGTTGAAACAACCTGTTTTTTATTTCCCTCCTCTCTCACAGGCTGAAGGACAAAATTCCAAAAACCAACAAATGGACCCTTTCACACGAAGACAGTGCAAACCCACCATGGTGTCAAATGTAAGATTTCTGTCATTATTTAATGCACCGTTTTTGCCCACTGTAAGTAAACACTAAGTGTGTTACATTAATCTGTTATCTTGCTCTTCCTGGTCCTATAGGCCAGAGACCCATCAGTCCATGCAGCTATTCTTGCTCATCTCAACCAGAAATACGGCTCTGGGTCAACACCAGATCCTTCCAGTGCTGAGAAGAACAAACTGGTGAGCAGGACATTCACAGTAAAAATGTTTAGAGCGTGAACTGACACGTGGTCACTTCTTTTACTTGAGGTTGTTTGGAGAAGTGGAAATGATGCCAGATCCTTGTTGTAGTCTTGTTCAAGTTAAGCATCACGCACACAGGAAATTACTTTGCTATTTTTCTTCATCTGGGACTTCATTCACATTTCTGAAAACAGACTGTTTTTGATATCTTCTGAAAAATTCAGTCAGTAAACTTTTTTTGTTGAAAGGGTAAGTTGTTTGAAAGCAGTTGCCAGTCTAATGAATGTCAAATATTTTTGATTTTGACACCAGGGCGACTGACAGACTCATTTTTAAACTCCTGAGAGATAAAGAAAGCAAAATATAATCTGTTTTATGTGCAATGAAACAATTCATTTGACAGAAGGAATTATTCCAACTTAAACTTAGACTAAGTGAGCTTCATATGTAGGTCTTTTAGACTGAGGAGCTTGAATATGTTTGTTTTTGTCTTTTATAGGGACAAACAAACCCAAAAGACAAAGATGTCCCCAAGCCAACCACTGACCTCTCAGAGGACTTGTTTAAAGTTCATGATTTTGATGTTAAGATCGACCTACAGGTTCCTAATGCAGGTGAGACGATTCTTCTCAATTATGTTGTGGTTCAGAAGATATTAAGATGGAAGGAAGTTCTACTTTGCTACAGACAAAGTGGTTGTTGGTGTCGATTGCAACAACTTAGCTTTGACGTCTTGCTTTTGTATTCTGCAGAGGCAAAGTCTCTGTCTGTGAGCTCCAACGCGCTGCCAGTGAAGGACGGCGCCCCCCGCAGGTCCCTCAACCTGGAGGACTACAAGAAGAGGAGGGGGCTGATCTAATGTGGCCAGGCCTTCATTCAGAAACCACATTGCATGTGTAATTGGTTCTGCGAGAGAGAGTGTGTGCGTGTGTGTAGCTGAGAGAGAGAGAGTTTCTGCGTGTGTGTGGCTGATAGAGAGACAGAGAGAGTGTGTGCGTATGTGTGTGGTTGAGGGAGAGAGTGTGTGCGTATGTGTGTGGTTGAGGGAGAGCGTGCGTGTGTGTGTGTGTACAACAGACTGTCTATCCAAACACAGAGGAAATACTGATTGAGCGAAGACAACATTTTTCTCAAAGGATCTCCCTGAGAAGAAACATTTTTTTGTTTCGTTATTTTCGCATTATCACACACAGACTCTTATATTGAGTTGTGTTTTTTATGTATTTAACTCCTCTCCCCCATTTTTTGATGTTCTGGAGTCCACTCCTTTTTTTATTTTGTTTTTTTGTTTTTTTTTTTCCTCTAAAGGACACGGTGCTTGTGGATTATTACTTTGAACAAGGAGGGCACTATTTTAGAAGACTTAGATTGTTGAGGCTGGACTAATGGAGTTGAAGTCAACCAGCAACAAATTACTATTGTAAATGTTCCCTCCCCCAAGAAAATGTGTGATCATCTGCCCTTACAGTCCATCCTAAATTTCAACAGCCTCTTGTATTTTTGCGGATTGTAGGTGATCACGATCCCTGACTCGATGGTGAAACCGGCTCTCCATGACCAACTTGAAACTGGACATTTATCACTTTTTAAGTCTTTGAAATCCAATTTAAGAGGAACCCTTTTCTATGGCTGGCCTGGTTATAGAAGTGTTGCTTCATTTCTGTTGTTTCTTGGTTGGTTGTTCATGGGATAATTCCCTTGCCCTTAACTCCCAGAGACAGATTCTACATGTTATCGATTGTGTCCATAGTCAGTTCCTGTATTGATGTGGCATGCCATGTAAATATGCATTTTGGAGTGAGTGCGGAAAAAATAAAGAGGCACTGTTTCATAACATCTGTGTCATTGTGTCTCTTTTCTAATTTAAAGGGGGGACTGAAACAGCTCAACTCACTTGCTGAGGATGTTATTTATCTTTTTAATTTTCCAGCATGTAATAAGATAAGGAAATTACCTAACATTATTTTACTTGGTACTTTTTTGTGTATGTACTAGTTTAGCTGTTCTTCACTACAAGTAATATTGCATCCAACATCAATAAACCAAGTTAGTTTCATAAGCATCATAAACTGAATATGTGGAGATTTTAGCTAAAACTTTAAAAGGGACAACTCTATTATTCAAGTAGGTTTTTAAGAACTTCTAAAATGAAAGGTGAAAAATATTGCAAAAAAATCCAGTGCTTATTCTGCCTCTGTTGATGCCATTTAATTCTCGTTGACAACAAAATAGTTGCTGGAAATGTTAAAAAAAAAAAAAAAAAAAACAGTATCAAAACATACATAAAGCAGTAAAAGTGAAAGTTTTCATTATACAGAATGGTACGATTATTTCAGAATGTATATTATATTATTGCTGGGTAGGGGATCAAGTGTCATCTTAATCCGTGATACATCATAATGTATTTAATTTATTACAGTTTCTATTGACTATGAATCTGCAAAAAATTAACTGAATAGAAATAGAAATAGAATAAAAGAATAAAGTACCATATAATTAAAATACTCAATTAGGGTGAAAGTACCTTTTTACAAATGCACTTGAGTGCAGTGATTCAATAAACCCACTGTCCACCACAGCATTTTTACTCAAATGAGTAGGTTTAGACGCAGAGTTTTGTTCAGGCATTTCTGAGGACGCTCTGTTGTGGGGTCCTTCCCGAGCACCGCTTCCTGGTCCACGTATCGAAAAGATTACCAACATCCTCTGTGACAGATAATGACATTTGACTTTATTTATCCGATCCCGTTTTCTTTTTCATGTTCACCCGTTCAACCTTCAACCATATCCCGGTGACCGGACACCCCCTCGGACTTGGACGTCGTGTCACACGGTACGTTGGGGGCTTTCCTTCAGGAAGCAGCTAGCTCGTTAGCTTTAGCGATGATGGAGTTTACGCTGACCCAACTGTGTTTACACCAGTGTTATGATGACTGGAGCCAGGCTACAGATAGCTCCTGGTAGAAGCCCTTTATTCCCACACATTTAGGTCCTAAACATTACGCTGTTGGAGGACAAACCGACGAGCCAGCCGTGACTCTGTTGGGTGCTTGAGTTAGCATTGTAGCTGTGCAGAAATTGTGAATTTACAGGGGAATCGTCAGTTCCTCAGGCTGCACAGTTACTGGTAGATTGTTAACTTTAACGCTGGTCCTAATATAATCTTAGCCTAACTGTCTGCGGCCTGTTGTTGTCAACCTGTTTATTTAAAGGGCCTAACAGGGCTAACACATTGCTATTGCAAGCTCCTGCTCCTGCGTTTTTCCTGTAAAATGCTTTGGTTAAAAGCTCATGTCAGTTAATGTAATGTATACAATTAGATGATCAAAGAATAGATATGGAAGCTTATAAACATGCTTTGTACCAACGTACACTATATGTTCTATATATTCTACAGGAATATGGACAAGAACCTGTAGCCTGTCTTACTCAGCATGCAATGATTATAACCATTATTTATTCAGGGTAGTTTCAACGAGAGTCAAGTTCTTTGAACAGGGAACACCCTGGTCAAACTAACACAGTTTCAAACACTCACACCTGCAAGTCACCCAGTACAACTACAGTATGATCTGTTGGCCACTGTGTAGCTCCACTTGAGCACGTAGGTATTAAGCACCTTGCTTAAAGGAATTTATCTTTGTGAAGTTGTTTGAAATGAAACTTTGCAAAATGGGCCTTATCATCCTCAAATTGTGTTGCTGTCTCTACCACTAGGATTCAACATGTCTTGGTTTTCTGACTTGGCTGGGAAAGCTGAGGACTTCCTGAATAAAGTGGACCAGGGAGCTGCCACTGCCCTGAGCAAAAACCAGGCAAGAACATCCTCCTTTTCGTCACCTTATGAAGGAGAAGCCACCGTCAAACCTGAGTATAACACTGCAGGGTACAAGACCGACACAGCTGTGACACATCACACCTATGCATCCTCTCAAGATGCACTAGGCTACATCTCTGCAGCAGCTGGCAACATCAAGAGATCCAATGCAACTTTGCTGGCTGGCACAGCCAACGTGGCTGGTGCCCCCTCTGGTTCTGGCAGCAGCGCTCCCAACTCTGCCAAGACCTCATCTGGCTTTGTAAGGCCCAAGAAAAGCGAGCAGGATGTGGACGATGACATGCTCTTTGACTTTCTGAACAGCTCGGACACCCCAGCCAACAACAGGAGGGATTCAAGAAGGGAACTTATGAAAGTGGCAGTTCCAGTTACTGATGCCCAAAACCCAACACCGCCCCCTTCCACCACTCCTCATGCCATCCCCTCAGCCCCGTCCACACCCCCCTCAACTCGTGGTGTGTCCAGGGCCTCAAGCATGAGCTCACTGTCTGCTCACAGCATCAAAACATCAGAGGAGAGCTCTGCTAAAGAGCAAGGTCAAGGTATGGTGACAGGGTCTTATGTCACAGTTTCTTATCATTTTCTGATTATAATTGAAAATGTACTATGTACTTTATTTAAACAGGAGAAGAGATGCAGAGATATATTATTCTGGTAATTACAACATTTTTTAATTTATCCCCCAAGTTAAATGATAAAACTATTTTAGAATACATATATTTAAACCATAAATGTAGAAAATATGTAACTTTCTGTGTGTTTTGATGTTTAAACTGACCCTCTAAAGTATTAAAATGAGTGGAAAAAAATTGATTCACAATTTTTGATGGATCATGGTGATATCTCCGGTTTCTATTGTCAGATTTCTCGTGTCACCTCCTTTTTTTTATATATATAAATTGTATAACCTACTTCTTTTCAGGCATTTATGTATGAAAGTCTTGTTTTGTGTGTTCTCTCTCCACCCCTACTCGGCCGCCTTACAGACACACCTGAGAGCTCAGACTCGGGCTTGCCTGTCCCTCAGGAGTCCAGCAGGCAGGAGCCTCCTCCCCCCACAGAGGAGCCACACAGCCAGATCCTGTCCAGTCTTCGTCTGGAGAACCAGCTGCTGCGCAGTGAAGTGGCCTCCCTCAACCAGGAGATGGCTTCAGTCATCCAGAGAGCAAAAGACTTGCAAGACGGCAAGAGAATAGATAAATCAGGAGCAATGATAGTCTGCCTCTCTGCACATCTGCCTCTGTATTGACTCAGCTGTTCTCTAATCTTGCAGAGTTGAACCAGGCCAGACTACGTGCTGACAAATGGAATACGGAGCAGTCTCAGACTGATCGTACGTTACGGGAGCTTCGGTCACAGGTTGACGACCTCACGGAGGCTCTTTCAGCCAAAGATGGTCAGCTCGCGGTGCTGAAAATCAGACTCGATGAAGCTGATCAGCTGTTGAAATCCCGCAGTGCTGCTCTGGAGGAGGCACAGAAGGAAAGATCCAGGTACAGACTTTTGATGCCTTTTTAAGTAGGGATCAGGTTCAGTTTTTAAAGAGAAAGATCACTTATTACATTTTTTTCATTTTAGAATTATGCAAGACCACACAGAAGGGAGCAGCATGCAGTCCCAAGCTCTTGAGACGATACAGGAGAGGCTGCGAGAGGCTGAACTTTCTCTCAGGAGGGAACAAGACAGCTACCGGCAGATGCAGGTACATACAGTATAGTGCCCCTTTCTCTGCTATGTATATGACTAAGAAAGTCCCTCTCACTTCTGCCTTTAGTCCTTAGGTGTCCATATGTAAATAGAAAAGACTTTTAAATCCTCTTTTATTGTGCAGAGTGAGTATGCCGTTCGATTGTCCAAACTGGAGGCTGAGAGGCAGACCCTTGCAGAGACAGTGACTGCAGCAGAGCGACGAGCTGCAGAGGAGAAGCTCAGGGTTGACGACTTCCAACAACAACTGAAAAGTGCCAAAGCTGCAGCTGAGTCTGCCAAGCAGGAGTTACATGACTACAAGCACAAAGCCTCGCGCATCCTACAAGTAAGACTTGTTGAGGCCCTCTAGAAAATCATCTCTTTCATAGGCACTATCAGCACTTATCAAGTTTCTCAAGGCTAAAATTTACTCGATGGCCAAACAAGCTTTACTTTTTATTTTTACATATAGATTTGTACTTTTAATTTTGCATTTTCTATGTGTCTTACTGAATTTCCTGTTTGTTATTAGATTTAATTTGACAAGTCAGAAATGTTAAATTTGCAAATGTTTTTTTTGTCTAGTCCAAAGAGAAACTGATCAGCAGTCTGAAGGAGGGATCTGGTCTGGACACTCTGGATGGCAGCGGGGCCATGGCTCTGGAGCTGGAGGAACTCCGTCACGAGAAGGAGTTACAGAGGGAGGAGATGCAAAAACTGCAGGGTCAAGTGCACACACTTCGAACAGAAATTCAGGTGAGATACTGGAAATGGCAGGAAAAGAAAAATGATCTTGGTCCTGTGTGGAAAATCTTAGGTGATGGTTTTACTGGGATGTGTCCCAGTGATGTAAAAGCAGTTGCTCATGTGAGCCATGTATATTCTCTCTCAGGACTTGGAAAATCAGGCCCTGACGGAGGCAGAGGCCTGGCGGGAGCAGCAGGTGCAGTTACAGGAGCAACAGGCTTTACAGAACAGGGTTAAACAGGAGGTGGAGGCTGAGGCTGAGCGCTACAAGCAGGTATGGAGTAAAGGTTTCTAAAAAAGGAGTTCTAAAACACAAATCATCTCAGATATATATTTGTATAATTCCTAATCATTCTAGGCTTGATCAAACTTCTCAAACCTAGCTTTTTGTATTTTTCTTAAATCACAGGAGCTGCAGTACCTGGAGGAAGAGAACCATAGAGCCAAAACCTCTCTGCAAAGTCGAATCAAAGACAGGGAAGATGAAATCCAAAAACTCAGGAACCAGGTCAGTCACTTTATAATTGTACAGACATATAAAAAGCAGTTTTTTTCTGTGAAAACAAAGTCTGTTGAAAATAGTATTTGGAGAAACATTTGTTTGAAGAATGCTTGTGTGCTTCCCCCCATGAAGGAAATGCTTTCTTTTATTGCCACATTTCTTAATTGCCACACCCATCAGCTGTGATGATCTATATCCTGGTGTGTATTTACTTTTCCAGTTGACCAACAAGACTCTCAGCAGCAGCAGCCAAACAGAGCTGGAGAATCGTCTCCACCAGCTGACGGAGACGCTGATCCAGAAGCAGACGATGCTGGAGGCTCTGGGCACAGAGAAAAGCTCCCTGGTTTTTCAGCTGGAGCGTCTGGAGCAGCAGCTAAAGAACGCTCAGGGAGGACAAAGTGGAGGACCAGCCATCAACATGAGTGGACTAGAGGGACCAGGTAGGCAAGACTGAGGAGGCAGGAATACTGATATTTAATTGATAACATGAGACCACAAGGGTCATATCATGAAACCACAATTTTGACTGTTAATACTAACTACTAACTAAATATTTTCCGTCCAAAGCAATATACCATAGTTATTAAATTAACTAATTAATTCAGTAATTTTATTCAGTTTTTTTGTTTTTCTTTCTCACAATGCCTTTTGTGTGTACTGTAATTTTAGGAGCACGGCAAAGAAACACACCAGTACTCTTCAGTGACCAGGAAAGTCCAGGAGTATATGGCAAAGTACGTAAGGCAGCCAGCACCATTGACCGCTTCAGGTAAGATTTAACGTTTTGAAATCATTATTGTACTGTAATCGTGTTGTTTTCTATTCTGACACCTTTCCCTGTGATAAATAAAAATCTTGTCATTTCAGCATCAGACTGGGAATCTTCTTGAGGCGCTACCCTATGGCAAGAGTTTTTGTTATTCTGTACATGGTGAGGATTTAAGATTTATTGAAGAAATATCAGGATAATACAATTTTTTCCATCTTGATGAACACTGATTAATCAAAGAAATTAACCTTTCTCTATTTCTTTTTTTTTTTTTTTTTTTACAGGCGGTACTACACTTATGGGTCATGATTGTTCTCCTGACTTACACACCAGAAATGCACCATGGTCATCCTGATGGAAGATAAAAATTAAAATAAACAGTTGGGGTTTTTTTAAAGATGTTTGCTCTGTTGCCTTCGATGTAACAATGAAAGGAAGCTGCTGGAATAAGGGCACTGGGACCTGGCTCTCCCTGTTTTGCACAGATATGCTATGAATTAAAGATTCTGCTTTATTCTTTCCAACTGAAGATCGATAAGTGACAACTGCATTGAGTTTTAAAATAATTACAGAGTGATATATATTGTCGGTCTACTGAAAGGACATTAAATCAAACATCCTACATCTGTTCACTTGTTTTCAGACATCTGTTCTCTGAAGAGATTGTATTTAACACTATGTAAAAAATAATCTTTTAATAAATGAGGTAGGAGAAACAACACAGCCTGGCACTTTTCTGAGATTTTCTGGGACATAAAACAATGTGAAGAGGAACATCAGGTGCTTTTACACAGAAAAGAGTTTATTTGGAAACTTTTTTGTAGTGTTGTTTTTTTATGTGAGGAAAAAAAATCCCGACATATAAGACAAAATACGCTGACAACACCAACATGGGCTATGTTTTCCAAAAGTGTGGCAAAAATGTTATAGCTTTAAAAATACATACTTTTTGATAAAAAAAAATCAACAGTGGTGGAAAAGGAACATAGTACAAGCACATTTACTTAAGTTTATTTTACTTAAAAAATTAGAACTACCCCAGTATAAAAATAATCAGCTAAGGTCCTGCCTTTAAAATGTTATAGAAGTAAAAGTACAAAGGTTTAATAATCTAAATATACTTTAATTACCAAGAGTAAAAATACAAATTTTGCAGAATGGCCTTTTCCAGATTGGTGTAAATTATTTTATGAAGGTTGGTCTTATTTCAATTACTTTATACACTATCAGGTAGCTTCTCTCTAAGGTTTAATGTTGATTGATTTATGTCTGTTTATTATATATATTATATATATATCAATAATCTGAATCTGCAAAGTAAACAACATGAGTTTTAAATAAATGCAGTGGAATAAAAAATAATGCTAATACTAAATATTTGCCTCTGAACTGTAGCAGAGTAGAAGTTTAGAGTAAAAAAAAAAAAGGAAATACTTCTTAAACTTGTACTTCACTATAATTAATTATGTTTAAACGTCTTAAATATGTCTTAAGGTCAAATTGATTGACTTTTGATTACAGACGCGGATTTGTCCTGACTCTCAGCTGAAGCTCTTGAACGCACCTTGATCTTGTTGGTCCTCCAGCATCCCACAATGCACCGCTGCCCAGCTCCGTGTCCACGTCAAACCTGACAGCCATCGCTACAGCCGAGCTGATAATGGCTGCAGTTGAGGTGGCACTTTCCCGGCGCTGTGTTGTCTGGACTCGTTACAAACTGCTGTAAACGCAACCAACACCCACGGCGGAAGGTACCGGCCTCGACGTGAAGGCCGCCGCCCGAGGTCTGAGCTGTTTGCCCGGGGTATAATGTCGCTCCGGCGGCTTGTCTTGACAAATTCCTCCAGACGAACCGTCAGCTGTTGTTAGCCGGGTCGTTGCTAAACGAGCGTCTCTCAGCCTGGAAAAGCGACTGAAGATTAAAAGTGGATTTTGAAGTTAACCGCGTCTTTCCGCCCGGTTCGGGGCTCGCAGCTGAACTCGATGACCAAGCTGACTTTAGCACCTTTTAAGTCAAAGCTAAGCTAGCTCCACCTCGCCCCCCACCCCCACCTCGGCCCTGCTTTGTTTTGTTTTTGTTTGTTTGTTTGTTTTCTCCCATCCTGAAAGATGTCATCGTGGCTGGGTGGACTGGGCTCCGGCCTCGGCCAGTCTCTGGGCCAGGTCGGCGGGAGCCTGTCGTCTTTCACCGGACAGATATCAAACTTTACCAAAGACATGTTACTGGAAGGAGTGGAGGAAGTCGGAGGTGAGTTTGTGTTGAGTTAGCGCAGCTGGAGCACAGTTTTCTGTTTACTACACATCTGCATGGTCTTTTATAAACACCTGTAATGGCTGGTTCATAGTCTCAGGCTCTTTGTTCCCTTTGGCATCTCGGTTTTTGTCAAACAAGCCTTAAAACAATAGGATACAATTTATCATGAGAGGCCAAATGTCAGCACAAAAGCTGGGATCTTTAAAAAAAAAAAAAAAAAAAAGGAAAATGTTATGAACCGGTTGTCCCACAGTTAAAAGACCTGTCACCATATGATGTACCTGCCTTTAGGAGGTGGGCAGACAGTGCATCCTGAAATTTATCTTGATCTTCAGCTGTGATAGTGTGAGCCAGATGTTATCACAAAACTCGGAGAGAAACTGGCGTTTACTTAAATAACAGAGCACGGCTGCTTCAACGAACAGGCAAATAGTAAGATAGCAAGAAACAGTCTTCAAACACACTCGGGTGTAAATCCAATCAAGTGTTTTATTTTTTAAAGAAATGAATAATAAACTATTTGTTTCAAATTAGAGACATGACTCATTATAGCACAATACATTTCAATAGCTCCACAAACTACGGCCTCTGAATTACTCGTGACATTTGAGTCAACACAACTCTGCCTTCTCCATCCTGCACCACGCTTCAGTATCAGCCTTTGATTCACCGTGTAGCTGTGTAAATAGGAAGGCAACAGATTCTTGTAAAGTAACTGTAACTGGACAGACATAACTATGAATGTCTTAATTATAACGTGAACTACCACTAAAACCGTAGATATCCTCCTCCTGAGTCATGTTTTCCACTGTAGATCACTTTTCTGTACTTAGGTGCCAGACAGTGAACTAGACACGCAGGCCAAAGACATTGGCTCAGCAGCGTTAAGATGCTCTGACAAGGATGCACAGAAACACCAGCTGGTTTTGCAGTTAGTGATTTTATTGTTTGTACTTCTGTTGTCTGTTATCCTCATGTATATGCAGCTTCTTGCTTTGTGGCTGCGTCATAAGTTAATTCTGATTTCAACAATAAGTCAGTTTGGTCCACGTACTTCACATTAGTGTTTGATTCCAGTTTTGAGACTCAGGATGAGATATGACTGAATTCTTTAATCATATTTTTTTAATACTGTTGCGTGATGCTGATACAGTATGTCTCTGATTTCCATAAGTTTTTTTTTGTCTTTTTGGTCAAGCACCTGGTTTTGATTGTAGGCAATAATAACAGCGCTTATATCAAAAGTTCTCCATCGTATTGGTCCAATTAAACCCCAAAGCGCCATCTCTCTAAAGCAAACAGACTGTGATGATAAAGCATTGACGCAGAGAGAACTTTGGCCATAGATTTCCAACTCACAGCTGCTGTCAAAAAACACAAGTATGATTTCTTATCACTGGACCAGCTGTGCAGCATTCGCACACAAAACAGACCCATCTTTTGAGTAAACTTTTAAAAAAGAGAGCACAATAACTGGCAGTGGAGTTTCTTGTGTGTTTCCTTCTTAGTTTGTATAGTGATGAGTGTTTGGTGTTTGCTGAACCTTGTGCGGTTAAGATCACATAGCTCACACAAGATCTCTAAACATGTCGATCTTTTTTTGTCACATGAGAAGAACTGAACGTGTGTGTGTGTGAGTGTGTGTGCGTCAAAAAGAGAGAGAGAGAGACAGAGTGACTAAGATTGAAATGGAAAAAAGTCACCAGTTACTATGTCTTGAATGTGCTCTGTGCCACGTTAGATGAACCTGATGAACATTTCTCCTTTTAAAAGTCATGTTATCAGAAATCTGAACAATAATAATAAAATCTTTATGGTTCTTTATCTGTGTTTATGGGGAAAGTCAGACATGCATTTAGATTTTTCTTTAATACAATTCTTGCCTGAATATCACTCAAGTGTACATAATGTTCTCACTGTCTTGATGCCTGTTAGTGATATTTTCAATGCCATTTTTTCCCTATGTAACTACAGATGCTGCCACAGAACTGCAGGTGTCCAATTCCAAGTTGGCTGACATCGAGGCCTCATTTGCCACTCAGAAATCTGAGGTTAGAGTCTTTCTTCCCCTGCACAGTCAAAGGGTATAACTACAGGCCTTTCTCACCGGGTGCCTTTTCACCTGTCATAACAGGAAAGGCATAGGTGTAACTAATAACATTAACACAGGCTCTGTGCCAGAAAGACATGACAGTGAAACAGCAATGTGACAATACCAGGGGCCTGAAAACATGAAGCCACCATTGTTTGACAAGTCACATGTTTCCTGTGGAAAAAGACTAATAAAGCCCAACCTCAAGATTGTATGTTCCAGATCTATACAGTTCCTGTGTTCAGTGATGCTTGTAGTAATGCCAGGGTTGGAAAAATACTTGCACTTAAAGTAATGTTAGAGGCTCTGAAAGTTAGTGTTTAACACATAATGCACGTTATAGCAGTGCTATAACATCCACAGCTAAAAGTAAATACGGTATTTCTGGTCTTGTTTGAGTGACTTTTGCTAAAGAACCACAGGGCCTGGTGTCATTTTTGGAAAATTACTGACCTTTTTGAAGATGAAATCGTGTATTGTAACCATTTTTAAAGATACAACCTGTAAGGATACACCGTGTTACCCATGAGACTAAAGCTTGCGTTCCCTTTTTGGGCCCAAAAAACAAGCAAGGCAAAAACCGTGCGTTTCTTGCCTGTCTCTAACTTTGGTTCAGTATCTTTTAAACTGATTCTGACTCTTTGGTTGTAAAATGTAAATGTGTAAATGTTACCTTGCAAAGGAGGCCAGGATTTTTATGACTGTGGTCAAAATGGGTTAAGGACATGTAGCCTTTTTATTTTGAGCTCATTATTTTCAGGCTGATGCACAAAATTGGAGGTGATTATTAAGAGGTGAAGCCTGAGAGCTACAAACAGAGTTGATGGACAAACACATTTTGGTCTTTTTTTACATGAAAAACATAACATCAACCTTATTTTTTAAGACTAAGCAGCTACCCTGCTGATGTGCCCATAAACCCCTCAGTCATTACTAGCTCAAGGTCGCTCATTCCTCTCTGCAAAGGAGAAAAGAAAAATGTACATTTTTGCCTATTTCATTTACGTCCTCATTCCTCTCTCTCTGCTGCAGTACGACAGATTAAGAAAGCTCCATGCAGAGCTTGAGGAGAAGCTGGAGGCTTCAGAGATCCAAAATAAACGACAGTCTGCAGAATACAGAACCCTCCTGCAACAGAAAGATGTACGTATATTTTGCTTTATAATTGATATCTACAGATATTACATATATTATATATATATTATAGTTATGTTATTGAAGATGTGTTAGCACCAGGTATAAATGGCCTTAAGGATCATTTGTGTCCTCCCAGGTGGAGATCAGTCACCTTAAAGCTCGGCAGAGTGGACTCCAGGAAGAGGTCCAGAAGCTACAGCAGTCAGCCCAGTCTGCCTCCGTCGGCACCACAGTGCTGCCTGTCACCACTACTTCCTCCACCACTACCCCCTCTTCTGTTTCTTACCTGTCACGGCCCTCAGGGGCCAGCCAGGGCTTCCACGGCGACGAAATGGATCTCAGCGATGTCATCTGGTCGCAGCAGGAGATCAACCGGCTGTCGACGGAGGTCATGCGTCTGGAGGCGGAGGTGGCACACTGGAGGCGAATGTCTCAGGTAAAAAAAAAAAAATTAGAATTTGTTGACTTAGCATAAGAGACGGTGTCTGATACAGGGCTGGGTCCTGGGCCATCGGGATGCCCTGAAAGCACAGCACATTATGAAGCTATGACAGTCCCCAGGTCACACTGCAGACCTCACTGTGAGCAGTTTCCACAGCATATATGTGTCCTATGAAACCATTAGTAACAGACATGTTTCTTGACACAAATCTTTTAGACTTGTGTCTTTAGTCTTTGCGTGATGAAGCCATTGCACTGGGATGAAGGCAGTAATATCAGAGATCGATATCTAGTTAAACATCTATTTAGCTTGACATCACTAAAGGTGGAGGAGAAAATGTGTTTTTCTGTTGTTAGTGTGACCCTTCAACTTCATCTTTATCTTACAAATGGAAATTAAAAACAAATGCCAAGAAACATAAACAAAGCCAGACCTGCAAAGTCTTCATATTGATAAATGCATTAAGTTTATATCACGGGGATCACATACCTACATTTTTATTCCAGGCATCCACTGCAGCGGGAGCTGGTAATGGCGACCAGGGTGATATTCACAAACTTCAAAGGACCATTAAGGTAATTATTAAGGTTTCTTATGGTTGTCTTTATTAAGTCATATCTAAATCTATGTGAGCATACAGAGGTGACAGTGAGACTCTAACCTTGATGTCGTGGAGCAGGAGCTGCGAGAGGAGATGAGCCGTGAGGTGGATGAACACCAACATGAACTGACGGCTCTGCAGGACGCACAGCGGCAGAAGATGGCCGACGTCACCCGGCGACACAGAGAGGAGCTAGCGGAGTACGAGGAGAGGATAGAGGAGCTGGAGGAACAGATTCAGAGTGGTTAGCCTCACTTTGGCATTTGGTATTCTGACTTTGGAAAGGATTTGTGGCAGAATTTTACAGAGTAAATTGTGGCTACAATCAAGATTTTATTTCTTTTTAAAAATGCGATAACAAGCTATTTTTGTTTGATTATAATGTTCTACTATGCTTCCTTCAGAGTCCAGCTCACTGTTCCTAGTCAGGTACAACACACAAAATGAACTCCCGCCTCCACATCCTTCTTCTCCAGGTGGTCAAACCAATTCCTCATCTGACGCCTCCAAACTGCCTGAACTACAGAAAAGCATACGATCACTGCAGGAAGCTGCGGAGCAGCGGGAGAAGCAGCTGGCCGAGCTGTCTGCCAGCCTGGAGGACGCACAGAGGAAACAGGCCTCGCTGCAGGTGGAGAAGGATGAAGCCCAGGAAGAAAACACTGGGCTGCTGCAGAATTACATGCGGCTACAGACATCTGTTGCTGAGCTCCAGACACGAGTGCAAGAACAGGAGGGGAAGGCTGTTCAAAAAGCTCAGCTGGAACACGAGATCCAAGTGCTGAGACAAAACCTGACAGGTAGACTTTCATTATTTGGATTCATCTTGAATAGAGCTATTAATACTGCTCTTTGTCATCTGCTTAATCGAAGCTGCTCAGTGCTGTGAGCAATTCGCTTGAATGTGTTTTCTTTTATGATGTTTATTCTTGTAACCTCAAAACAATATTATATTGATAAATATTAGAATATTGTCATTGACTCATTTACTATAAATTAAAAAGTGTTTTCCTTCATAATTAACCTGCATTTTAACTAAATGTTCTTCTTTTCAGCTGCAGAGAAAGAAATAGAGAGACTGAAAAACCTGTCTGAAGTAAGTGTAAATAGAAAGCATTAACCATACATTTTAAATTTAGGTTAATCTTAAATTTACATCTTACATTTAAGATTAAACCTTTTTTGGTTTAAATATTAAAGTTTTGTTTTTTTTTTTTCCTTTTTCTTTTTTTAACTTCAGGCAGAACCAAAGGAAGAAGTGGAGCATGCAGACATCTTAGAGCTGAATACTATTATTGGAGCACTGAGACAAGAAAAGGAGGTCCTAGAACAACAAAAGGTTTGTTCATCATACGTTCATCAAAGGTTGTTTTCACTACTGTCTGCCTAAACTATCTGTAATTGCTGTATATATGTAATTTCTGTATATATCAAACATCTATATTTACTTATTTTAAAGTAAATCTGTCGTATCATAGAACCACTGAGCCACAGTAGCACCACACCAGTGGTGAGTGAGTTTTCACTGATTGAAAGTTTGGTTTTTTACATTGGAAGAATAGCATCAATTTGATGGATTAGTTTAGCTGCGACTTTGGCTTCTGATCTACTGTTAATAATGTGATATGAAAAGTACACAGTCTAAATGCCTGAAATCTGTTGGTTTGTATCAAATCCTGAAGTTTTTTTTTTTTTTTTTTTTAAACAGACCAATTTGCAAGAAAGACTTAAAGTAGCAGAAGAACAAATAATTAGCAATAATGGAGCTGATTCTGGAGAATCTGAGTCACTGGAGGATCTAAGGGTCGAGCTGGAGAGGAGAGAAAGGGCCCTGAGAGCCACCGAGGAGGAACGGGACACACTAATGTCTGAGCTGGAAGAACTAGACCGGCAAAACCAGGAGGCAACACAGGTCTGACTGATCTCAGTGGCTCACTCTGTTTGTTATTATGTCTCTGACATGATGTCATTTGTTTCTAAGGTTCACATGAATGTCTAACGACTATGACAAAATACGGCAGAAACAATTTAAGACATTTACACTTACAGTTACACTTAATGCTGATCAAAAAGACTTTCAAATCAAACTAAATATTAATGTTTTTATATGAAAATCCTTAAATTAGATCACAGTAATGGAGAAAATCTAACAGTTTATTGACTTTGGGGTTTTTTTTCGACCTTTTTTTTTGTCTCTAGCATATGATCTCAGTGAAGGAGCAGCTCTCTGGACAGCTGAAGGAAGCGGAGGCTGAGCTGACAAGACTGACTGCAGAGCTCAGCACAACCAAAGACCAGAAAAGGACACTGGAGCAAGAGGTGGAAACCCAAAAGGAGAAAGTAAGCCAGAGTGCTTTCACCCTAAATGACCTTCACATGGCCAAACAAGAGATGGAACAGACAGCAAAGGAGCTGAAGGAAAAGCTGGGACACGCACAGGAGCAGAGCAGGGAGACACGTAGAGAAATCACAGAGCTGAAGAAGACTTTGCAGGAGAAAGAGAAGCTGTTATCTGCCGCTAAAGCTGAGCTGGATCAGGCAGGGGAGAGAGGAACTGAAGCGCAGGGAACTGAGGAGGAGCTGGCAAAGAAGGAGAGAGACTTGTCAGACCTCAGGAGAGATTTGGATGAGATGAGGAGCTCTCAGGAGAAGGTGATGTCCGCAGACTATGAGTTGAAGATGGAGAACAGGAGGTTGAAGGCGGAGAATGAGGAGGCTCTGGGTAAAGTAGAGGGACTAAGCAAACAGATGAAGGAAAGCCAAGCTGCTCTTAACAGGACAGTCAGGGAAAAGGACACAAGAATCGAGGCTCTGAAGCTGGAGAAAAATCAGCTGGATGGTGAATTGAGGCAGAGTGAGAGGACACTGGCTGAACAGGCGAAACAGTACCAGCAGACGATTGACGAGCTGACTCGAGCTCGCTCCATGGATGCCTCTGCTTTACAGATGGACCATGAACGCGCCATCAAGCTCAACCAGGAGAAAGACATGGAGATAGCTCAGCTGAAGAGAGACATGGAGCAGTTGGCGTCCGATCACAGAGACACCAATGAGATGCTTTCAATCACAGTTGCAGGACAGAAGCAGCTGACGGATCTGCTGCAAGAGAAGGATGTCTTCATGGACACCTTGAAACAAAATGCTGCAGAGCTACAGATGGAAATGGAGAAAAGTATCTCAGTCGCAACCAAAGAAGCTGAAGCTCTCAGGCAGGCATTAGAGGAGAAGGATAAACAGCTGGGGGGTATGAAGGAGGAGAACAGCCATTTGAAAGAAGAAATTGATCGTCTTAGAGATCAGCAGAGCAGACCTCAACCTCTGGCTGAGCCCAGGACCCTGGACATTATCACAGAGCTGGAGACAGAAATCACCCAACTCAAGTCCTCCAGGAATGGCCTGGAAGAAGAGGTCCAGACTCTGAGGAGAACCATGGAGGACCAGCAGGCTTCTCTCCTTCGCTCGCACGAGTCCCTCCAGACTCAACAGAGTGAGCTTGAGCAGGCTCATGCTCGCCATCAGCAGACCACTCTTAACTATGACACACTTATACATGCTAGAGATGAAGAGATAGTTCGCCTCCAGCAGACAGTGGATCGGCTCAGTGTGAGTCAGGGCCGTGCTGACTCTCCATCTGTGCAGGGGGAGGTCATCCTGCAGGAGGACAAGACGCAGACTCTCAATCAGGAGAACGGCAATGAGAAACACGACCTGTCTAAGGTAGAAATAGAAAAACTGGTGAGAGGCATCAAGGAGAAGGAGACTGAGATCAGCCAGCTGAACGAGAAGAACCTCTCATTGACCAAACAGCTGGATCAGCTTGTAGTGTCTCGTGATGAAGTGGGTAAACTGTCCCAGATGATCCTGCAGAAGGATCTGGAGATCCAAGCGCTTCATGCCAGAGTTTCCATGGGTGGAGGTGGCGGACACAGCCAGGATGTCATGTTCCTGCAGCAGCAGATGCAGGCCTATGCTGTGGAGAGAGAGCAAGTGCTAGCTGTGCTCAATGAGAAGACCAGAGAGAACAGCCAGCTTCGCTCCGACTACCACCGCCTCATGGATATCATGGCAGGAAAGGAGGCAGCTCTGTTGAAACTTCAGCAGGAGAACCAGCGCCTCTCCAACACGAGTGACCCCTCAGGAAGCCACGAGATGTTCAAGGAGACCATCCAGAACCTGTCGCGCATCATCAGGGAGAAGGACATAGAGATTGATGCGTTGACTCAGAAGTGCCAAACCCTGGTGACTGTCCTGCAGTCCTCAGGAGGAGAGTCTGGTCCTGGCTCAGGTGGCGTCAGTAGCAACCAGTTTGAGGAGCTGCTGCAGGAGAGGGACACACTGAAGCAGCAGGTGAAGAAGATGGAGGAGTGGAAGCAGCAGGTGATTACAACAGTCAAGAACATGCAGCATGAGTCGGCCCAGCTGCAGGAGGAGCTGATCAAACTACAGGGTCAGGTCTCTGCTGATAGCGACTGCAGCTCCAAGCTGTCAGTAGACTACACTCGACTGATCCAGAGCTACGAGCAGAAGGAGAGGAGGCTGGGAAGTCTGAGTCAGGAACTCGCACACGTCCAGCAGACCATCACCCAGCTCAGCTCCACCAAGGACGTCCTGCTGGGTAAACTGGACAGCGTAGCACAGACTCCTGAAGTTGTAGTTACTGAGTCTAGTGAACCTCCTCTCACAGTTGATGCTTTCAGCCACCAGACAGCATCACCTGTAAACACTGAGAAAATGCAGGAAGAATTTGCACGACTGCGAGGACAGCTGGCTGAGAAGGAAAACACAATCAGGACACTCCAGGAGAACAACCACCGCCTCTCAAACTCAGCCTCTGCCTCAGAGAACGAACAGAGAAGTCAGGCTGAGGAGGTCCGGCAGATCAGAGAGAGGCTAGATGCTCAGCAAAGATCAGTGAGGGAGAAAGACCTGCTCATAAAAACCAAAGGAGACCAACTAATTCAAGTCAGCGAGGCACTGCGCAATCGTGAGAATGACAACGAGGTGCTGAAGCAGGCCGTCACCAACCTCAAAGAGCGCGCTCTCATTCTGGAAATGGATGTGAAGAAGCTAAAGGAGGAGAACGAGCTTGTAGCCGCACGCTCTCGAGAAAAAGAGTCAGAGTTCAGAGCGCTGCAGGAAACCAACATGCAGGTTTCTCTCCTCCTCAGGGAGAAGGAGTTTGAACTGAGTTCAATGAGTGAGAAGGCTGCAACTGTGGAGAGGATGCTCAAGGACAAAGAGCAGGTCAGTGGACACCAAGATTTCAGTTATTTCTTTTCTGAATAGACAATTTCCTGAAGGAAAAAATCTATCGTGTCACTTTTTTGCTTTATCGCTTTTTTGATGTCATGTTATTCTTCGTGTAATTTATTCTGATGATGTGTTGCAGGGTAAATCAGGTGAGCTGAATCAGCTCCTGAATGAACTCAAGTCCATGCAGGAGAAAGCTGTGGTGTTCCAGCAGGAGAGGGATCAGGTGATGATGGCTCTCAAGCAGAAACAAATGGAGACCACCGCAGTACAGACTGAGGTAGGACGACAGATAGTTTGATGATAGGCCAATGATTTAATGCTGACATTGTATCTGTGTAATCGCTTGTATCTGCAATTGATACTCAGTTTTTATTTTAAATCAATATTGTTATGTAACTACAGCATATTTTATTGTGTCATATTTCCACCACAATGCAATGTATCAAGGAAAAAATATGGAGGCTCTATTAATTTCCAGATGTACATTTTTCAAAAGGAGAGTTAACAGGATACATACTTAACAGGCTGCAGGTGATAATACTTTATCATGTTGTCAAGCTGCATAAATATTTAATCATGAACCACACTGTAATCTCCAAAACCTTAAAACTCAGTAGACACATCTAACTCTGTTGAAAGTATGGATTTACTCTCGAAGAATTAAATTAGCTGCGATAATCTCATGTAACCGTGTTTCTTTTTTCTTCACAGCTTCAGCATATGAGGGATAAAGAACAGCGTCTCAACTTGGAGCTGGAAAGGTTGCGCAATCACCTCTTGGAGATCGAGGACTCGTACACGAGAGAAGCTCTGGCTGCGGAGGACAGAGAGACTGAACTACGAAGGAGGGTGGCAATGCTGGACGAGAAACTGGCCACCTCCTCAAGTGCAGTGGAGAATGCCAGGTTAGCAATAAAATAAATGAGGGTTCAGATAAAAATAAAGGGTTTGCATTTAAAATCTGAATGATTATTAAATAAAATCAATTTTTGTTCTGATCGATGGGAAATCTTCTGCATTTTAGGTCAAGCAAAGAGACTGAACAATGATATAATAATGAACCATTTGAAATGAACTAATTGAAAAATGTTCTTGTGGCCTATATCAGTTCACACCTGTCAATTAGATCTTAGTTTTTTGTGGTAAAGTGAGCCTCCATCTCTGGTGCCCCGTTCTCCTTTGGGGTCCCTCAAGGCAAATCTCAAAATTTTTTCACCAATTATAATAGATAATAAAATTGGTTTGTAATTATCATCATTTTACTCTTCTCCACTGTTTCAATGTAAGATGTCAATGTGATCCTTGCTTTGTTTTTATATTACGAACAGCCTGAAGTATTGTGCACAAAACTTCATTCGGCTTTCAAACCTTTACCTCTTCCATTTTGTCATTCACGCAGATTTTTGTTTCATTGTTAATGTCCCCCCTCCTGTGTTTCTGCTTCCTCCAGCCAACAGGCAACCATGCAGGTGGAGTCTCTGCAGGAGCAGCTGAGCGGAGTGGTGAAACAGAGGGATGACGCGCTCGCACAACTCAGAACTTCCCAGGAACAGGTCAACCAGTATGCAGTGTCGCTCTCCAACCTGCAGATGGTGCTAGAGCAGTTTCAACAAGGCAAGTTGGCAGCTTGAACTTGTTTTTTTCTTTGCATGTTCAGTGCACAGTTTGCAGATTCCAGCAGTCTGATAGTATCTTGTAAGTTGTTTGTTATTACTGTATTATTGTAATTGTAATAATTCTCACTTTTCTCTTTTAGAAGAGAAAGCCATGTACTCAGCAGAGCTCGACAAGCACAAGAGGGAGAAGGAGGAGTGGAAAAGAAAAGCTCTGAAGCTGGAAGACCAAGCATCTGCCCTACAGGTAAATTAACAATCAATAACTGATTCCATTCATTTAATTTATATCCAACATTTGCTGTCACCAGCAAGGCCCTAAATTAAAGACATGGTCCTATTCTTACGTATTTCTTGATAACCATTCATATTCCAGTTGAATGAAAGCCAATGTAACTGAATGTTCTTTCATGGGTCTGTGGTGTCTGACAGATGAACCTCGACGAGGCCAATGCTGCTCTGGATTCAGCGTCTCGCCTCACCGATCAGCTCGATCTGAAGGAGGAGCAGATTGAAGAGCTGAAGAAACAAGGTGAGCCAACTCCTACATATCTACATAAGTATTTTTGGTTTAAAGATCAGAGCTTTCCTCTCTTTCCTCATTTATTTCAGACATCTGCTCTTCTTTGTTGCTTTCTCTGGCTTCACAGCTTTTCAACATGGACTTCTTTTTTCTTCTTCTCCCAGAGTCATATTTCTATTTTAGAGTCCTTATCACAGGCTGAATAGCCGACATAATAAGTAAAAACTATAAGGCCCCTGAAGTCTCCTGTACTGTTGTTACCGTTACACTCAGCAGATTTCCCCCTTATCACTCTCAGATACGACCATTACATCACAGCAAATTCTCAGACTTCTTAGGCTGATTTTCAGACATTTGTTTAACCTGATACGAGGCCATGAATTTGCTTTACTGCTCTACCACCGATAGCACATTTACATTGGGTCTATTAACGGTTGATTAACTGTTAATGTGTGGTGTCACAGTCAGTCAATGACGGGCTAACGTTGTGTTACCGTTACATTCAAGAAACTGAATCCTCAAACTCCTGTGACCATCTGAATGAAAAAATATCCAGTTCGCTGCATGATAACAAATAGTTTTAACCAAGTAAAAACTCACTGTTGCGTCACCGAATTGGTTTGTGGACTGGCGTTTTGAATCCTTGAATTTGTAAATTGGCCGTTGCCATCTTGGATTTTTTTAAAACCAGAAGAAACCACATTTGAAGGAGGCGGTCGAGCTGAGGAGGAGTGAGAGGTGGCTCTGTCCTGCTCTGTGCTCCTGATCCTGATTGTCACGCAGTAGCCACGCCCTAATTCATACCCTACCCTACATACCATACATACCCATTATGGTCCATTTTCTGCTAAATGGGACCATCATTTAAAAAAAAGAACATCATGTTGTATTGAAGAAGACTTGAAACTAGAGACTGAGACCATAAATAAATTAGGAAAACATTTATTGAAATAATAAGTAATAAATAAGTAAATCAGTGAGAGTTAGAGTCAAGATCTTATCAGATGCTTTGCTTTGTGTCTTGAATATGTTATTATATGTAAGTTAATAGTTGAGAGGCACAAACTGTGTGCGACAGGGACATGAACCTACTGTGTGTGTGTTTGTTGCAGTGGATGTCAGGCAGGAGATGTTGGAGGAGGCGCAGAGGAAGCTGATGAACCTCCTGAACAGCACAGAAGGAAAAATAGACAAGTAAGTTCAGTCCTGTTTTGGTTAAATCATAGACTCCTTCATCCAACTCAATGAGATTATGATTAAATGCACACATGGTTTTCATCACGCTCTCATATGTTTCTAAGGTAAATCACCCACAAGGGACTGTTAAAAAAAAGGTCACTACAATATATACAATATATATTTGTTGTCCAATGAAAACTATGTTTTTTTTTTCAGATAAACTAAAGGATTAAGTTTTCATTTACTCCTTTATAGGTTGAGTAATTGTTCCTTAATCTTTAGCTGCGTAACCCACTGAAAAAGCCACTGGATTACCAGATGAATGCAAAATCATTTTTCTTGGCTCATGAAAAGTAATTTTGGAGATTACTGGTTTTCATAGTACAGAGTCAAAAAGAGATGTAACTGCTGTCAACTGCTGGATTTGCTAGAAATAAATCTAATGTGCCTCTGTTTCCCAGGAGAAAAACAAGATAAACACACATTCAGATTCATACGTTATTTATAATTCACTCAGCTTGTATAAAAACTGGATCAAGGCCACATCCTCTAATAATTACATGATGCCTTGTTTCTCATGTTTCCAGAGTCCTGATGCGCAACCTGTTCCTGGGATACTTCCACACACCTAAAGCCAAGCGTGCCGATGTGCTGAGGCTCATGGGAAGTGTTCTTGGCCTGAGCCGGGAAGATGTTGATAAGGTGAGAGACGTCTTGACTCATATTCAAAGAATTTGCTCAAACAATCACGATTATGTGTTTTAGCAGCAGTTGGTATAAATAATGCAACTTGTGATTGCAGTGTGAAGCGATGAACAGTCAGTGAGATATTTCTGTGGTACTTTATCACATCAGGGATAAATGTATGACATATCATCAGACATCATAAATACAGAAATACAACCTCTGCCCCAAATCAGCTTGATCATACTTGTTTTGGTCTTTTGGTCATGGGAAAAACAGTTTTGTGTCATTTTTAACAAAACTATCATTTTTTTTCTCACTAGTATTAATTTTAGCTGTAAAGAATATATATATGAGACTATATAACTGATTAATTGTTAATAAACGGTTATGCATTTATCCAATTCATTACATGCACAATGATGACTTTTGGTTAGATGCCTATGGTTTATGTAAGTGCTGAACACAATGGATTCATTAAGAAGTGCAGGTGGTGGACAAAAAAATGGAAACACAACATTATAACACACTTTGAACTAAATACATCACATTTGCCAACACAGTCGATATCAGCTAAATAAGAGAGTATTCAGCATGTAATATGAGGAAACAAAGATCCTGAACTGCAGGTACATAGATT
The DNA here is from genome assembly GCA_038496675.1 of Rachycentron canadum. Lineage (NCBI taxonomy): Eukaryota > Metazoa > Chordata > Actinopteri > Carangiformes > Rachycentridae > Rachycentron > Rachycentron canadum. The sequence goes on along the minus strand of CM076661.1, from coordinate 4,450,406 downwards.
ACAAACTGGGAGAAAAAAGTATAGCTATAGAGTTTTGGGGATGTATGAATATTTGAGAGGATTAAAAAAAAGTAATGGCAACGGTAACTGTTCTGCAGTTGTTGTTACCTCTCAGCCACAGTACTGACATGTCTACGATAAGCTATCTGATTTCATATAGTCACACAGCACACACAAACTATAAAGAGAATAAAGAGCAACAGACAAACATTTGAACATGATAGATGATAAACAGAGCTGCCTGTAAGTCTTTGGGGCCTCAAGTGTTTATTAGTCTTTCTCATTAAACATTAACCATTAAAATGATAAAAGTACCTGGATTATCGCCTATAAAATCAACTCTAAGTAGGGAAATTAACTTAAATTATTTACTTTCTTGCTGAGAGTCAGTTGAGAAGATTGATGCCATGCTTGTGTTTGTCCGGTAAATATGAAGTTGGCAACTCTTTGCCTAACTTAGCATAAAGACTGAAGACGGGGGAAAACATCAAGTCGGACTCAGTCTAAAGATTGGAAATACCAGCCCCTCTACAGCTGACTAATTCACACATTATATCTTGTTTGTTAGATCCTGTAAAAACCTGACAAAGTGTGGTTTTACAGGCGACTCTGGTTCTGGACTGTTCGTATTCATCCAATTCAAATCCTCATGGAAAATATTGTCAGATTTGAAAATTACAGTTCATCTGACTTGAGTCCAAGCCTCAAGTTTACAGCTTACAGCTTTCCTGCTAAAATATAAAAGTGGACTTTCAGAAATACTACAGCGGTAAATGAAGAGGGCTGTGGCACAGTTTTAACAAAAAGTGTAACCTGCATCATTAGCATCTGAAGCTGGAATTGTCAGGGACATCACATCTGCATTTTTCTGATTTTAGTGATCATTAAAAATACTTGTTCTACAGAGGATTTCCACCACTCACCAACACAGCAACGATGGGCCGTCTGTGACCATAAGACAACATTTTTTGAAATGTCAAATTAGTTTAGCATGTCCTTGAGAGGCAATTGACTACAAAACTCACTGTCCCAACAGTTCGACAGCCCCTGAAAATCACTCCTGTCTGCCCTGAAAAAGAAAGCATTTCCTTAAGCAGATCTTCTGGCAGGATCCCTGTGGGACTCCTTCCAGCGATTGCAAAGTAAATTACCCAACACTCTTAAAGGAAAACAGATACAGGGTGAGGGGCAAATGCGATTACAACTCATAAGATCAATTTTTCTATTTTGTTGGAGGTTGTTCCACTTTTTTCTTTTTCTTTTTTTTTTTTCATCTTGCCCTCATATTCTGTTAATGCTATTTAAATTTTCCACTCAACTCGTGTTCACAGCAGCCAAGTGTCCTATAAAAGCAGCCCGTCTTTTCAGAATCGGCCGCCGTGGAGCAGCTTGTATCCTCCTCCCAGTGCCTTTTAGGCCCAAAGCTGTGATCCATAAACTCTATATATGGGGTCCATCTGGCTGAATCCTTCCAAGCAAATGACGCTGATGATTAGGGAGTATGAATGGCTGTAAATGATAAAGCCACAAGTTTCTGTTAGGAGTGTGGGCTGTCGGCTATGAATCAGAGTGCCTGTACATGAGTTTAACTAGCGAGTGGGTCCACAAAATAATTTTCCAGAAACTGGTGGCAAGTGGAAAGGAAACCAAGAGCAATTAAAACTGAAACGATCCGACCACTTTTTGAAAATAAGACTCTTGAAAAAGAGTTTAAATGAATAGTAGGAGACAGAGCTATGAACTCTTTTTTTGGTTGAGTATGGATTAATAACTTCTGTCGTGGAATATTAGAAGGCTGAGATGTCTTGGAGACTCCCTAAGAGAATTCACTAACATTTCTCCTCTTTGTGCAGATGTTGGAGGATGACGGACGGCATGGTGTCACTGGGTGGATGTCCAACTGGCTGGGAGGCAGAGGAGCGCAAAGTGTCCCAAACACTCCACAGAGACCCACCAGCGGCCAAGGGCTTAACTCGGTAACGATAATATGCCACATGAAGAAGTTATTTTAAAACAGACACATATCACATTGCGTATATTCTAACCTGGTCAACAGAACAGGGTCTAACTCTTCTTTGTGTTTGTATCATGCACACACACGAATCACACCTACCAGGACTGTCTTTCATCAGTCAAGGCACCGGACATGGCATTGGCAGAACTTCCCTGCAATTATAGAGGAACAAATTATTTACAGGACCTCTGTGCAAATAATATGTCACCAATAACTGCATACATGAGAGCATGCACTTGTTCATAGTAGCTTAAGTTTGAAAGTGAAGAAAATGCATCAGATTGTTAAAACAGAACATTTCATTTTACACCAAACTTATATGAATTGTACCTTGTAATGTATTAGCCATAAAACACTTAAACCTAAGTAACATAATATGGTACTTTCTATGTGTTGATACGTCTTTCAAAATAAAGGTCTTCATCCCAGTATGATCTTACACATTCTAAAGGAAATTACAAATAGACAGACAATCTGATTTCGTCCAATCATTCTCCCAGGGATACACACAAACCGTTCTTCCACTGGCGAGCATCTGCTGAAGTGTCCTTGAGCAAGACTGCTAACTTACCATGACGTTATCACTCTGCTGTCCCAGTTTAGTGAAGGAAGGATATTTATGCTTGTTGGATCAGTAAAACGTCTCAGCAGTTGAACACAACACACTGTCCATCCCTTTGTTGTTGCAGTCCTTCTCAGAGATGTTTGTGAAGTTCCTGGAGATGGAGTCGACTCCTTCGTTGCCAGCACCAAGGCTCCCAGTCCATGACATCAAGCCTCTGAGCGCCCCGCCTCCAAGAAGAACCAGCAGTGCTGCCTCCAGCACCACAGCAGGTAAACAATCCCTTTGGCGAAAAAACGCTGCCCGGATGTTTCTTTTCTCTCATGCGTAATTGGTCATGTCAGATCGGGGTTGTTGTTTATCCCTGAACACATCAGACCCTGATTTAAGTTTAAGCCTCTCTCCTATCAGGAGCTGCAACAGCCAGTAAGCGAGCCAGTGAGTCCAATCCTTTCCTGGCCCCTCGCTCGGCAGCAGTGCCTCTGCTTGGTGGTTCCAGCTCTGGGAGCTCAGGAGGTCACCTGCTGATGAAGCCCATCTCTGACGCCCTGCCCTCCTTCACACCTGTGCCGGTCTCAGCCGAGGCCAGTGCTGGAGCCGTGCTCAAAGACTTGTTAAAGCAGTGATCGGCCAAGTGCCAGTCAGACGTCTTAATTCATCCAACATGAGTTTTACACTAAACAGACTGAGACATTTGAGCAGGTCTGCTACTTAATTGCTGCTCTTCTTATTTCCTGCCAAAATAAATGGTCAGATAACTCATAAAGGCTTAATATTGCCTTATTTGGGAGGGATTGAAACTTCTGTGTTTTTTTTTTATCAGTTGTACTTGCAATTACTGTTCTATGCAACAGTCTCTCCCTTTAGACATCAGTATTTCCTATTCAGCATCATTGTTAGGTGTTAAACCACAAGCTGGAAATGATCAATGAAATCACTCCACAAGCAAAAAGGACACAGAATGAGAACATTTTTGAGATGTGGGTCATTCAGAGTGAGAGCTACATAGTAGAAAATGTCATTTTTATCTCTTATTCATCGCAGCGGTTCTGAACACAAGTGACCTTGTAAACTCACTGCGTGCAGTTCAGTACATGTGAGTTGAGTCTAATCGTCACCTCTGTTTGCAAAAGCAAAGCAAAAGTTTTCATCCTTTAATTTCATTGCATTTGTCTTATAAGTTTTGTTTTGTTTTTTTTTTTTTAAATTCTTTTCAACAATGCAGTGAACTGTTTCTGATCCAGGACTTTCCTAAAAAACTCTCTGGCAGCAGCCTGTGCACAGATTTATGTGGTTCAGTACATCTGTTAAAACCATAACGACATTTTTGCTAAATCTTGTCTTCTCCAGGCAGCCAGACTGTGATATGCAACAAGCGTTGTAATTATGGCTGTAACTGCTGACTGTGGTTGATCAGAGGCTCGAGACTGCTCCTATGTTTAAGTACAGTACTATTATATAGTTATATATGTAAATGGGTGATGTTTTTTTTCCTATTTATAGGCACTAAGGAAGTTCTGGAAGTAAAGTGCCTGCATTTTTGCTAATTAGATAGTTGTATAATCAGGATTGTAAATGGTTAATATAAATATATATATTTACAAAATGTAAAAACTGCACATTTAAAAGGGTTTTACCTGACCAGAGCTGGCCAGCACTGAGGTTGAGCTGCTCTACGTTTTTGTATAGACATCAATCGGCCTCTGCAGAAGGAATGTTACAGGGTTTCTCCAGGTGTACTGATAACATGTATAGACTGTAAATCCTCACTGTAAAAGAATTTTGTAGATGTAAAATCTGAAACTCAGAGGCGTCAAACAGGAAAAGGATTACCCTGAACTTGAATGATCTTTAGCCAGAGGTTAGTACCCGTGACTTAATTGGAATTTCAAATCAAATAAAGGCACTGCTGACCCCTCACTGGTGCTCATTTTGTCATTTCTTTCTCCAACGCGCATTCATGCAAAACAGATGTGGCTACTACTGCGTGGACTGCCTGCGTTGACTGCGCCAGATGTTGGGAGTTATTCAGCTGTGTGGGAAGGAGTTGTGAGGAGGAAGAGTGGAGGGGGGCTGTTTATATCTTTGGAAAACAGACACTGTCACTGTGTATGCTTTATGCCTCTTTGCCCCCCAACAGCCCGGGAGCAGCCGCCTGTTGGAGCGAGTGCGCCGCTGTGGGGCCGCTGTCCCTGCGCGCTCTGACTGGAGGGGGCTGGCTCTCCCTGATTGAATCCAGCTGTTGTGGAAGTGCTCGGAGGGGGCCCGTCAATTTGCATTGCTAAATAATCTGTAGAGCCGACAAAGAGGGGCAGAAACGGCACAGTCCATTTTGAAAAAGACATTCCTGCAACACTTGGTCAATGTACCGAAGCTCCAGCTCGTCCAGACGGCGCTTAATGAAAACCTGCTGTCGGCTTTCGCGTAAAGGCGCATAGTTTGGGGGGGTAGCGAGAGCCCTGCTGGGTAGTGGCGAGTGGATTTGGGTAGAATTTACGGGTCGTCTAAATCTTTCCTTTGAGAGAGCTTAAATAGAAACTATAAAACATGCTTTTTGAAATACGTGGCTTCAGCTTTTGCTCCTCTGCAAGGTCGGTAATCTTCATTTTCTTTTACCTTTGCGTAACGGATTTAGTTGAGCTGTTCTTGTGGTTGTGTTTGAATGAATACGCACAGAGCCCCTGGTTTATCAGCGACACTGTCTCTGACAAGAGTTTAACAACTTGAATTTTCCCTCTTTGCAGGATGTTGGCAGCTCTGGTATTTATTCTGCTTCGTGTGCAGCCTGGACACGGGCAGGTAACACAACACCTTCCAGGGAATGAATTCATACAGACAAAGGTCATGGTCTGCAAATGTTGCTGCGCCGGATTTTGATGTAGTCAGATACTTTGGTGACATGAAACAGCCAGAAAGCCAGAGGGTGGACATGTTTGGCTGAATGGAACAGATAGAAGCTGTAGTTAATTCCACTGCATGAATAGTTTGTATCTCCAGATAACATGGATCACAGCCTCTCTCGACCCTCTCTCCACAGACCTGCACGGATGGTTTTGCATATGACCGCAGGGCAAGACAGTGTATAGGTAAGACACGTGACTTTACTGTCTTATGATGTGGAAAGTTACATTTTGAGCATGTTATCAAACATTTTATCTGTAGAGGGGAAAAAAAAAACAGAAGTGTGAAGTGGATCGAGTTTCTAAACTAACAGCGTAAAGTAAAGTAAATGAATCACAAGCCCACAGATGTTGTGGAGGCAGGAATGTCCTTATCAGTGCACCGCTCTGTCTTCCAGATGTGGATGAGTGCCGTACCGTGCCAAATGCGTGCCGCGGAGACATGCGCTGTGTGAACCAGAACGGAGGCTACCTGTGCATCCCGAGGACCTTGTACAACCAGCCCTACAGGCCGGACACCCCTCAGCTGCCCGAGCCCTCCTACCCGGACACATCGGTCGGATTTTCAGACACCTTCGCCCCCGCTGGCCCCAGATCTGTGGAGCCCAGCTACCCCAGGGTGAGGAGCACAGCGCAGTGCCTCCTGGGATACACTCCTGCAGAGGATGGCTCCTGTAATGGTGAGTCAACGTGTGCACACACCTCAGGCTCAGGTACCACAACAATGTAAATATATAAGAAATGTATTCAAAAGTACATTAGAATTATCTGCAAAATGCAAAGACAGTTGTTCTGCAGAGAAATGACCCTGGACATACACTATCATTTTATATGACATTATTACATTGTCAATACTGATGCATCAATGTCTATGCAGCATTTTATTGTGGTAGCTGCTCAGTGTGGAGCTGGTTTTGACTGAATTATACTGAATACAGTGCAGTAGTTTAATGTCGTGGTTCCTGATTAGTTATGGGGCCCTGGTTTGATTAATTGTGAAGGAAAGAAGAAAAACAAAGATACAAAAATGTCTTTGCATTCCACTTATTTAGTCTGTTTTACTGCTCTGGGCCACAAAGGCACTGAAATGAAAGCATCTGAAAAAGTTTAGAGAAGAATTGTCTCCTTGGTGCAACTGCTAACAACGCGTAGACATCTGTATCATGACAGGGAGCCCCACCTAGACATTTTTAAGGCGTTTCAAGCCAGAAATGTTAGGAACAGCTGGACTCATTTTTAACAATGTGTTGTGTTTTATAGGCTTATAATGTGTTTTTAATGTAAAATCTTTGTAGGTAAAGTAACCAATAACTCCAGCTGCAAGATTAATGTGCAGTAAAAACTTTCCCCCTGAAATGTTGTGGCATAGAAGTTTAAAGCAGCATAAAATTGAAATGTGTAAGTAGTACAGCTACCTCAACACTCTGTGTGCATATGAATAACTGTGATTTGATGAAGTCTTCTCACATGTTGTTAAGGCTTCTGGTCCACTGCTTCAGGAGAGTTAATGGAGCTACGGATAAAATGTCAGTCACATAAGACTAATGCATCATTGTGCTGTGTTACAAACCTCAAGGCAGATTTCAAATGCAAAAGGAGCCAAGTGTGTTGGTCTTATTCATCGACAGCTTTTCCAAAAGTCCTGCTCATTGTTTCCAGTTGTTTCCTTATACCAGCTACACAAAGACCGTGTTTGGCTGTTGACTCTGGGTCAGCATGTACTCCAATTCATCACAGCCAGCGAATGCAGCCAATGGCCCGAGGTCAGTTTGGTAAATCTGCAACCACAGTGGGTGCAGAGTGGGACTGTGACCCTAATAGGCTCCACAAGGCTGCACAAGGCACAAGTTGGCGACTAGTTCAGTGATTTTTTTTCTGTCTCACATTGTGTTATTTTACTTTTAGGGGCTCGAGGATATGAAAAATTATCAGATGGTTCTAGATAATATTAAGAGTCACGCTAGCAGCTCTGTCAGGCTGTAATAGAGGATGTAATGTTTGTTCATTGCTCACCATCTTAAGCCATCAAATTAGCATGTTTGCTAATTACCACAAAACACAGATTTAAATCCTTATTAGTTTATTAGTTTATTTCATCACAAAATAAACTACTGAACTGAACCTTTGGCCTTATGATGATTTAAGATGAAAAGTCAGAGGATCAAAGTTTCACTTAAAAATACAACCTCTTGGAGGCGCTGGAAGGAAAGTTAGGGGAATACCAAAGTCAGCAAGGCTCATCCTCTGGGGACCATGATTGTAATCCATGCAGACACTGATGACATTTCTGTTTGGACTGAAGTAGTGAACCAACATACCAACACTGCCATGGCTAAAAAAAAATAAACCTAACTCTGTGTAATAGATATATATTCTTCTGCTCATCATCTCAAAAGCCCCTCAGATGTATCTCATCTGGTTGCCCCTTAAAAAAACTTTTAGGGCCCAGTTGCGGCCCAGGAGATGTAAAGGTGGAAGGTCTCTGTTCTCTGCTGCAGATGTTTGCAGTTTCCAGCTTCTTGGCTGAATCTCTGCAGTGACTTTGCTTGAAAGAAGTGAATGTTCTGTGGAAGACAACATCTGCCACCTCCCGCTGTTTATCACATGTTACAGTGAGACTAGATGGATGAGTTGCCACAGGAGGGGAAAGCCGATAAAGGCCAGAAATGCTGCATAAGTGATTAAACACTGTGGCTGAATGCACAAATCCATCAGCTCACAGGGACAGATGTTTTTTTGATGCTCGGTGCAGCGGCCTGTCTGCCGTCGCCCTGTTGGAGCACAGGGGCCTTTGACTCCTCACAGTGAGGAAATGAGTGCTCTGATTAATTCTGTTGCATTTTACAGTCCCATCTGTCAGATAAACACCAAATGTCTGATGTTCCCTTCCTCAGATGTCTGAAATACATCCTAAGATTACGGCCCCAGTGTGTCCAGCCTATTTGGAGTGTTTTTCTGTCATTTTGGATAAATCAGCCGTTACCTGGTAATGACTGGAAAATGTACACATACAGTACAGGTTTTTTCTCCCTGTAAAGAGAGCTTCAGAGTTTAGGTCATGCACAAACACGGACCGTTTCTCTTTGTAGGGGAGAAAGCCTGTCAGGGTATCGCTCACAACCTTGTTTGGGTAAACTAAACCATCAGAACGCCAAAGATGAGGTAATTTGTTGCCAAATCTGTGCCCGAGCTGGGCCTGGAGAACAGACATGCCTCTGTGGGGGCCAATCGTAATGAGTCCTTACACCCCTGAAGGCTGCTGTGTGCGTGTGTGCGTGTGTGTGTGTGTGTGTGTGTGTGTGTGTGTGTGTGTGTGTGTGTGTGCGTGTGTGCGTGTGTGCGTGTGTGCGCGTGTGCGTGTGTGTGTGTGTGCGTGTGCGTGCGTGTGTGCGTGTGTGCGTGTGTGTGTGTGTGTGTGCGTGTGTGTGTGTGTGTGTGTGTGTGTGTGTGTGTGTGTGTGTGTGTGTGTGTGTGTGATGATGATGTAATAGGCTATTGATTGATCCAGCTATGGGGCAGAAACTACACAGACTGTGAATTCCTGTCTGAACCTGTAACAAACATGGCTTTGTCTCTAGGTGAATGGCACTATGCTCCATCAGTGTCACTAATGACACCAGTCTGGGAGAACAATAGCAGAAATTAGCCCTTTGGCTTTGTTTTTACAAGCCCAGATAATACTGCAGTTGCATTTTATAATCACTTTTATGGTGTGTCGCAGTATTACCCGCCTCTTTGCTGATTTGTTTAATCCACCCTTGCTGCCGTTTACCCAAGCTACAAAAAGGCTTTTTTTTTTCTTCCCTGAGAGGTTTCCTTGTACCGATGAACTACAACCTCCACTCTTCTGGGAAGACTTTCTGAGAGTGACTGCAGTGATTTTCTCCAGTGGAGCCACAAGAGAATAAGTGAGGTTGGCCACTGATGTTGGTGATAAGATGTGACTTGTAGTCTGTGTTAGAGTTCAGTTGTTGGATCAGTAAAATGACACTGATTATTAAAATAAATGTTGCTGTTGAGGTTTTTTCCTGAGCTATGCACATGTGGTGTAGTTTATCAAACATCTCAAATTATTTTGTGGATGAATGGTTCTTTATATTTCATGCTAATTAGCAAATGTAGATGGTGGACATTACATATTATCCTGGCTAAACATTAGCATTAGCATTGAGTGCTCAGGACAGCCTCACAGTAAACTACTTGAATGATCAGACAGTAATCGTGGAAGTTGAGAGAATATGTTTTTTGTTTTTTGTGTGAAGTGACCCTTTAGGCAGGAGACACACCGCACAGCCAAACTCTCAAACACTGGCAGAAAAAGGCTCACAAATCATCACATGATGCCTGTAGAATTTAGATAAGATCTTGTCTTGTGTTTTTCACTTCCCATGAGGCTGCAATATTCATTTCCACTCAAAACTCCAGTTTGGGGTGTTTTCATGCTTTTACTTGAGTTGAAGGATTACACGCTCCTCTGTGGCTTGACAAAAATGTCCAACCTTGTGGGCTTGTAAAACCCATCAAATAAACTCAAAAACGCACGATAGTCTCTCTGAAAACAAGAATGTTTGTAACACATTTCTCAATCTTTTAAATACAGTTTGAGAGCAAATGATGAACATGACTAACATGTTAATCTTCCTTAACCAAGAGTAGCCTGAACCATGTCTCACTTAAAGCCTCCAGAGATTAGTTGGAATCATACTGTGCACAAATTTGTTGTCAAAATCTTTCTTTTGTGAAGTTTTCCCAGTTTTCCTACTTGTGACTAACTTTCAGGCATTTCAAACAAATCCCATCTGTCACATCTTCTCTGAGGCTGATCAGGATTGTCAGCACTGACTCTAAAGCTTGTGAGCAGCTCATGAAACAGTCTATATAAGGAGCTGAAGTGAAACACTCCTGCAGACTGTGTGTGTATGTTGGAAATCTGCAGTAAGGCTACACATGGGGTGCAGATGAGGGCCACTCAGAGAGGTTTTGACTGGTAACGGCAAGCAGGTGCCCGAGCTGTGTAGCTGTTGGCCGGTGGCCGAACACTCTGGGCCTCCTCCACCCCCCTGAAGGACCAGTGGTCCAAGTTGGCACAAAGGGCAACAGTCCCACTTACAGACGTTATCGCTTATCATAGCTGCCTGTTCAAACAAAAAGCCAGGCTCCCACCCACTTCCCCCACCGGTTTTCCTGGAGATTGGTGACTTCATGGTCTGAGAACCATATCCTCATAAGGAAATGTGGCTATTATGATGAAATGTGTGAGCTGCTCCAGGGGCGTGAGAGGAATTCAGATTGTAATCTGAGAAATCTCTAATCCTGTGCAAAAACAATTGTAACTTGATAATGTATCGATATGATGTTGTGCTATGAGTTTTTCAAATACGGGGTGTTGAAAACCAGAGAGTTGGAGAAACAAACTTTTGACTAGACATTTATCAGTGCAATGCCCAAGCCAACAGCAAAAATTCAAGACCAATGGATGTGCAATAGAAAAGACTTCTGACCCTGAGCTGCTGCAGTTCACATTGGTAGATTAGTAGAAAAGGAATCATCCAAAATACAAGAGTGGTGCAAATGTGCATGTGCAGTTTGTAGGTGCTGGATAACAATAATCTGCAAAATAATCCTGGTCCAAACACCATGAAATCAGGGAGGAACTGGGAACAATATTGTGGTGTATGGATACTTTTTCATCTTAATGGAACATAAGTATCACACCCAGTATCAGTGTCACTTCCTCATCCTTCCACTCAAAGAAATATACAGGACTCACTGGAGGAAACATGTCTGTCTCTGTCATCCAGTCCTTTCACCATTGTGATGGTCCCCAGGACCGTCAGTAGTTTCCAGGTAGGTTATTCCTCTGTTTTTTATTTGTGGAGCAGAGTCCTGCTCTAGGTCAATGTAGCTGGAAACACCTGGGCCCAGTGTTTCTGCCCCTATAAGAGGTCACATCCTCAGGTTCCCTCTCAAGCGACTTTTCTGTACATCTGTATTTTTGTGTTCATGCAATCACTATCTCCACACATGCAGGCACAACATCGATTGACCACACCTCATGGTTTTTCTGAGTTCTGTCGGTCACATCATTTAGTAGTTGACATTTAGTTCTGTTGGCGACTAGACTTTCTGTTGGTTTAATCTCCATTTAAGTAAGAAAGACAGTAAGAAAATGATTAACAGTAACATCTCCTCTTCTCTGTTGCAGACATTGATGAATGTGAGACAAACTCCCATCACTGTAACCCCACCCAGGTCTGCATCAACACATCAGGTGGCTACACCTGCTCCTGCACTGAGGGATACTGGCTCATTGGTGGACAGTGTCAGGGTGAGAGAGCTGTTGAAATCCATTGTTAGATTAACTGTGAATGAATGAAATTTAGCCAGTTAACTTCACAGTTGGCCCCAGAATCAGTTTATTAAAAGACAGGGGTTCAGCTTGCAGAGATTTCAGCCTCAGGAAGCTAATCCATTGTTGTTGTATCAGTTACTTACAAAAACTGTTGAAAACCCCTCAAACTGCGAGGCGTTTAAGGAAGCCCATTTAAAAATCTGTTGCATAATCCATTGTAACGTCAAACTTTGTTGTTTAAAAAATGAATCTGGAAAGTAAATGGTGAGAAAACAACAGTGTGAAATGATAATGTGCATTTAGTCTAATGTCTATGAGGTTTTCCTTAAAATGGAAAGTTTTCCTTAAATAGAAAAGAGTTATCACACCACCACCTGCTGGCAGTTTCATTACCTCATGACAAAACATTACGTGGAGTAATTTATTAATTAAGATCTCTGTCGAGCAGTTTTCCAGTTTCTGCAAATTAATGTTTTTTTTTTAAAGTGTAATGACTGTAATAGCAGTCTTAATGCTACAGGATGGATCTGGCACTAAAGTAAATTACACATGATTTGTGGTTAATGGCCCAAACCGTTATAACCACTAAAGTGGTCCATTACACTTTGGTTAAATTACTGTAAACAAATGAAAGTGCAGCCAAATATAGGATGTTAGTACTACTTCCATAAATTAATAACATACTTCTTGTAATCACTGTTGGATAATGGAGCAAAGTCAATGCTGCTTCTTGTCTGTTGATAAAATGTCATTGACCTCTGACAGCTTTGGCTCAGCTCTAGAACAACAGTGCTGCCTGCAGGTTTTGGGCAGTAAAGCAGCTCAGCAGATCAAATCAAATCAATCAATTGTCAGGATGATAAAATAACAGTAAACACATATAAATGTTTTGGGTCATAACCAGTTTGTCTTTTTCTCTTTTGACCAGATATTGATGAATGTCGCTATGGTTACTGCCAACAGCTGTGCGCTAACGTCCCCGGTTCTTACTCCTGCTCCTGTAACCCCGGCTTCATCCTCAACCCAGACACCAGGACCTGTCAAGGTACACACACACACACACACACACACACACACACACACACACACACACAGGGGTAGACAAAATACCCTGTGCAAAGTAATTACTCACACACAGGTTTCTCACTATTCTCCTTTCAGATGTGAATGAGTGTGAAGATGAACCGTGCAGTCACGGCTGCTTCAACACCTACGGCTCCTTTATGTGCAACTGTGAGGAGGGGTTCGAACTAGCATCTGACGGTACCTCTTGCATCGGTGAGCAGAGCTGATTGTGTTTTTGTACTTTCATTGTGTACCCTGAGTGATTTTATAATCACACACAAAAAAAGACAATATTGTTTTATGACCTCTGTGTCTGTCTTTGGAACAATGTTCATGCACCGGACATTAATGTGTTCACACACATAACTATTATCAAAATTTACACCACTTACAACTGAAAAATGTACATTTGATGTCTAGATACATATTCAGACACACATGGTCAATGTTTTCTTTGACAATTTAATTACATAATTAAATGAACACTGTCATTCATCTGTTTCCTATAACCACTTATCCCGTGCAGCATCACAGGGAGATGGAGTCAGTCCCAGCTCAGGTTGGCCTGATACATTCAGACTGAGCAACACATTCACACCTGTAGCCTCTATAGAGCAACGTGTGTTGGACTGTGGGAGGTAACCAGAGCACATAGAGGAGCAGCCTCCGATCACAAGGCTGTTGCTGTGACTCGTCCTCACAGTCTTTTTTTTAAGTCACAGTCTTAATTCATCTTTTTTATTCCCTGTAGACTTGGATGAGTGCAGCTTCTCTGAGTTTCTGTGTCAGCACAGATGTGTGAACACACCCGGCTCCTTCTCCTGCATCTGTCCGCCTGGATATTATGTATATGAGGACGGCAGGAGTTGTGAAGGTAAAGTCCAGGACGGAAGATCACAACACAGTCACTACTGTCCAGTGTCTGAGCAGTAAACAGTTGTTTAAATAAATGACACAGACGTTACTCATAAAACAGCTGCTATTATCCTTTATTAGGAAAGTTTTGAACATGATTTAATTCTGTTTTTACCTTTCGTCTATTTTTCCAGAAATATTTTCCATCTGTCATCTAAAAAATGTGTCTTACTCGAGTTTTTTATTTGGTAAAATTGCTCATCTGCACCTACAATACTACAGTGAAGATGTTTAAGGAAAATGAAGGTTATTATTTAGTTACTTAGTATTTAGTTGAGCTGGACACGTGTTTAACAACTGGAAGATCAGATTTTTATATCAGCTAAGGTTTAAAACTGGTGTTGCCTAATTTGATCATAATATTCTTTCCCTGTTGTGTTTGCACCATTTTCAGACACAGACCATCTCACTCACCATTGTGTTGATGTTTTATAAATGTTGTTTCTCTGATGATGATGATGATGATGATGATGATGATGATGATGATGATGATGATGTTTTAACTGACTGTGACTGTTGTGTGTTTGATTTTGAAGACATCAATGAATGTGACACTGGTAACAACACCTGTACAACAGCACAAGTATGTTTCAATTTCCAGGGAGGCTATACATGCCTGGATCCTTTACAGTGTCACTCTCCTTACATCGAAGTTAGTGACAAGTGAGTTATTCCTTTCGTATTTTCAGTCCTGTGAATTCATCTTCATCGGTGCCCCAGCACGTTTATGATCACTGGCCGAACACAGAGTTACATTAAATCAGTTAATGTCGTGTGTCTCCTCTGTGCAGTCAGTGCATGTGTTCAGCTGAGAACCCTGCCTGCAGGGACAAGCCCTTCACCATTTTGTACCGACACATGGACTTGTCGTCGGGGCGCAGTGTGCCTGCAGACATCTTCCAGATGCAGGCCACCACGCGCTACCCAGGTGCCTTCTACATCTTCCAGATAAAGTCGGGCAACGATGGACGGGAGTTTTACATGAGGGTGAGTCCGTCTGGGATGAACTGGACACTGCACTGACCTGTAGATATGTAGGGGAAGTAACATCATGTTACAACCAAACATCCACACCTCGACTAAATAAGTTGTTCTTGTAGGTGACAAGTTATTTTAAGTATCTCTGTTAACAATTATAAGAAACAAACATCTAATAAATAGTTTATAACAAACTCTAATGTAGTTGTAAGTGTTTATTAATGCACAACTGTGCCTCCCCTGGGAACCCGTGAGTATAAACAGATAATAAAGTACATTAACAGTAAGTAACACAGTTGAAATAATATAAAATATGTCTTTATATATATTAGACTTGTAATGGCTCCCAACATTAATACACTATCAGCCTTAAATTTGCTAAAAATTCCACTTATAGTCATAAACTAGTCATAAACTGCTATTATCTATTAACCGTTCATAAAAGCAACAGGGAGGCCATTAAAGTAAAGTGTTATAACGTGTTTGTTTCCAGCAGAAAGTAACAACAGTTTATCTGCAGTAAGGAGAACCGTGGATGAACAGACAAAGAAAACAGCGCCACCTACAGAAAGTGGTTGTTACATCTGTGGAGGCGCAGAAACACCACAGCTGTCAGTGTTTAGTTAACTTATATCAGTCTCATATGGTCATTGAGCTGATTAACGAGGTCAATATTGACCAAGTTATGTCAGAATAACTCTACAAACAGGATACAACAGCTTTAAAACCAGCACTAAATCCCTCACATTTGACCAAACAGTGGCTCGCCTCAGTGAGTCCAGCTTCAAACTGCAGTTTAACTCCAGGCTGAGGGTTAAAAACAGGGCTTTGCTGCCCTCTGTAGCTGAAGGTTTAAGATGTGCTCCCTCTCTGAGGTGAGGTCAGTACATGTGCACCTGTAACCACACATCACTGGTGCTGACACAGTGTCCTGACACACCCTGGATCTTCAGGGGATGTTACATGAGTGTTTTAAAAGGTTTTGGTTTGACCTTTTCTGCCCTACTATGACTGGGGTCATAATCCACACACAACATGTATTTACAGCCACATGTTTGATCCCTAAAAAAATGTCACTATCCAATTTTGTAAATATTAAATAAACATTAAACCTCAGTGGATTGATGTGCATGTAAAGTTTCCCCTGACTTTCATGTACATTTATCTAAGCTCACATACAAACTGAGAGATGGCAAATATTTCATCCTAAATTTTGAGCCAAACCACTTTGTTCACAATGTGATTCTGAACAAATTCTGCATAAAAAACATGGTAACATAAATTATTCAGCTCTAATGTCATTATCTCAGGTCTTTTTCACACCAGACATGTTATAATAATAATAATAATAATAATTCAAATGATGATTTCCAAATTACTGGGACTTTTTAATTGTTAATTATTCTCCTACAATGACAAGATAAAATGCAGTGAAAACAGGATTGAATATCAAGTAAAGACAATTTATACATTGAGCTTAATGACTGAATAGAAGGAAGATGTTCAACATGAAGCACCCGAGCTCTCAATGCAGCGTGCAGCCAGTAGATGGAGGTGTGTGTGTGTGTGTGTGTCTGTGTGTGTGTGTGTGTGTGTGTGTGTGTGTGTGTGTGTGTGTGTGTGTGTGTGTGTGTGTGTGTGTGAGGTTGTTTTTTGTAGCTTAATTGAAGGAAAAGTTGTAAAGCGTCTTTGTGATAAAATGAAAACACGAGATTTCACAATGAGTTCCCCTTTGTTATCCGTGTTTCAACAAGCCCTAATCTGACCTCATGCTCCATGGAAAACACATTAACTTTCACTGACTTTGAGCTGGAAGTGATACAACGGGGCAAAGAGCCACGTATTTCTTCCACAACATGCAGCTGTCACACTTTATTGTTTCCTGTTCTCCATTCCTCACATTTCTGTGTCTGTCCCCTTTGTCTTATACAGCAAACCAGCAACGTGAGCGCCACTCTCGTCCTGTCACGGCCCATCAAAGGGCCAAAGGAGGTGGTGCTGGATTTGGAGATGGTTACCGTCAACAACGTCATCAACTTCAGAGGCAGCTCCATCATACGTCTGACGATATTTGTATCGGAGCACCCGTTCTGAGGGTCCCGAGGGAACATTACAATACATTACCCCAAAGAATCAGGTTGCACTCAGCTGCAGCTGATGTAATGCTTTGTTGTTTGAGACAGCTCATCACTTCTTTTTGTTTTGAAACGTTATGTCATCCTCAATAAAGACACGTCCGATAAAGACTCAGCCAAGTTCTGCTGATGGGAAAGCCTCCCTCTGCTCGAATCCACACCCCGGTTTAATGGACACTGAGCTTTTATGGCTGCGATATGTACTTTCGACACAGAGGGATATTTATGGTGTACAATTTCTGACATCCTCTATTTAGAAAATGACCTGAAAATGATGGAAATTACCCTCACTGAACCTCAGTGTATCCTCAGTAGAGTTTCCCCCAGTTGTCTGTGAATCTCCATCCCTTCAGATAAGCTGTGAATGTGCCTGAATTCAAGAGCTGTCGCTGAATCATGATCGTCCTCTCAGCAATGTTTTGTCTCTTTTATTTACAAGACAGGAGGAGAGCAGGTTATCTGAACAGAAGTGTAATTGTGCATTTGGAGTGGCAATATTTGAAATTATGTAACAATCAGTCATTAACTGAATTATTGATCACAGTTTCTTTTCGACCAATAAATGTCTTCACAACACAACTGTCCCTGGCATGAACAGACTCCTGAACTACAGCAAATTTTGGGATTACCCAGTGGAAAAAGATGCCGTCTTTTCTTTGCCTCTCAGAAATAAATCAACTCTTATTTGGAGATTGCTGAACTTTAAGAGAAATTGGGAGCAAATGAATAGATCAAGATCCTAGAAATCAATCCTGTGCAGTCTAAGAATAGCAGGTTACAGACTTTCATTTGATCACAATCACAATTTCAGGTGTCATGCAGGAAAATTTATGAGCCAGTCAAGTTTTCTTTAGGATCTTGCTGTTATCCGAAGAGCTGATTATTCCAGACGAGACAGACAAAAAACAAGCATTCAAGTTTGACTGTAAATGGACTGAGACGCAGGGAATGTAATTTTTCAGGAGTTTAGATTAGGAACTAGGAAAGAATATTAAAACTCCCAGGTCAATCTTAAATTGAGCTCAATTATGTCTGGAAGAAATAGAAGAAAAAGGCTGGACGAAGAAGAGATATTACTTTAAATTTTACTTTCCTCTGGGTCGCCTGTAATATTGTGGGGGAAAGTATAAAATAAATGTTGGATCAAATTAAATCTTGGCAAACTTTGATATGACAAATATAGGTGATTTTTTTTTGGGCAGTTATAGGATAACAACACTTTTTAAACATTAAAATTAGAAATCACTGGTTATATTTTACTGGTTATATCAAAGTACAGATTTTAGGATGAGTGGAAAACATTTTGAGTTTTGTCATTTCATTTTTGAAGCACTACAGGGAGAAATGTACCATTTAAATTAGCTCATTTGGTGATTTACAAATGAGGGGCAACATTGAAGGTTATGGGATTATGTCAGTTAATTGAACCAGGAGATTTTGGGGAAAGTATGAAATATTTGGGAACCTAACAATTAAAGTTTAGGGGCAGGTCAGACTTTAGGGATTCGCAGATCCCCTCACCACTAAAGTCATCCCTGTGCTTGATTGTTGTTTTTGATTTTTACATCATTTATAAAAAATCTGAATAAGAAGGTGATTCAGTTCATAAAAAAAAAAAAAAGATGGGTCTGGATGATTCTCTGATGTGGACGCAGTTGGGATATTGATTAGAAATCAGAGGAAAACAACAGTGAGCACATGGTGATGTTACACATGACTGTTGTCCGGAAATTAGAGGGAGGGAGGGAGGGAGGGAGGGAGGAGGTGAGAGAGAGAGAGAGCGGGAGAGAGAGAGACCTGTGACTGAAGTGCACAGTCAACACAGTCACAGTTCAGTGGCATTTCTCTCCAGTCGACCTGTGAGAATGAACCACATCTGTGGATGTATAAAGTTTATCCTCTGTCAGTGAACACATCGTGTGGGTAAGTGAATATATCTGATACTTTTCTGTGGTGAACTAGATGAACATTTCATTATTTCATGCATGAAATTGTTTTTACAGGGTCTTTCGTGCGCCTGTAGCACAAAGCAGAAAGAAGCACAAGGTCAAACATGTTGACCAGCGAGAAAACCTGAAGTGTTGTGTTTGTCTGTTGTGCACAGACCATGTAAACTCTGTTTGAGCAGCTTTTTTTTTTTTTTTTTTTTTATCATAATTTAGATTTTAAACACATAGTCCCTCATAAAAGCTCTTATATTGTCAAAATATCATTTCAACTACTTTTTTTTTAAATAGCATATTTTTGGGGGCTCTATAACAAATTCATATTTCTAAACTAGTTTTTAGGATTATGAGACCAGCAGCCTAAAAACTTTGAGATTATGAGTATATTTTTTGTCCTCAACCAAATTTTCAACCAATGTTTGGCTGTACAACAGGTTTTGGGATGTAACATTTAACCTATTTAATTTAAATATGGAAGATTGAATCTAATTTAAATGAACACATGGTGAGCACAAGACATGAGGACTTCATTGAACTTTTAAAGAACCGTAACAATAATCATATTTTTTTTGGTTCTCTACCAAATTCATGGAGTCTGGACACATCTGAAACTCATACCAACACATATTTGGCTGTATACCTTATTACTATATGCAAAGTTTGGGGTTGTATGACATTAAGACTTTTGTGGGGCACATCTGCATTCTAGATGCACAGTGGCTATAAAATTTTTAAGGGTTAATAGAACAAATTATCTCAGGACATAATTAGAGCACTGTATCATTCTTTGCACATATTTTGAGTTCAAATCAAATGATAAAGTCTGAAGGCACTTAACTACATTTTTAGGCTTTTGGGGAAAAGTTTGACTATTATATTAATGTCAGCACATTTCCAGAGCACTATGTGTAGCATCTGCACGGGTAGAAAATTGAGGATAATGGTATATTGTTTCGGGGGCACGATGTCAGAGTTTGGGATTATAACAAGATCCAGGAAGGCAAGTTTTGGCATTTGGAGTGTTATCACCTCCTGAGTCCCCAGAAGGGCTGGTCCCAGCCCTGATGGCACAGTTTACTGTGTGAACTGTAATTTCCACTCACTATTCCAACAAAGAAATGTTTCCAGCAGCAGCCATGGAGTGTCTCAAAAACTGCTGCAAGAACTTCATGAAGAAAAAGGGGAAGGAGCAGGAGACCCAAGGTAAACTGTCGCCCTGCACGGCAGCATTTCAAACAGCTTAGACAGACTGCTATGTTTCTGATTGTGTGCTTTCCTGTGCTTTCAAGTGATCAAACTGAAGATGCCTCCTAACAAGGCAGTGGCCTCAGGACGGGAGTCAGATGAAGGGAGAAGGGGGGTCACAGAAGATTACCTCCTGTCCAAGCTGCCCCCAGATGGCAGAGAGGTGCCGTTTGTCCTGCCAACCTTCAGGGCATCCTACATCCAGCCCAGAGGCTCCCGCTTCCCCAATTTACAGTCCGGGCTGCAGAGTATGTACCGACTGCCATAAAACCTTGTGCATCTACCTTTCATTAACTCAGTGGTTGCTGAGGTATAACCTTACATTTGATTGCACAGGAGACAAGGACGAGGATATCCTGCTTCCTTTTGTTTGCTAAAAACAATGATTTGGTCAAAATGGAAGCATCTAACCTGTGGCCCTGCTTTTTGTCTGCAGGTTCAGCCCGGTGTACATATGCAGAGAGGAAGGCAGAGCTTTTGAGCACTAGTCACTTAACCTACGGCCCAGAGTCCAGCTTCCATCAGGGTCAGATGGTTGAGTACATCTCCCCTGGCTCGACCCGCCGCGACACACTGAAGAACAGAAACTCCAGTCCACACAGCCCAGGTAGAGCAGACCATCTGCACACAGCACCCACAACTTCATCCATACATCTCAGGCTGTAACAACAGACCAAGTCAACAGACAGAAGAGGCAGAAACTGACTTTAGAAGAGACAGAGCTGTAAATGAATACTGGTGAGTGGTGGTTTAGTTGTGTAATCAGAGCCAAATAATGTATCAGGCAATGAGAGATCGAAATAGTTACAGATATTTCTCATGCTGATGAAATAGGTCAAAAGCTTTGTGATGTTATCTCAGTCAGACCTTTCTATGTCTTTGTCACAATGTTGGATTCTTTCTTTTCTTTTCTTCAATTAATGAGTTTAAAACAACATTAACTTATATATGCTTGAGATGCTACATATGAAATCTGCTGGTCCACCATTATGTAACGCCTATTCAGCTTTTGGTTACAATTTACAGTATCTTTGCAGTTGTAGAGAGAAACGCCAAGTATAGTGATAAGAAATAGACCTATGTATCCCTGGATTTATAACATATCAGCGAAGGAGGATATGTATTCACAAAATCATGAATAACAGAACTAAAAAATTCATTTGAACTGGTGGTTTTCTCCCAGGTTGGACTCTGAAGCCCGGCGTCCAGCAGCGTCTGAGCAGCTCCATGTTTGATCTGTCCAGCCCTCAGAATCACATGCAGGTGAACCTGTCCTCTATCTAATCTGCATTCGCACAGCAGTTCTCACACTGTGTCAACCAAGACTAAATATAGTTTTATAGTTTCCACTGCCTGCAGCAGCATAGTGGAAAAACTGCAAACAAGCCAAATAAGACAATATTTTCAGTTAAGGGGAAAAGTGAGGAGGTCATTTCACTCACACAGAGGCAGGTGTACTGCTGAATGGATAGAGCTGAGAGATGAGCTACTTCAAATATGACTCTTGATTAATAGTAAAAACTTTGAGTACCACAAGATATTGAGGTATTTTCGATAGAATAACTCACTACAATAGCATAAAAGCTGTACGGAAACCCAAAAGTGACATAAAGCCAAAAGTAGAAAACAGTACTTAACACAGTACAACACAGTAATTAAAATGGTTTAGCTTTATTTTTTTTTTTTAAAAAATGTAAATGACGTGCTGTGGTTTTATGTGTCATCTATGGATTTTGTTACCTATGAACAGAGCTAGCCTAGCTGCTTCTCCCACCTCCTAGTCTTTATGCTAAGCTAAGCTAACTAGCTGCTGGTTGTAGCTTCATATTTACTTTACAGCAATAAGTGTGTGGTGTTGATCTTCTCATCTAACTCTCAGCAAGAACACGAAAAAGCTTGTTTCCCAAATAACTATTCAAATCAAAAATGTGCTCAGTCACACAACTTGTCAACTTTAGGTTTTATTATTATTATTTTTAACTTTTTTAACTTTAAAATTGATCTGAAAGGTATTTAATCACTTTTTTTAAAAAAATGATGACTGATGGCTGAATATTAATTTCTGCTTCAACACTTGTTCTTCCAGTCAAGCAAGTGTGCCTGAATGTATTTCTGTTTGCCACATGTGATTCAGCACCATCATTTCTGATAATGAAGGTACTTGTTGATTGTCTTGGGCGAAGTGGTTATTTAATCAGTACTACACTAAAGAAAACAATGAGTAAGTTTGGGCGTATTTCTTTGTCATATGAAGGATGTGGTGTTGCATGTCTCTCAACTATTCATCTGTACCTAACATGAGTAGCTGAGGCTGTGTTACACACATTAAGTCTAATGTTTCAGCCTGAACCTTCGTAAACATGACAATATGTTATTCATGTTCCGAATGCTCCAAACTATCATGGATATACAGTATTTCTGTTCACTGTTCACATGTGTTG
Organism: Rachycentron canadum; assembly: GCA_038496675.1. NCBI lineage: Eukaryota > Metazoa > Chordata > Actinopteri > Carangiformes > Rachycentridae > Rachycentron > Rachycentron canadum. The sequence continues at coordinate 4,427,853 of CM076661.1, read as the reverse complement.
ATGTCTTCCTCAGGCAAAGCAACATGTGGTGGGTGTACAGTTCAATTAGCTTAAATGTTTAGTTTGGCAACATCGTGGGCAAACAGTAGTAAGTAATGAAAGCATAAAAGGTACTGCACCTTGGCAATAGATTTAACAGTAAACAAATAAACTGGGGATTCCAGGCTGAAGAAGTGAAATAAAAGGAGAAGCTTTAAAACATAAGAATCAGAGAGAGAGATGGTGTTTTCAAAGTCGTGGCTGATTTGAGGGCGAGACAAGAGAAGAGGATGTTGATATTTATTAGCCACGCTGGCAGTGTGGCTGTACGGACTGCAGCATCGGTTTGTCCACCATTTTGTCTAGACTGAAATGTTCCCAACAACTTTTTGATGAATATTAGTAAAATTCTGTACAGACAAGACTAATCCTCGTGACTTTGGTGATTCCCCAACCTTTTTTCTAGGGCCACCAGCAGATCAAAGGTTGCAGGTTCAACTCTGGCCCGGACAGACCATTTAATGCTTATCAGTCCCCCACTCTCTCTCTCTCTCTCTCTCACTGCCTCTGTCCGATAAAGGCATAAATGGCCCAACAAAATAATTGAGACTGAAATGAATGATTCTGTCATCCCGTCCTGACTTTCTCTGTGTGTTTGGTTTCACCTGCAGCGCTTTGACTCCGTCTCCAGTGTCCTCTGCAGTGCATCCTCAATGATGGGCTCAGTTGAAAGCAGCCTAGGTAACTGAAATACAGATTTATCTCCACAGCACTTCCCTTTTCAAACTTTCTCTTTGGATCTACTTTCTCTAGCAGCCTCCTCTTCTTGGTGAAGGAAAAAAAGGGCCTCTCAGTCCCCAACACACTCCTACATGACTAAGTCCGATTAAGATCACTCTGCATTGTGCAAACATGGAAGGCCAGCCACGCTTATCACTTCCAAATGTTTTCACTTAAGTCCATCATTCAAAAATCAGAGATAAGCCTTTTTACATAAAGACTGTATTATTCAATCACAAGAATCAGCTCTGTTATCATAGTAATTAGGTAATTTGTATGAAGATAAGATTTTTTCTTATGATCACAGTTCACAGTCGTGCACTGCCTTGAGAAACTGCTGCTCTTATTACTCATGTGTGAACCTTATTAGGATCGGATTTAGCCATCTTGGTTTACAGTGTCTGTATAGAAGTTAGTTTGAATTGTTTGAACATATTTATTGAATGAAATCATATCATTTAGTTTGTTCACATCGTGCTCTTGTCCTCTGGATTCCCAAACATTACAGATTCCATCACCCTGTCTGGGGATGAACGTGAGCTGGGGAAGGTATGTGTCCGGCTGAGCTACCAGGAGGCTTTGGAGCAGGTGTGGATCACTCTGGTCCAGGTAAGGTTACACGCAGAGAGGAGAGGGGAGCAAAGACGGACAAAAGCCTCAATTGTGCTCTCCTGTAACATTTCTCAATGGACCCTCTGTTTGTCCAGAGTACAGGTTTCTGATTGTGCCTCTCATTGCTCTATTGACTTTGGCTCAGATGGTCAGGAGGAAAAGGTTGATTTTTAAAGAGCAGAACTGTCCTGGCTGATGTTAAAACACAGTCCACCTGAGGCAGTGTGCATTCACTCAAAAGGCCAAGGGGACCATGCGGCCGAAGACAAGCGAGCACAGGTTTCCATTGCAAACTTAGAAAACTGTTTTATTTCACCCAAAAAAATCTCAAAAATACAAATGAATGAAAAGAAGCAAATTTGGTGAATAACTTAAAAATACCAAACCAGGAAGTAGGACAGACACAGGACACTTAAAGACAGAGACGACTTCATTAATTCAACACATCCTAACTGATAATGAGAGAACAATATCAACCAAATGTACACACCTTGTTTAGAAAAATACAGCCTTTGTCTTTGGATCTTTGTGCGGGGTGAGACTGGAGGAGTATTTCCATATTTCCATCTCAATGGTGTGGCGACCATCGCGGTACCTGCAAAAAAATTAAAGAAGGGGTACCTCCTTCTCACCCAAGATTATGGTTTTGGTAAGAGGTCGTTTCATTGTGGCACTTGAACTGTGCATTGGGAGAACTGGTTGAACAAGCAGAGCACTGGGGTAAAATGCCCTTGTTGTGTGACGTTACATCAAAAGTTGAGCCTTTCTACAGCGTAAATTTAGCACAACTCTGCTTAAATAAAGGCACTTCGGTCATTCTTTGGATGCAAATGCACAAATTAATGATAAATCATTGTTTTGGATTCTTTTGTTACCTGTATTTGTCCTTTTTGCTAAGTAGAGCAGTTTGTCCCAGATCTGTTTTCCTAAGAATACTTTGGCCTATAAATAGGTTTGACCTGCCTCAAATCACACTTTATTTTTCCTCTTTTCTTGTCAGTGTTCAGACCTTAACCTTCCTCCAGATGGAATGGAACAACAAAGGATTGGATTTAAAGGCATCATCACCATCCCAAAACCCATACAGTTCAAGAGCTCACTTAAAGAGCCCTTTCAGGTAACACTTTTCTCTAAAGCTGACACACAAAATCAAGCTGTAAAACTGATAGGTTTATGATCATACCGAGAAATTAACTACTTTTGACTCACTGAAATTTGACTCTTGTGTACAGCCACGCCATAGTTTGTATTGTTTCTGTGGTAGAAACAGTCTAATCTTTACTTTCTGTTCCTTCTCTTCTTCTCTTCAGGATGTGTCCTTCATGGAGACCTTTGTGTTTGCGCTTCGTCTCAATCAGTTGCGTTGCAGTGCTTTAGTGCTGCGGCTGCAGACGCACAACCCTAGGAAACGTACGGTGGCGGAGTGTGTGCTCTCTCTACGACAACTCGGCCCTCAGGAGACGGACCACTGGCTCGACCTCAGCCCTCCGTCCAAATCCTCTGTGAGTGTTGGGTCTTAGGTCTTAGGTCTCATGTCCGGCTTTTGTTTCCATGACCTTGTTTTTCTGCCTCTGGCATTTAAAATAGTCAAACAATTTGTGAAATTTACTAGATTACCAGGAATTTTATTTATTACACACAAACCATAAGCAATTTCCATCCATACATTATCTATACTACTTGTCCGTCAGGGTCACACGGGGCTGGAGCCAATCCCAGCTGACACTTGGTGAGGACGGGGTTCATCCTGGGCAGGTCACCAGTCTATCACCGACATACAGACATACACACTCAAAGTCACTCCTACAGGCAATTTAACCTATTGGACATGTCTTTGGATTGCTCCTGTACCCAGCTACCCAGGGGGTTTGAACCCAGACCCTTCTTGCTGTGAGGCAAGGGAATTTATTTTGGCTCTAAATCGGTTTAATTATTAGTTCAGTTCAGCTGTTGCCAAATATAAACATTTAACTTGGTTTACCTCCAGGAGTTGAAAATTAATTAGCTGTTTTGGTTTGATTTTGATATTATGGTCCCAGGTTTGTTTGTTTTTCTTTTATTAAGCCCCGTAGCCTAGTTCTCCTAGTGTGTCTGTGCCTGTTTGGGTAGGAGAAGTTATTATGTTTTGCTTTGCCTCAACTAGTCAGTAATGAATGATGTATCTGTCTCACCAATACTATTTTCGTCACAGATGGTAATTCTAGTTAATGGATGTTAGAATTGGTCGACCAACCGATTGAGTGACCAGCTGACAAACCAACACTTCCACCCATGTTGATACCATGGCTTAAAATATACACATAGTGGCTTTAAGTTCCTTGATCTTAGTCCTGATCTGTTTATAGTCTCAGTCAGCACAAACAGTGAATGATGTTTGCTGAGTCAAGCAGTGTAAATAATCAGTGCTTGGTTTTAATATCGGACACTCGCAATGGCTCCCTGCCTGTTCTCAGCTGTGGCTGATATTGTTGTACCCGCTGTCCAGCTGTTGAAGCCAAGAGGAAAAACTCTGTGTGGGAATATTCTAGACTTTTACTACTTATTCTCCACCATTTCCTTCGTTGGCTTCTGTCTATTATCACCACTTTGTATGTGCACAGTAAATAAGAACAAAGCACCGTGTGTCTCATAAAACTGTCCCCATGATGCATTGCAGCCCAGTGGCATGTACCGTACTGACCTTATGTTGTTGCATAACCTTGGAGAAAAGGAGAAAGGTGATTCATTAAGGGAAATTGGGAAACAAGCTTTTACTGGAGAAAGAAAGGGAGTGTGGATTCTGGAAATGTAAGACCTGAAAAGTAGGTCAAAGCATTTCACAGCAGAGAGTGGTTATGTTGATAAATGGATGCATGTCTGGCCAGTGACAGTAAAATGTGAACTGTTTCTGCACTTAGGGGATCAGACAGTGAATTGGCATTAAGCTCTCAAAGGGACAGCTTCATTCAGTCAGTGGTTTTACCCACCTGGGGGACACAAAAGACCCAAATTGTCCAAATCACTATCACTCAGTAGAAGCTCTTAAGAGCCAAGGCAGCTGCACTCGTCTGAGAAATATCAGCAGCATTTTGAAAAGAAGCTGTGGTCTAAGACCACCAGTCTAACGCAGTGCTGGTACCTCTGTGACGCTGTAGTTTGGTGTGGCGCTTAGGGTTAAAATAACATGCTAATATGCTCACAATGTTAGTAGGTATTAAGCAGGTATAACATTTTATAATAAACTTAAAGTACAAAAATTGCAGTTGTAGATGAATACAACGTGATTTTATTTGCAAATATTTTGTCATAAGTAAAATTAAACAAAATTGTGATCAGACATAAAAAAAACTACAAAATACAAAATATTTTGGCAATCCGTCAAAAAGTTGTAGAGATATTTCAGTTTGGATCAAAGTGGTGCTCCAGCCAACAGGATCCACAGAGAAACAATATATTGTTCATTAGTAGCATTAACATGGTGTTAATCTGCTCTGAATGTCTCTTAGACAATTTAGACTAAATGTTTGTGTAATTCTGAGCTTTTAAAACCTGAATCTCACTAGATTACTTCTTGCCTTGGAATTAACTTACCATATCTGACATCACCAGTGTCCACACAGGAGACACATTTCTCCGCTTTGTCCTGGTGTTAAATAACTGGCCTGGTGGGGGTTCCCGCGATTAAAGGTCAAAAAACTAAACACCTCAAACTGCACGTTTGATGACAAAACATGGATGATTGATGCACTTTGTACATTTTTCTGGCCTTTTAAAAATGATTACATCTTTTTGGATTTTAATTAAAGGTCACTGTTGCAGATTTAAGGTCACACACTCCTACAGTGTAGCTTCATTTGACACCAAACAACCATCCTGACAATTTCCCACTCATTGTCCTGAAGGGAGAGCAGCAATTAAAGGTCAAAACTTTGAACTCCTGGAGTTGCTACAGTGCTGGGTTTTCATAAAGCTTGATTATAGATGCTGCATGTTGGAAGATAAATGTCTACCCGGTGCTGATAACTTCTTTGGTGGTCAGCGTCTGATCCTGCAGTGGACTATGGATGGCCCCCGATGGGCCAACAGGGAAATAATAATAATAAAATCTTTCCATACAGATGCTACAGCTGTCAATAAAGGAAATACATTTTAGCAGAAGCACCAAAAGGAAGGTTTCTGAATTTATTGTATTAAATAGCTGAAAAATTGTGTCTATGTATGTAATCCAAAATTCAAAATTAAAGATACTAACTGAATATGCTCTTTCAGGTGTGTCACTCTGAGCTGCATCTCACCACCTGCTTTCAGCCGGTCAACGGGCGCATCCAGGTCCAGATCCTTGCTGCCCAAAACCTCCCAGCATCCTCCTCACCACTCGCCCAAGGTAGGTGTCACCGGTTAAATGTCTTACAACTAAAATGAGTAACTTTGTGGCTCGTGTTAGTGACCACCGTGACTTCTCCTCCACTCTTCTGAAGCGTTCTTCGTCAAGGTGGAGATGCACCAGTTGGAGCGGATAGTGATGAAGAAGAAGACTCGGGTGATGAAGGCCTCAGGGGGTCAGTGTCAGTGGGCGGAGACTTTTCACTTTCAACTTGCAGCTTTAGACAACGCCTGCTCGCTGTCTGTCAAACTCTACAGCCGCAGCTCTGTCAGGAGGAAACAGTGTCTCGGACAGGTGAGTTCATCTGACTCCACCACAATCCTTGTCTTGTTTTCCACTGATGATGTACTTAAGCTTATATTTCATAATTTAGGAGTGTTGCTTATTGACCATAGTGAAGTAGTTGCCTTTGCCAGCATCTTCATTGCTCTGATCTCACCCTCAAGGACGAGGAAAGAGTTGTTCTTGAGCTTTCAATCATGTTACATGATCTCAACACATAACACAACACAACACTTCAAAGGCTTGTTCCCTTGCTATATGTGCATTTTACTATTCCTACGGAGCCAGTGTTATTTTTTAACCGTTGTTTACTTACCAGTCTCACAGAGAGCTTCGGCTGCTGCTGTGTTTTCAAGGCTTTTTCTTCAAGACTCTCCAGTGACTCGGTATCGGAAAATGACGAGACAGTATGGACAGGCTAGCTGGTTAGCATGCTAACTTCAGTAAAAGACTAGAAGCTGTTTTCCACTGCTGGAGAGAGCTCTTGGCAAGTTAAGGAATTAAGTTTGATACAGAACATGCAATATTTCTTCTAGACTGGTAAAATGGTTCTTAATGCTGATGTTGGCTACGTAGCAATAGCAAAACTTGCAAATAGTTCCTTTAAGAGTAATTAAAGTTAATAGAAGAATCCCGTAAATAGGCAACTTCACAATGTACTCATCTGATTCTGAAATATGATTCTACGATTAGATTAAATCAGAAGATTAAATCTTCTTTTAATCTGTCTAATCCCAGGACAAATAAAGAACTTCTAAAGTAAATTCACTTACTTACTAATTTCCTATAATGGCTCAAGCAGTACGTAATAGCAGAAGCAGTAAAGAATCCCAAAGTAAAACAGTAAAACAGTATTTTCAATAGCAAAACAAGATCTATCTAAGGTTTGCTAACATTAGCTAACGTTAGCAACCTTGAGCTACTGGTCCTACCAGACCGAGTAAGGCTGCAACAGCAAAAGAGTGAATTTGATTGTAAATGAGCAAGAATTGGTTTTGTTGTTTGTTTATGTCTCTTATCTATATATTTAAGAAGATTATACTATTTCATCTTGTAGAATTAGCATATTCTTCCTTTAAAGTGACCCTTCAACCCCCATATCCATAGACTAACTTGTCGTAAAACCGACTTTAGAAAAGATTCGAATATGTTTTGAGGATGAGTGATACGAAGTGAGGAAATGATCATCTTATTGCTTCTCTCAGGTTCAGCTGGGGTTTGACAGCCCAGTCCCAGAGGCTGTGGAGCAGTGGAAGGACATGATGACTCACCCGGAGAAAGTGGTGGCAGCGTGGCACAGGCTGAGCAGTTCCTAAACCTCTTCTCCCGATTTCCTCTGAACGCACTGCGGAGGTCAAGCTTTAGTGCTGCAGGCCCAGCTGTGCCTGCTTGCTTTCCCAGTCGGCCGCTCGACCCGTAGTTGGCTCTGATGGACCTGACTGTAAACTACTGAACGTGCTGTGAAGGCCCTGGGAGAGCAGATTTCCACAGAGATGCTTCAGGTGCTGTAAACAGGGGTTTTGAACAAAGTGTAGGTGCTCGAAAGGGTTTTTGTGAAGGAAATTGAGGATTTTATTTAAACAACAACAGTGCTTTTGCTTAACCAATAATTGAGCATTTAGCTGTATATACTGCTGTATTTTATAAGTCCCGTGCCCTGTGTACATAACAGCTTTTTAGTGAAAACCTTGTCACTTTGTTTCAGCTGGATAGAAAGTTTACAAGCAGAGAAAGTGACAATAGAGCCAAACGTACTGTATTAAAACTTCTATGTTATTAGTCTATAAAAAAAACCCATCTTAAAGAACTTTGTCAATTCTATATTTTTCTTATTGTCAACACACCCATAAAAAGACTAAAACCAACACTATGCTCGTCTATTTCTCAATACCTTTTGACTTTCATATCCTGTCTCTGACTCCTGGCCTAACCCCAGTTGTTCCTACTGAAAGTGTAAATATTTAAATGGGTTTAAATGGGTCACGAATATATAGTTTAAGAAACTTTCTAAAACACCTTGGGAACATAGTCTTTAGGCAAATATTACTAACACTGGAGTAAACATTGTATTTTGAATTAGTATTTATTTTCAGATGTGCATTAACACACATTCAGTCTGTTGGCAAATTGGCCTTTCTCATCTGTTCTTTTATTCCATTCTTTGGAATAAAGGAACAAAAATGTTTTAATAGTCTTTGGATGACAGTGAATGAACTATGAATTTTTTTTATTTTTTTTTTAGCAGGATCAATTCACTGTTGGTTTTGGTATTTTAATGGAATTTATTGACAATAAGAAAAATATATAGAAACTTTTCCTTTAATTTCCCAGTAGGTGAACTACAAGGTTTTCCTTCACACTGATTTAACTTAATAGGATTTCATGTTACTGTACAACACTGCAGCAGATGTATCAAACCTTAGCTGTATGCTTTTGATAAAAAAGCACTTTAATTTTTTATGTATTTAATGTTGAAAGTTGAGTGATTTAAAACCAGGTGTTGTCTGGAAACATCAAATTAGTTTGTGTATTTATTAAAAGATGTAGAGAGGGGACTCATGTCAAATAAAATGTTTGAGCAGGAATTTGTAGATGCCATTTGGTTTTCAATAGAATCCAATAAACAAGAGAATCTCTTCTATTGCAAGAATTTAAATTTAAACACTAATGATGCTTGGTCTTTTCTGTCTGGGTTGTGACAAAGGGCCACATGGAGGAAATACAGACCAAGGTCTGCAGCATGTACATGACACACAGACTGCCGCACTTGTAAAATAGGCCAACATCCATAAATCACTGTGTCATCAGTCACTTTTTATTGGAGGGGCCACAGATTGAGAAATGTCAAGGCAGCCAGAGAATCGGGTGACCGTGGAACATCGTTTTTTTTTTTCATTTCACCTTTTATTTTCAAGGCAATCTAATGTTTCTAATACTCCAGTCCTCAACGTGTACGGAGTGATGATAGAAAATGACATTTGACTGTAAAAAAATCTAAACTATTTTTCAGCTCCAGCCATTTGAAAAGTTGAAGAATTTTATTTCAATTAAATCTTCCATAAAAAACTAAAACAAAACAAAAACTAACCTGCCATTATCACTGGAAATGAGTGGGATCTAATTCTTTACTTGCAAAATAGAATTTTTTTTTTTTTTTAACCATGTTCACTTGTTCACACTACACACAGTAACATTTTTGACATTTTGTCCAATTTGGGATTAAAACCCTGGGGTTTATGATCTCAGAGGGATTCCTGTCTTCACGTCAGTCTCATAAAGGGTGAGATTGACTGGCGATGTGCTCTGTGTAACCAGCTGTGGACGTGAACACGCAAACACACACACCCAGCGTACAATAAGTCTGTGGACCAAGAAAACAGAGTCTGGAGGATGTTTGTGTTTTAAGTGTATGTGACCAAGACAACGGGTGCCCCATGTGAACAGACCTGCGTCAGAGCACTTCATATCCTGGCGTGCCAAAACACCATCATCATTTTTTTTTTTTTTTTTTTTTTTTTTTACGTAATTGATGTTTGATTTATGGTTAATGTTTCACGGAGGGCATTCCAGACACACCTTAACCTGTGACTTGACTCAACATTCAGCTCTCAGCTCAGAGGAGTGTGTTTGACTTCAACTCAAGAGAAGTGGTTGAGTCTCCGAAGCAGGATTTGGGGTTATTGTTTCCTTTATGTGTTTAACAGACTCCTTTCTGACGCTCAGTTTGGCTGACACATTCCCATTGTCTCATAACTGCATGCTTGTATGTGCAGGATCCTTCACTGTGGAGACGCAGTGGAGAGCTTACAGGAGTCTGCAGCAGTGAGGAGAGGCGTTAACTTCCTGCCTTGAATCTTATGAAAGCCCCTCTTCTAGTTTTCACCCCAAATAAAAGGTTGTATGACTCCATAAGTTTATTAAGACCTGCTGACAATCTGTTGGAAAAAGTCCTAGGAGTAAAATAATCTTTTCAAAGGCAGGTTTACTGCAGAGGAATGTGAAACCTGAACTGTGAGTTTCAGGACTGACAGTGATTTTAAAAAATGTGACAATATATTTGCACATATTCACTTTTTCCCATCCATTCATCCATCTATACATCCTTTATCTATGCTGCATATCCTCATAAAGGTTGCAGTGGTGGGATGGATGTGGTGTCATCCCTTTTGCCATTACCACCTATCTAGCCTGTTGAACGGACCCTACGTCAAACATCTTTTATATTTCCATAATGCAATAACTCAATTATAGGCTGACAATTACAGATACAGGTCAATCTGCAATGAGCTAATATTGACAAAATTGCAGGTAATTTTTTCATGAACATCTTCACATAGTTTCGTCTAAGAAGATAATGTACACAGTCATTTTCCCACTGGATTTTTTCAGGCATCATTTCTGCAGAAAGACTCGATCCTCTTGTCAGTTTAAAGGTTTGTATTGTGGCGAGTGAGCATGTGTGGAAGAAATACTGGAAGGCAGAGATCTAAATTTGCAGAGCAATACCTGTGCTCCAATATACTGCCCAGCTACAAGTAATGCCCTTTATTTAGCTATAAATTACATACAGAGTTTAAACATTTGCTGTACTTCATTAATCAACACAGTCGTCTCAGTCATGGCGGCATATTGCTAACTACAACTTAATACACTTGTGTCTACATTAACAATTGACAAGTACTTCACACAACCATAACAAAACATGAACATGAGCATTAATAAGACAACATCAATAAACACGAACGCTAACACACTAACACCATCAATACTCAAAGTGACAACACCCTCTGTCACTACAGTATTTTCAGACTGTTGGTTTGCACTGGCACTAGAAGAAGAAGCAGAAACAGGCCTGGTTCACATTGGGAAAAGACCAAATGTTACTAATAATGAATAATGACTCAGTTTTATTCGAATGTCCCTGTAAGACATGGCAGAGTGACAGTGAGCTAACATGCACCATACCAGGACCCTGGAGAATGAAGCAGCTGAATGGACTTCAGCCATCATTCATTTGGTTATTTACATACAGTGACATACAGCAACCTTAGTTTAAGCTGCTCAAACATTGAATTCAACCTTGTTATATTATATCTTTCATGGTGAACATGCAGTTATTCCAAAGCACAACATGTTTTCAGCAAACAGCATGAAATAGAAAGTTAGACGAGCAGAGAGACTGAGTCATTTCCAGGAATGATGCTGAAAGTAAAGTCCCCTTCTTCCTTATTCTCTTCTTTCTTTTGTGAGAACCAGGAACCAGGAAAAGGAGATGGAGCAAATAGAAAAGCTCTGCTGGGCCACATATGGTCACAGTAGCAGGAGTCTCAGTAATAATCCTCTTTCATGCACAACATCCCCGGTATTCTCATTAAGCAGGTATCTGTGCACTTTCAGAAATTAACATTTGAAGGAAACTTGAACCCAGCAGCTGTGGTTCTGTTGGGGAGGGAGGTTAGTGCTCGACCCCCAGCTGCTGGTTTTCAATCAAAATGGGATGAAACATCTCGTCTGTCTGGATGTTTTTCAGCCTCATGTCCCAGATGGAGAATCGAATGAAGTTGCTGTGGACTGAAGAATTTCCAGGAATCATGAGTCTTCACTGAAACATCCACACTCACTCTGAAGGAGCCACTACGCCCTCGTGTGACTGTGGGTAGTAACTGCAGGATTGACTGTCACCCACACAGTGTGGAGCAAGGTGTGTCTGTGTGGGTGACGAATTTAGTGAGAAGAGAAAAAAAACCCCCGTCAACATTCAAAACTTCTTGAACAAGCAGGAACAGGCAAAGCTCCATCTGCCCAGATCACAGTGAACAGCATGGATACAGGCAAGAAAAACACGATTCTGAGGGAAGGATTCATGGTAAAGAGGGTAAGAGATCAAAAGCTGTAACATGGATTTCATAGAGTTTTGACTGATTTAAAAACAAGAACCCAGTTTTTATAACTCTTCTCTCTTATCTAATTCCAGGGTCATGTTATACACAACTGGAAGGCGCGTTGGTTTGTGTTGATGCCAGACAAGTTGCTGTATTATAAATACGAGGGAGGTAAAAGAGACTCGTGCCAGCGAGGGAAAATCCTGCTGAAGGACTGTATGCTTACTTGTCCCTATCTGGAGTGTGAAAATAGACCTGTGAGTTGAGGTTTTATAAGATTATAAGAAATGTATTTTACTTTTACTTAAACATTGTTGAACTATTCAGTGTTATCAGCTAAAGTGAAGTTTCTTCTACAATCCCCTTATAAACTGCAAAAATACAAATTATACATGAAGACAGGTCTGAAATGAAATTGTTGCATATATAGATAACCTGCAGGTCCTGTCTGTAATTTGGCTGTGGGACATGTTGCATTCACTGTTTTCCTTTGTTTATGTTTTAACTGGTAGAAACCACAGTAAAGGAGGAGCCTCATCTGCTCAGGCTCTCTGATCCTTTCACACCTGACCTGATCTGACAATATGTTGCCTCAGGTTAATGTTTTGTCAGGACCTGATTTCCAACTTCTGAGAACAACCCACATCATGTTCTGCATAATTTTAAATGTCCTCTGGCACTAAAAAGCATCTGAACATCAATTTTCAATAGCTGGTGTTCAAGCTCCAGACAGTAAATGGAGTGGATCATTTTCTGGAGGCGTGTTCCCGAGAGGAGCGAGATGAGTGGGCAGCTGACATCACCGCTGCAGTGGACAAACTGCGGACGGCTGATGGTGGGAAGGGGACGGACCAAGAAGAACCTTCTGGTTCCCACTTAAACAACATTGATCTCAGGTAAACAAAACATCTCCTACAGACTCAGCAGCACTGGCCACAAGTTAAACCGTGTGGTGTTTTCACTGCCTCACCCTGTTTGTTTGTGATTGTATCTATATCTCTCTGCTTTTTCTTCTGTCCCACAGCAAAGTGTTGGACTCCATGTATGACGTCCACAGTGGAATCAAGATGAGTAACCATGTGGAGCAGGGTAGCAATTACAGCAACTGCTTCTCAGGTGAACCTTTGAAACATCAACATTTCAGGTCTCATCTGATCTGTGTTGATTCAAAATCATATAAATAAAGCAAATGAATTCTTTAGAGCATGAGATTCAGTGAATAAGAACTAACATAATGAAAATTTTTGTAGTGTTTTACAGCTACTTTAGTAAGTAAGTACTAAATACTAAGCTAAATTAATTGAATAAACTCAGTGTGTGTGGATCTGTGTATCAACTGTGTTATTCTCTATCTGTGTCTTTACTTCTCTGTCTATGGCTACATATGAACAGTACAGCTGAATGTCTATATACTTCTATATTTACATATACTGTATTTCTTCAAGCCTTATCTATATCCATGCCAGGGAATGTAAACAGCACTCAATTATGTGTAGACATATAGAGTTTCTCCCCATGTATATGTCTGTATCTACTATATATGTACAGTGTTTCTATTTAAATATACAAAACTATGCCAATGCACATCTGCTTTTATCTCCTGGGTTTATTTGTGCGTTGTATGTCTGGTTCCATATGTATGTTAGTGTACAGCTGTAAACGTGTGATAGTCCTGCAGGTTCAGCCGTGGTGGACTGGCTGGTGTTCATGCAGCTGGCTCTGACCCGTGTGGAGGCCGTGACGCTGGCCTCGGCCCTGCTGGAGGAGGGTTTCCTGCGGACTATCGGCGTGAAGAGCGTGGAAGCCCTGCGCACCGCCGGGCTCAGTGAGCAGTTCATGGATGACTCCACTGCACTGTACAGCTTCGTGAGTAGAGTACTGTTAATGCCACAGTTACAGTATCAATATACATTATATTCTGATTTTCAGTGTTTTTCAGTGTTCATTGCAACCTGAGAGGTCACATAGTAGTTGTTCTTGGTTTACAACACACTTGTTGTTTAATCACAGTCTGAAAATTTAAAGAAGAGAGGCAGTGTGAAAGCAGAGACATCGCTATCTGCAGTGGAGATGAGTGGCAAAGTGATAAAGAGAGGATTTCTGCTGAAACAGGTAAACACACTGTATTAATCCCAAGTAAAGATGCTGATTACAACAACATAACAGTTTCAAATCAGTTATAACCACAGCTATAATTATATATATATATATATATATATATATATATA
>CM076661.1:4360704-4413331 GCA_038496675.1 Rachycentron canadum | reverse complement strand
AGAGAGAGAGAGAGAGAGAGAGAGAGAGAGAGAGAGAGAGAGAGAGAGAGAGAGATGAGTTATAAGCTATTAATAACAGCAACTTTCTAGTTCTATGTATCACAGTTGTCAAATTATCAGTTATTTCCCAGCATTTCACACAGCAGACAACACAGATTAAAGAACATTTATTAGTAATTTATTGACATTTACAACTACATGACTTAAGTTCAGCCCATGAGGTTTTTCACCTCATTTGTTCTTATTACTGACTTATAACTCATCTATTAATAATTACAGTTTAATAATTAACACTATTATGATGTGAAATACAACTTGAAATCATTGTATCTGTTTGTCGACATCTTGACATCTCGAATGAACTTGTTAAACTAACGTTAAACGCAGGGACACAGAAGGAAGAACTGGAAGGTGCGACTGTTTGTGCTGCGTTCAGAACCTGCTTTCCTTCACTACTATGATCCCACCAAGGTGAGTGTGCAGGCCGTGCTGAGAAGGACCAGCACCAGGCAATTAACTCAAGAAAGTGAATTAACAATCTGGTTAAACCCAAAAGAAATCTGATCAATTTACTCTATTTATGGACAAAGCAAATATATACACAGGTTAAATACATCCAATTTAATGGCCCATATAAACACCTGAATGATGATAAAACTGAACAGACTAGTTTACTGCCCAAACTAAAGTAGTGGTTTTGTTTTACCTATTCCTCGGGCCATCACTCATAACACCCATAATCCTCAGTAATTCTCCTTCACAGTCATGAGTCTGTCTGATCCTCTTCCTGTCTTGTGTCACCTATCAGGATGACCTCAGCCCCGCAGGCGGCTTCTCACTGCGAGGCTGTCTGGTGTCTTCTCTGAACGATAACGGAGTTCCCTCAGGTGAGTCACTGTCTCAAACTGCATTGTTGGTTTTCAAAGAAGTAGCTGCAAGACAAGTTGGTGATGAGGAGTTGAGGAGTTGAGGAGTTGAGAAGTTGAGGTTGATTTTTTTTTTTTTTGACTGAAATTAGTCTAAAATTCATTCTGGTGATATTTTTCTCTTTGTTCCTCTTGTCTTTCTTCTTAATGAAGTTTTAAAAGTGATTAGCTCATCTGTCTTTACTTCACTGACCATGTCCTCGTCCTGATTTATCCTTCTACACAGGTGTGAAAGGCAACATTCAGGGAAACCTGTTTAAAATCATCACTCAGTCAGACACACATTACTTCATCCAGGCTCCGACGAACCTGGAGAAGATGGACTGGATTGATGCCATCAGAGAGCAAACATAAAGCAGCAGATTCCAGTTCAAGTATTTTCACTGGACCATTTAACCTGTTATGAAGAAGAATCAATTCACACATTCCATGAATGTACTGTAGCAACAAACCGGGAGTATGAAATCTAACCCAAAGTGTTCATAATTACGTAACATTTCTGTTCATCTAATCTCCAAAATTTGAGTTTATACAAGGAGGATTTAAAGGCTTTAAAAGCCAAACTACTGTAGCATTTCTTTTGGGATCATCCAGTTTAAGTTAAAAGTTTTTCATGTATTGTATAAGATTTTTTTTCAATATTAAGCACAACAATTTCAACTTTATTCCCAAAGATGACTACTCATGTATTGCACTTAGGTACATATATCAACTGTACTTGTTACTTTACAGATGAACATTTGGACCTAAAACAATGTTTTAAACTTATAAAATACAGTACATTGTTAAATATTAAATATGTGGGGTGGGGGGTTAACCAAAACTATGCAGAATAAAAGCCCCTTTTCTAACTCTCAGATGTCCATGGGAGACTTTTCCTTCAAAAATTACATTTTTCCAATATTTCCCAGATTTATTTTATGATTATCTCCCAACCCACTGGAACTCGGTGCCAAACCTAACAAACCTCCAACAATAAAATGCTGCTTATTAATCCATGCATTAGTATTACCAAACTCGTAATGCAATTTATTTAAGAATACATTGTGCAGGAGCTGCTTTGAGCCATACTTCAGTTTCTGATACTTATAATGCATTTTTCTGATAGTACTTTTACTTATATAAGATTTTTAATGCAGCACTTTCCTCACAGTGAACAGGATTTTTTCCCTTCAGGATTCACCAGGAAAAGTCCCTTTTCCTGGTGAATCCTGCAAAAACTTTTGTTGTTTTTTAAGGTACTTTTGCCAATAAGTAGGCGCTCTGATAGCAGGAGGAAGTGCAAGAAGAGACATGAAAGAAAAGCCTTAGGAGGTAGTTGTCAAAGTCATCCAGTTTTAGTGCAGACTGACTGCTGGAGGCACTCCCTGCAATCACAGACAGGCACTCCCACTTGGCAAAATGAGCCCAGCCTTTATCTGATGACTCAAGCTGAGCTGGTGTTTGTTTAGAGTCCAAGTCCAATGAAATCATGAGTGACACAACGGAGGAAGCCCTAGTAGAAGTTACATGACCACAAACTGAAAAACAACAACCAAAAATAACAACAAACATGATTTATTGCAGTGAAGTAAAGTCAATATGTAACATTCACATAAAAAGTGCTAGTGGTAAATGAAAAGTACAGAAACCAGAGGGTGTTTGTAGCTTTTCAAAGCTTAAACTGATAATAGTACAATAACAGAAAGTGTGACAATCTAATCCATCCATCTTTGTGTGTAATCTGGAGACAAACTCAAAGGAAAGAAACATACTGTGTGTGTTACTGACATGCACTAATGTAGGCTACTTAAATCATTGTTTTACATTATTACACCTGTTACAGTACTTAGTCAGCCACAGAATGACAATCAGCTGATTTCAGAAACATTCATCTTCATGCAGGCGCTCGTAAACGTAAGTGCTTTCAAAGGTTAACTTCAGAGAAATTAAAGACAAACCATCTGAAATCTCAGTTTCAGTGCACAAAGCCTGATGCAGCACCCTGTTTTCTAGTGACACATCAAGTTTGTACAAATGTTCATCAGGGGAAAATATTGTAGCTTAGACCACATTGTTTAAAACTTAATTCACTTCAGTTCAAATCACATTCCTCAGTTGGTTTAAGACATTGATGACTGTTACATTCAGTCAGTATCTTCAAGTCCCCAAACAGGTAATCTAGTGAAGGCACTTTGTCTTAACACGTGATTACGAGGCAGGTATAACTTTGTTCAGAACACAACATCCCCATCGTGGGTCAATTTGTTTCACTCAAAAAGTAGCTCTATTCTAATCGTATGTTTTATATACTGTCCCAGGACGTCCTCATGTTGTTTTTCTGCAGGGGAGATGCTGCTGTTAGGCCACCTTGGTGAGCTGTAGATCTCCAAAGACTCGTAAGGAGGTGAGGGAGGCGAGCTTGGGGAGCCGGTGGGTGAAGCCACACAGAGGCTGTCCGTCCACCAAGATACGAAACTGCTGGTGCTCACAAACAATCTCCATCTGAGAGTCAGAGGGAATAAAGATTTGTGGGGGTTAGGTTTTCATATTTAAATCTGCTTGTTTTAGATGCAAAAATGCAAAAATTAAATGCAAAAATGTACATATTGTATCAGCCTAAAGCATAAGCTGGAACTGCAACAGGGAAGTTAACAAGGTTAACAAGTCCCAGTTGTACTAAATGAGAAGTTGGGGAGTTTGGGGATTGCCAAAACATATTTACACAACTTAAAGGTATCCTATGAAGCTTTAGGCTACTGTTGGTACTATGCAGCAATGTTTTCATGACAGGATCCTGCAAGCTTTTTTTTTTTTTTTTTTACACCAAATCAGTTTTGGAGATATGTACAGAGCAGTGGTCACAAAGGTCCGCAGCTAGACACAGCAAGAAATGCATTCAACATACAAAACACTGAATGTAAATATGGTTTTGTTTACACAGAAACTTCACAGGGCACCTTTAAAATTTACAGAATTCAAATACCTTCTAAAGAGCAGCAATCGAGTGCTTTATAAATGTTGAACATAATAATCATAATGAACTATCATCTCTCCCAGTTATATCCTCCTGAGCTTTGCAGAAACAGTGACAAACTAAAGCTTGAACAAAAGTGTGACTGTATTACAGGGTGATTCATTATGAGTGTGACTGCAAAAAAATAAGACAAGAGTAACTCCTACATCACACACTCTAGATTCAGCCAGGAAGAAGATTTCAACATTTGTGTGGTTGAAATGATGATGATGTAAGATTACAACTGTTCAAATCACTTGCTCTGCGCTGGGGTTTCACCACAATGCTGAAAGTCTGAGGTTAAAAAATATCAGAGATTCTTAAAATACCTTGAAGGATTCTCCAGGTGCAAAAGGAAAGAAGGAGAGGGTGTTTTCAGATGGGCCCCACTTTCCAGCCAGGCGGGCGTTGCGTTGGACAGCCTTATCCATGAAGCTGACCTTTAGCTGAAGACCCACGTCGCCTTCTGTGTCCTCCTCCTGAGGCTTCGTGGACACAATGACCTCAATGCTGAGAAAATACACACAAACCTCAGGTACACACAAAGTGGTGCAGAATACAAAATGTAAAGCCTGACATTTGGCTTTCTTTTTCCTTCTTTCTTTGATAAGCTGGGTCACAGAACAGTGACATCTCCTGGTCTTTATGACTGTCATGTAGTCATGAGGCATTTAATGACGACTGAATATCAAATGATCTTAGTCAGTGTTAATGAGTTTTTACACACTAGTGACAATGGTTCACTTGTGCATCCAATTTTCAGTGGTGGAAAATAACAAGTACATTTAGTCTTGCACTATACTTAAGGGTAATTTTGAGGTACCTGTACTTTACTTGCTTCCATTGTTTTCTACTTTCTATTTATGCTCCACTATATTTATACTATTGTACTTTTCCCTCCGCTACATTTATTTAACAGATATGATCAATCATAACTTAGATATATAAATTACTCTTTTGCAAACATATACAAAACATATGATCAGTTTAATTTAAAATTAGCTTCATGTTGACCAACTACTACATAAGTATGCTACTTACTTTATACTTCAATAATAAACAAAAATACAAAAATATAACATTAACAAAGGCCATTCTGCATAATAACAACTTTTACTTTTGATATTCTAATATTCTTTTGTGTTTTTACTTAAGTAAGATCTTGAATCCAGAACATTTATTTGTAATAGAGTATTTTTACAATGAGATATCGCAACTACTTCTTAAATTGAATGGGCCTAATTCTTTGTACACAGCTGTATCTGATTAGATGCAAACCTAGATCACATTATAAACATATTTATGTAGCCTACTTTGTTCAGCACGTTTTATTTTTAACTCAATCTGAACGCCAGGGTGACAAATACAATGTTTTTGGCAGCAAATTTTCTTGGTGAAATTTGCATTTCATTAAGTTAATTTAGCCTGGAAACACCAGGTTTTCATTAATTAACAGTTAAACTCGCTCTAGCTCTTTTTTTAAATCAGAATCTTGTTGCATCGCTTAAGAGAAATAATATGAAAAAAACACTGTCCTGTTACAGTCAGTATCCAGGATCAGGGCCCTTTGAGAGAGTTTGTCCTTAAAAACCTTCCTCATGTTTCTGCAGCCAAAAATAAGTTTCTTGACTTAAAAAAAGAAGTTTATTTTTGCACGCTGTTTTTTCTTGCAGCCTAATTGTGATGTTTTACTGGACATAATTGATGACTGACTGAATAAACAGCCCGATGATATTATCAACCAAAGAATTTCCACAGTGACTCTTTAGATTTCATGGGATTTGCAGCTCTCCCACGCACGTTCACGGACAAACCTATAATTAGGAAACGCACAAAGATATTTTCCCAAAACGGGGACAAGCTGCGTGGTTGGCACATGCCCTCCAAGACAGACAACAGCTGTATCTGCTTTAAACTCCTGTTTTATTGTGAGCCAGGGCATCTTTATCACTGACTTTAATTGGCTGCCACGTCATGCGCGCAACAGTATGTTAATAATGAATAATTTTATTGCAGATTGAAAACAGGTGTGTGCACTAACCTTTTGGGTTTTTTGTTAACAATTCCCATAACAACCAGTTTCATTGAAGGCCGCAGCCCACCCTTTATCTCTCCGATATACTCCCCCTGTGAAACAATAGAGATGTGTATACGTACAGATGAGTCGTTATACAGAATGAGGCCTATACTGCTAAACAGGACAGGCCAGTTTATTATTGGATATAACTGCCGGTCCCTCATCGTGCAGTCTGCGGTGCGCTGCAACCTATGGCACCGACGGGAACAATAGCTGTATTGATTCGCATCTTAAAACAATCACTGACTCAGCTGCACAAACTCTGCTTCTAGATTTCTGTTTCTCGCCGTGTGGAACGGTTAGATATCTATAATAAGATTTTTTTTTTTTTTTAAATAAAAGAAAGAAAGAAATGGTTCAATGCATGCGGTGCCAAGCCAACAAAAACAGAGCTACATACATTTTCTTTCTTGTCCTTTTCTTCCATTCCACTCAGGGCGTGATGCGGTGTGGAGGTTTGGAGCTGTGGTGCCAAGTGAGGACTGATTGACTCTGCCTCCAGCTGGCAAACCCCGCCTGCGCTGCGTTGTCATAGAGACAGGCTCCCAATCTGACAGTGGTGATGGTGGGAGACCGGCAGGGAGATGGAGAGGAGGGGTCTCATATCATACAGCCTGAACAGACACATATTATCCACTCTTAATAATTTGGATAAAGATCCTTATAAAAGGAATAATGTGTGAATGTGATCAGTGTCATCTAAACCCCCCCCCCATGTGTCTCCTGCACACAACTGAGAACAAAGCCTGCAAATAAGTGTGTTTAAGTGCGTGTTATATGCTTCATCTGGTGTTCATGAGAGCTAAACTAAACACTCGCAAACAAACAAACACAAGAAAAGTAAGAAAATATCTGCGCCAATGCCACAAAGTGAGGAAACAACCAAACAAAGAAAGAAGCTGCATGCAGAAAACAGACAAACAAAGAAAGAAGCTGTGTACAGGAAACTGCCAAATACAGAAATGTTGCAGGGTTAGCAGCAGATTTTTAGAAATCTGAGTCATAGGATTGGAATGTTAAAAGAAAGTGAAATAAAACAAACTTGCATTTTAATTACTTCCCAAGTACAGTACACTTAAATAACTTGCATATAACCTGATGAGTCACCAGTCACAGCAAGCCTGTAATACTTTTACATCTCTATATTTGGTCGGGTTTTCTATATGTGCAGTGAGTTTCTTTATTTAATTGTTTTGTCTCACTTCAGTTCATTCAGTCCATAGTAATAGATCATATCCTCTGTCAATGTTTGTCTCTGGTGTAGCTAGCAAGCCAAAAAAGAGAAATGTATTCATCTTATTCTGTGTTTTCCACTTGGGTTAAATCTCCCCGAGGCCAAATCAATATCAGAATCACCTTAATTCAAAAATACTCCTCAACATGAGGATTCATTTGGCGACAGAATGGGCCTTTTAAATGTTACATTACTGTTATTGGATCATCCTTACAGATGCAATAGCATGTAAGCACTTAACTAAGTATGTAAGTATTTTTTTTTTTTTAATGTTGCAACAATGCGGCGTGTTTAAGAGGCAAATTGTGTGCTTTTAATATGAAATATTGACTTTCATTTTGTCTAAGCGTCAAGTCATGAGGTAAAAACTGCAAAATGTCTGTTGAAATGTGGTGGAATCGATGTATAAATAAGCATATGGTAGAAATATAATAGAAGAAAGCTACAAGAACCTCCAAACTGACCTTAAATACTTGACTCCATTATTAACATGATGCCATGTTACATTTATGAACTGCTCATCCTCTATTCCACCTCCAGACCCTCACATCTGTTGACCAATCACAGCTCTCAATTCCAGCTCCCAGTTAAAAACCACAGGTGAGTGAGATTTTTGAATTGTTGAATTATATTTTATATAATATTTTGACACCAACAAGTAGCTCTTCCTGTTTCACTGATACCTTTTAAGACACATCTCTTTTATTTAGCCTGACCACATTTTTCACTTTTGACAGCTTATTTTATACTTTTACTAACATCCTCTTATTTATGTCTGTTTGTTGGTTATAAATAATCGATCAATAATCAAAGTTCCCATAATTGCAAAGCACTGTGATCAACGTCTGCCGTTTTTCATTGTGCTCTATGGATAAACTGACATGACCATTTTTAGTAGCAAATTTAGTATTTTATTAATAAATTTCCCTGGTATTTCCGACAGCCCCTGAAGGCAGCCGGTTACGCCCACCTCGTGTCAACCTTTGACCAACCAGCGTTGGAGGATCAGCTGATTTTGTCACATGACCCTTGGCTAACGCTCACCCAGCCGCCTAGCATAACAGGTCAACCAGCAAACAGGCGCCAGGAGTGTAAATAAACCGCAGTGACAGCGCCGAGACATGAGTAAGTAACTTTGTTGAACACACGGTCATTTTTTTTAACAACTTCACGCCTTTGGTTGCCACTTCAATCGGATAATTAACGTCATGTTTCAGCCACAACATGTCAGCACCTTTGCAGCTAATGCTAATGCTAATGCTAACTTTCCATCTGAGGAGAGACTCACGTTTTGGAGAGTTTAGGGACAAACGCTTTAAAAGGCTGTTGAAAGGCTTCTGTCCCGTGTTTTTGTCTCTGTCTCAACGTGCCTGGTTTTGTTAAAGGCACAGACAGAAACACACCGTGCACACATGCACAGTCTGGATATCCTGCTTCTGAATGACCTGGTGTGAAGTAATGAGGCAGAGGAAAAGGGCTGTGACATGTAAACTAAACTGATCTTCTTTGCTAATCGTGTGTAAATAATTTACAAAGCGATGTTGCAACTGAAAGAGCGGCTCAAATCAATGCTTTGAGTCAGTAAAGACGAGAGATTATGCAGGACACGATAATCACAGGATAGTTTACTGCAAAATTGTAAGTAAATAAATAAACAATAAATAATGAAATACTTCTTGCACTAAATCAAGATTCATTCTTCAGTTTGTATTGTGAAATCGTGTAAAAGATTTCATACATGAGAGATTAAGGTGATTTGAGATGAGAAACAAAGGGTCAAGATTAATGTAAACTATTTTTTATATATATAATTTGATTTCTGTTAAAGAGGGGGGGGTTTGTGGAACAATTGTACTGAGGAATAAGTTTAAATACTGACAAATGTGCCAATGTGTGACTAGAATGGTACATAGGCGTTAGTATAGTCGGGACAGTGTTTGAATTCGATCTGATCAAATGTAGTGTTTTGTAAAAACTAATGTTGCAATGACTTCAATCTTCACCTATTTGGTTGTTGTTTTTTGGTGTTTTTCTCCCAAATAGTTTGAATAATTATATACATTTATTTTAAAAATTCAACAATGGACAATCACCATATTCTGTTTGTTTCAGATAACATATGTTTTTATATATTTGGGTAAACTCAGACAGCTTTCTGTTTCAGGTGGGAACAGCTCCAGGGTGCTCCTGGGCTACATGTCGGTAAAGGTCCCTCTCCAGTTGTGACCACTGAGCACAGGAGTGTCACTGTTGAAAGGGGCCATGTATCCGTTCGGCCGTGAGGCTGAGACCTCACTTCAGGACCTGTTTGAGTATTTCAAGAGGTGCCTGCAGCATGGAGAGTGGGAGCTGGCCAGCGCCTGTGTGCCACAGCTGGTGAACTCCACACTTTCAGAAAACCTACGTGACATTATCAAAGCTATCATCTGCCATCCTTACGGTTTAAAGTGAGTCACATAAGGGATCAGGTTTTACCTTGTATGTAAAGATGTGAGCTGTTATATGAGCCAGTGTATTTGAGATGTGTGTTTACTTCATAGATGGCAGTCTGTGGGCAGTCCACACAAACTGGCTTGGTTTTGGCTTCAGGTTTTAGAGAAATGGACAGAAGAGAAGGTGGCGGTAAGATAATGAAGAGCACTTTGTTGTACTCATTTGACAGTGTGACATATTGTAGCAGCATCTTTTCTTTTTGCTCTTCACTTCAGGTTTCTCCCAACATCAAGAAAGAATTGGAGTTCCTACTGCTCCTGGAGGAACTGGGGTCAGAGGGCATAACAGAGACTGTTCTCAAGGTTACTGTTATTTTTACTCTCATCACTCAGTCAAACCTGGAGTTCATAATTAAGTAAACATTTTGCTCCACAACTAACAAGAGTTTTAAAATCGTCTTTTGACCTGTGGGGAAAAAAATCTTTCACAAAGATCAAAGCCGATTAACTCGATCTCTTCTGTATTATTCCATGTTTTTACTGCTCTTTTAGTTGACAGAATACAGGAATAAGAGATAAATTACCTTTCAGCAGGAGTTGCACCAGGCCTTCTTGAACACCCAGCCTGAGCAGAAGGCTGCAGAAGATTCGAGGACGACAGATGCCGTTGTTCAGTCTTGCCTTCGAACCTTGTTGGAGAAAAAGAA
Source organism: Rachycentron canadum (assembly GCA_038496675.1). NCBI lineage: Eukaryota > Metazoa > Chordata > Actinopteri > Carangiformes > Rachycentridae > Rachycentron > Rachycentron canadum. Next base: position 4,402,960 of record CM076661.1, on the reverse strand, counting down.
GCCGAGACTGGCTCAGTCTTTAGCACATTTCCTACAGGTACAGTCAAACACTGATTATCACACCTACAAAAGAATGTGATGTGTGACTAGAAGTGTTAGCGTATGAATATATTAATCTATGATTGTCACTGATCTTTGTAAAGACAAATCGTGTACGTCACAATCTCAACAGAACATTACAGAAAAGAGCAAATTCAAATAATTTGCTTTACAAATTTTTGAAGCAATTGTTCAGCTGCTTCTTGTTTCACCTCTACAAGCTCTGTTTTCCTTCTTTTGCTTCATCTCCTGTAGGACCAGTCATCCACAGAGGACCTCGCTCTGCAGCTCGCATTCATTCAGCATCTGATGAAGAAACTGGGAAAGCCAGAGAAGAAGCCGGAGAAGGTGGAGGAATGGGTGGAGGAGATATACGCAGTGTTGGCTGTGATGCCATGGAGCTCTTGTAGAGGCAGTGGTCAGTTTGAGGCGCTGTGTGAGGCGCTGTGGGCAGCCAGAGACGGACCTCTGAAGGAGGAGAGGATCCTGAGCTCGCTGCTCCGCCCTCAGTGTGATGCTCTCGTCTCCTCGTACTGCTCCACTGCTCTGAGGCTGCAGAGGGATCACCTGCTGAGGAGCACGCCTGAAACACAAGGTAGTCAGTTCAGATCAGAAAATCAATAATTCTCTTAGGATGTGATGTGGCCATTTGATGTAATCAATTTTCATGTTAATCAGCAGTATGTTCCTATAAATCAGTTTAACTCTTAACTTTTTGATATTTAATGAGACAGCGTATTTATTTTCATCAGCCCTTTCCTCTTTAATCCACACTTCTGCTTCTGTGGCTTAAAGCTGTGGCAGTTTTCACAAGTGTCATGGAAATGGTCATGTGATATCTTTTTTTTAGTGTCTGCGCATACTTTATGTAATTTTTCTACAAGCATGACATTTAGATTTATATTTGCTTATAATGTGGCATAACAGCAGTTGTGACTAGTGTGAATAATGATCAGCATATATATATATATATATATATATATATATATATATATATATATATATATATATGTGTGTGTGTGTGTGTATATATATGTATATATATGTGTGTGTGTGTGTGTCTTCCATATGGTCTCCAATGGTTTTGGACTCTTTGGACTTTTTATCCTTTGTGAACTCACTTAATAATAGTAATAATAAAGTATTAATAGTTTTTTTATTCACCCTCATAGTGGACCTCCCTGAAGCAGAGAAGCTGGCTCTCAGTTTATGCTGCCACAAGGATCGTCCATCTATTTGGAAGACCATCTATTTTGAGTGCCTTAGTAGTGGGAAGCACTTCCTGGAGCAGGTCTTGGTAAGAGCTAGAACCACTGGATTACAATAAATGTTTCAGATATAAAGGAATAACTGAAACATTTCAACCGCGTTTAAATTTTAAGAGGAAGTAGAAAAGTGTTGACGGTCCTCTGTCAGCAGCTTTGTAATACCACATTTTTTGTGATTTTCACGAGACCCTAACAGTCAAATAAAGTTGTTATGCAACTGCATGTAATGAAATTCAATAATGTAATAAAATTGGTTTCTTCCTGTAGGTTACTGCACTGGACCTGATTAAACACGAGGACTTCTCTCAGCTGAAAGACTTACTTCAGCTGGAGTTCCAGCCTTTGTCTCGTCTGCTGCTGCTGCTCGGGTGGACTCAGTGTCGCAGTCTGAGCTCAGCTGAAACGCTGCTCAGGCTCCTTCACAGAGAGCAGGTCAGAACAGAAATCATGCAGCTGTCCATGCAACTATACATACTTTACTCCTCTATAGCTATTTCAGTGTAATTAAGTGAGAACACTGATTAATATTTTCAATATGTAGTTACTGCTACTGTTTAATATTGTTTTAGGCATCAGCCAGTGACTCTGTTCTGCAGGAGTTTGCCAATCTTTTGTCCTCTCAGCTTGGAATACTTGAATGGTGTAAAAACAACAATCCGTAAGCATCTTTTTTTTTTTCTTTTTGATGCTTAACTGGCATTTAATTTAATCTCAGTCATTATTATTTATCTTGTTTCTTTCTGTGCAGAGGTATTTCAGTGGAGGCCCTGCTGACACAGCTTCACACTCTGGACAATCATTCAGCTCTTTATATTCTGCATTCTCTGACTCCTTTGCCTCAGTTTGAAGAGCGCAGGATACTGGACCTGCTACAGGAACTGCCAAATTCTCCAGGAGCAGGTTTACATCAAGTGTTTGTCTGAAATGCTTGCCAGAAGAATAATGTACTTGATGTCTCATAATAATGTGGTTCTTATTGTTTTTCTTGCAGAGGACTCTGAGGCCATGAGTCCTCTCAGCCCTGGTGTACAGAGGAACGTAGTTTTGTTCCAGGGGTTCTGTGCCATGAAGTATGCCATTTATGCTCTCTGCGTAAACACACACAAATACTCCAATTGCATAGAGTGTGAGTCCATGCAGCAGCAACACCACCACCAGCCCACTGATGCAGAAACAGACCAAAATCAAGCCTCAGCTTCCGCAGAAGGTAAAGAGGCTGTTCTGCAGTGAACTTGATAAAAAAGCTTCTTATCTGATTTTATTTTTCTGATTTTAATCTTGCTTGCTGAAAAAGTTGACACTGCTGAAACATGCAAATTGCTGTGTAGGTCATTCCAGTTACAGTCAGTAAATTAATCTAGAAATAAACTGACAACAAATTATAATGCTAAGGAAACACAACTTTTATTAAAGTTTTCATACCTGACACTTGTCAAGACACACAATTGATCTGAGCGCCTAGAAACAAATCATCCTTTTCATCAATCATCCAGGTTTTTCAGAGACATTTCCCCCTTTTCAACCTCTTGATTGTGCTTTTAAAACTACAATAATTTTTTTTCCCAGTGTTATATTCTGACCTTGTTCTACTTAACTTCCTTCCAGGGATAAATAAAACTATATCTATCTATCTATCTCTCTCTGCCTCTCTCTATCTCTCTTTCTCTCTATCTATCTGTCCCAGGTTGCCATTTGCAGTTCCAGCACTACCTGTCAGAGTGTCAGCTCCATCTGGAGGCTGTGCCGGCCATGTTCCGTCTGGAGCTCCTGGAGAACATCTTTTCCCTCCTCTTTCTGTCCACCGCTGACTTTGTGCAGCAGATTCAAAAAGACACAAACTCAAATCTGAACGCGGAGAGTGTCAGTAAAGACTGTTTAAATGTAGAATTAGGAGCCAAGGCAAAGACAGATGAGACTGATCACAGCAGGAAAGAGAGCCAGAGGCTGCGTGCGAGTTCACCACCAGCATCCTACCATAGCCACTTGGACCTGGGACACCTCATCCAGGGCTGCAGGGGTTTTGTGGTCGATGTGACAGCCATGGAGGGTGTTCTGAAGCTGCTGAAAGAAGGGTTGGAGGGCATGTGCGTGGTGGGTCAGCAGGAGGGGCAGGAGGCGGGAAGAGCACTACCTCGAGAGGCTGAGGCGGTGGAGAGCCTTGGCTGTTCGGTGACGGCTGAGACGTTCGGGGCTCGACTGCAAAGGTTGTCTAAACGCACAGCAGAGGCTCAATGGAGGCTGCAGATCATCACTAGCAACCAGGGCAGTGGAATCGGTGAGATGCACAAGCTGAGGATATTTCTTTTAGCTTTTTGATTTTACCTTTCATCATTAAAAACATAAGGAAAATCATAAACATTTGACCTGAGATTGTCTCAATATCCTACTTTGCTCATATATCTTGCTGGTAAATTCACTTGTAGGGTCAGACAGCCCCCTACAGATGTCAGCTGTTAGCTACTCTACCACTTCTTTTGGACGCAGCAAGAGCTCGAGTCTGAGGAGGAGAAGGAGACCAGGGAGGCATGCTACAGAGAGACAAACCTCCATAGAGAGACTCAATGGAGAAGTTAGCACAAGTGCATCAGGTCTCACTTAATCGCTTCTGCACCAATTACATGTTTGTGTTTGCTTTTATCTTCTCTGCTTCAACCTAATGACGCCAATGAGTCCTAAGCTACTGTCCTTCAGGGGAATTCATATGATAGTAACTCGTATTTACGATAATAAATTTGCCCTTTCTCAGATGGTGGAGGTGGGGCAGCGGCAGGTTTCGTGGAATTGGAGGTTTGTCCGTGCGGAGGTCCTCACAGCCGGCTGGTCCCTGCCATGTTGTCCCCTCCAGAGTCTCTGCTCATGTCCTGCATCCGCAGAGGGAACTTCATGGAGGCGCATCAGGTCGGTTTGGCAAACAGGACTTGAAAAACCTCTCTAATTATGATTATTATAAACCTTTATTTTTACATTGTACAATGACTTAACACGTTAGAATCTAGAAATGTTCTACTTCACTGTCTTCAAGTTATACATCAGTATTGTTTATATGTTTCGAAGTTATGGCTGCGTAGCTAGAATTAAAAATTAATTCATAAAAGATGAGATATGTAGGTACTAGGTAGGGAGAGTATTGTTCCTTACTGTTGTTTAATTTTGTATAAATTAGATTTTTCATTTTGAAAACATTTCAGTCCTGTGTGTGTGTTTGCTGCTCTGCAGGTGTCTCTGGTGTTCGATCTGGGGGTGTCTGCCTGTTGCGGCGAGTTGGTGTTCATGGAACGCTACAAAGAAGTCCTGGTGGAGTTGGGGCGGGTGGAGCAGAAGATGGAGAGCCAGTCTATGTCTTCGTCATCATCTTCCTCGGAGGGCTTGGGGTCAACAGCTGTGTCAGGGACAGGGAGGGTTCGGCTGGGCAGCAGTGGGCGCTCCACACTGCAGGCCATCGGAAGTGCTGCTGCTGCAGGTACATTTTTCCTACCACTCACTCTGAAGTAAGTATGTTACCCTAAAGTTAAGGAATAAAATATCTCCAATGAAGAATGCAGGTAATTAGTTCAAATAGAACTGTTTGACTTTGAGCCCCTTCTTCTGTGTTTGTTGAACATTTGTTCAAAATTATGCTTTTACAGTTGAAAAGGCTCTTGTCCTTCCTCCTTAGGAGCCGACAATCACTATCACTGCTGGAAATATTATTAATTATTGTGACATTGTTTAAGTTGGCTGGTTATTCATAAAAAAACGATACACCACTAAACTATGAAATAGGCCCATAAATGTGAAGTGTAAATTTTTCCCTTTCAGTTACAGATATGATCTGGAACATTTAACTCTTTGGCCTTTACTCATTTGATCATTGATTGATTGTCTGTAATATGATGTAGGATAACACAGTTTTATTGTTTTATATTAGTAAGATTGTTTTAATGTAATATTTATTATACATATAGTATATGTACAATCCTAAATTATATTTTTTAACATCAAGTGATTGTGTTATAGCAGATGACTCATATATTTGTCTATGTGTGTTTCATGCAGGTGTGGCGTTCTACTCCATCTCAGACATAGCAGACCGTCTCCTCAGCACCTCTGCTCACCCAATGCCCTCACTAGAGGAGGGCTACTGGCTGAGCTGCTGCTCCTCAGACCCCTCTGGCCTTGTTTACACACTGCTGGAGGAGCTCAGCCCAGCAGCTATGGCTGCCTTTGACCTGGCCTGCTGCCACTGTCAGCTTTGGAAGACGTCTCGACAGCTGCTGGACACGGCAGAGCGCAGACTCAACAGCAGCCTGGAGGCTCGAGGTATGGAGAGTGGGTCAGGATTGTTGATGATGGCTACAGCACTGGTTTATTCTAACATGGAGGTTGGAACAAGAGCAGTTACATTTTAATGTTTGCTGTGATTTTCCTCTTTAATCCATGTCTGCCTCCTCAGGAGTAAGAGTTGACCCCAAGGTTCCTCATTCTGAGGGGATTTGTGGATTTCCCATGGTATTACAACAGATCAACAAGATCCTCAACCACTCTGCTTCAAATAAGGGCTCAGTCAAAACAGGTGAATGCAAATGTTCAAACATTTAATTTGGGACAACAGGTGCAAAATGACTGCTCTGACCAGATATTTGATATGAAGAATGAACTGAAATGAACTGAAAACACAAAGTTGATACTTTGTTACTGATCCTGTCTTGTTCATAGACACTGTTGGGGAGGACCAAGTATCTGCCAGCCCTTTTGGTTGCTGCATTCAAGAAGTGCTTCTGTGCTGCCACCCAACACTGAGTGAGGAGTCCATCGCAGCTCGGCTCAGTCTGGCTCAACGCCTGGAGACCACCCTGCACACTCTGAGCACTGCTACAGACGGCACAGGTCGGCACAACAACCATGACTTGATGGATTGAAATCTATTTGATTATCATCTATTTCATGCCTAATCCTGTCAATACAAGGATTTTTTTAATATTTAGATGTCTTTGAGTTCTGCTGTGTGTTACATGCAAGTCTGAGTGTTTTGTGTGTCTGATGTTACCTCATGACAGATGGCAGTGTGGGCAGCGCTCTCCTGGCACACCTGGTTGAACAGGCCAATCTGAAGCAGTCGGAGTTAGACGCTCACCCTGTTCGCTCCAGCATGAAACATCTGCTTCGTTCTCTGGACCAGCTCTGCCCCTTCGAGCCGGACGGAGACCTCGGCAGACCGGATTATGTGCGGAGTTTCCTCGACTATGTCAACACACTAGCGTCTGTGCTGGTGCGCAGCCTTGGTTCTGAAGGTAAAATAATCTGTCACTGAGAAGAGATGATGTGCTCTTTGTGAAATGGTAACTGTTTTAAAAAGAGAGGCAGCAGTTGTATATTCTTTTGCTTCTTGAATTTGTGGAGTCCTCAAAGTTCATAGTTCTTATTAAACATTTTTCACTGTCTCAGTCATAACATCTTAACACTCACCCCCCAACCTACACTATCCCGGCTGGTGCTAGGATTTAAATCAGCAGACGCTTTGTATAAGTTATACAAAACTACTGTACAGCCATTTTATCTAGACTGTGACTCATACCTGGTTTTGTTCTAATTTGCGTCTCTTGCTGTTTCTCTTAGACCAGAGCAGTGAAATGAAGCTTGGGAATCCACTGCTGGTGCTGCTTCAAGCCCCATTTCAGCTTCTCTCCCACCTGCTATTTGACAGACAAGTGTCTCCTGACAGGTACCAACATTTAAGTGAAAGGTGCAATTGCTCATTGCTGTGTTTCAAAGGAATACCGTATACGTACAAAGGAAAGCTGGTGTACTGGTGAAATTTCACCAGCTTAGTAACAGATTACTGTCACTTCTCTATATGCTATTCAACGGTTTTGGGTCACACTCACACTTGTGACACAAACAGTAAATTAAATGCACTTTCCTTTCCAACCACAGTCTGAGGAAGACCTGTTGCGATGCGCTTCCCTTTTTATGGGGATTTTTGTTAAACAGTTTAACCTGATATGCCCTAACAATAAAGGCATTTTCGCTACACCCTTGGCTCTGTGCCTAATGTAAGCCCAGCAGTTCTCCTTTGTTTTTTTAAGGAAAAACATACATTTATTTGGTCTGTATATGATATCTTACAATAATAATGAAGAGAGAGGAGGTAGAAAGTGCCACAAAGTAGAAGCTTAACAATGTTTAGCTTTAATATTTGATTTTTAAGGCAACAGCTTATCTCACTGCTTCATGTCCAATTTTATCTCCAGAGTGCTGTCCTTGCTTAAGCAGGAGGGTCTGCGACTGAGTGTCCAGCAGGTGATCGTCCAGCGATGCTGTGAGACTTTGCCTCTGTGGTTCTCATGTTCAGATGCTGACAGAGACGCCAGTAAGGCCAGAAAAGACGATGGGGTGTTTAGCGTTGCCAGTTTGTCTGTCCTGCTCCAACAGCATGCTCAGGAGCACATGCCAACGCTGGGAATCGCTGAGCCTCAGTCTGATGTGAGCTCTGAGTCTGAGGGCTCAGTTGAGGACCACTCTGCTACACCCACTAACCTCTCCACCTCGCCACCGTCTAATTCATCTTCCTCCTCTTCCGCAAATTCTTTTCTCCTCACACCATCAGCCCTGTCTTTCTTGAAGTCTCGCTCCCACTTACTGGCCACCCTGGTGTGTCTGAGTGCATGTAAAGGAGAGACTGCCCGGTCACAATCCTCCGGATGGTCGGGGTATTTCCGCAGTGGACGTAAAGAGGTCGTCCTAGATGGTGAGCAGATTTCTCGTGAAGCTGACAACCTCCTGAAAGAGTTCCCTATTCTGCGTGCCTACCTCCACACCATGGCTGAACCAGTGTTGGACACTCCATTAAGTGAGGGCGAGGAAGGCTCTGCCGGACTTGGATCTCTCGTTTGTGGGAAACCTCTTGTCACTCTTCTGCTGTCTGGACCACAGGAAGACATTGCCCAGGCTGTGGCTGCAGAGGCCTTCCAGAAGGCTCTTACCTCCAAAGACCTGGGCCGAGCTCTCAGCCTGCTGGAGCTGTATGGACAAGGCTGCAGCCAGGAGGGGGCACTAAGAGACCAGCTGCTTGCCTGTGCTGCATTAGAAGGTGAGGATGGCTGATGATTGCTTTTTCATGAAAAGCAGGGCATTTGCATGATTTCTTGATATAATATAGTTCTCGACCTTAACTCAGCTGCAGGCATTTACATGCACAAATATTGAATAATAATCATAAGTCATTTATAATATGTTAATAATTATTGGTTTTAGCTTCTCAAATGTTTATTTATTCATTTTTTATTGACATTCTATAGACAAATTATTAACTGAACAATTTGATGAATAATCAACAGATGGAAAAAATCATTCATTTGCTCATACAGTTGTTGTTTCTTTAAAATTTTTATTTACAATGGTAATATTTTGAGGCCTAAACCACTTTTTCAATCAAATGTCAGCCAACACACTGGGGTAATTATAACAGGAAAATAAATGAACATATAGATAATATAATTTGATTGTAGCAGTTGTTTCCAGTATAACAGTTGTTTGATGTTTATCTGATTGTCTGTGTTCAGAGGGAGGTGAAGGCACAGGTCAGCTGTTCCATGTACAGGATGCGAACCTGCGAGCTCGTGTTGCCCTCCAGGCTCTGGAGCGATGGCCTCTGACGGCCTCCCTGGAGCTGCTCGAGTTCTGCCTCAATGACCCGGACACAACAGCCTCACTGACAACAGACTTGGAGCTCAAGAAGAAAGAACTGGACATCTATCGCTGGGTAATTCCTAGACTTGAATCTGAAATACATTTAATTCATCCCAAAGAGAAATGCAACATGTACATGAAAGGTTGAAATAAATAAAAATAATAAGATTGAGCAACAAATTCCCTCAGTTAGCTTGTCAGTACTCAATCAACTTTAGTGCTTCTTTCGCAGATGGGTTTGTTGCTGTATGTGTTTTTCATGTCTTTGCATGTTCAAGTTCATACTCCTTATTTTCTATTGTGACTTTTCAAGTTTTTGTGCCTCCTTCTCTTGCCACAGATGTTGAATTTACAGCCTCCATTGCCCTGGGCTACTTGGCAGGAGCTGAGAACTGAGTCTAAGACAAACTCTGAGTCCATGTTGTCCATGATGATGGAGGCAAAAGTAGGTGGAGCAGAAACTGCAGCTGTACAGCCAATAAACCTGTATTGCCTGTAGAGTGTCAAACAAAAACTTTGTGTTGCCTCAATTAATCTTTAAAATACATATTTGTTTTTTTTGTGTAGGAATTTGCACTTTGTGCACAGTGGGTGGGGCTGTACCCGGTATCTGACCAGCTGAGACTGAAGCTAAAGACTGAGCATTTGCTTCATCTGCTGGAGAAAGGACAGACAGATGAGGCTTTCCAGGTCTGGATCACTCAGTCTCTGGTTTAATTGGCATTTCAATCCATTCTTTAAAAAGCATAGATCACTGCTGGATTTGTCAGAGAAGCCACCAAGTCATTGAGTCACTAATTTGATCTAATTTTGACCTTTTCTACTGACAACATTTTCCATTAACTCAAATGAGCAAATAACCAGCTTCTGACACTGTGCTACAACATTGAACATGCAGCTTCCTCATAAATGCTCTTCAAAAAAATATATCCTAGTAGGTAGGTTATTGAAGGTCTTTAACACTAAGGAACATTTACTTTATTAAGGAAAAATAGCAGACATTCTTTTACATAAACATACATATATATAACTTGTCACACTATATGGTCCTATAGTTTTGTTTTTTGTGGTTTGCTGCTTTGAAACTTTATTTCTTTCCGAATTTGTTTTTCCCCTATTACTTATTTCTGTAGTTACTCGAGGGCCTCTCTGATTTCATGGCTGGCCTAGACATTTGTGAGCGGGCTCTGGACCGCTGCCCCGGACTGGCTGCCTGTCACTTCCTGTCTGACTACCTCACCCTGCATTTTCAGAGGCAGGTGTCGCCAGCTCGCCGACGACACATCCATGCCCTCCTTCTGGGCTCTAAGGTTTGTGAATGTGAAAGGAGAGGAAAATTAGTTTAGTATATATACTGTATATATTGTTTGTCTTTCAAGTAATGCAAGTAATTCTCTCAATAAACAGTTCCTTTCTTGAAACTTAGTTACACGTCCACACTTGCATGTTGCTATAAACTCTCTTATGTAAACCAGTTTTTCAACTTTTCCTGGAACCTGCCAGACATTTTTAATTATAACAATTAGCTTTGAATAGTTGATGTGGTTTTTCCCAAAAACATTAGCATGCAGGTATTTAAATTACACTAACTCCTTCTATTTCACTGAAAACCTCAGATGTGAATATGCAAATACTTTCATACTAGAGTTTAAGAGCTGTCCTCTCCGTCATTGAACAGTCAGTTCACTGGAGCTTTCAAGTTTCAACATCACACTTTAACTCAGGTGAGTGCTGACAAACTGCTCCTTCAGCAGATGAATCTGAAAACACTCAATGATTCTGAACTGAACAGGAAGTGATGAGTTCTTCCTTTTCACCTGCTGGAGAATATGTGATTATGGAGAATAATCTTCTAAGCTGTAGCAATGAGGCCAAGATGAAAATTATATGGTTCAAATGAAAAGTCTGTTTGGTGTTTTAAATTGTGTTGTGTCAATTGTTCCCAAGCTACACTGAGGCTGTTTGAACCACCAATTATTCTAATAATTGTTTCCTATGAATGGATCTGGTTTGGTTTCATACTTTCAAACCGTTCCTCTTTGGCTGTGGCTGACTTGAGTTATGCAGTGAATGTGTTTCCTCCTCCAGGTGTTGCTGACTCTGCCCTCAGCAGCCAGGCAAGACTATTTCCCCCTGCTGTCAGAGCCTCTGCTGATGCTGGAGCAGCTTTTGATGAACCTGAAGGTGGACTGGGCAGACGTGGCAGTGCGAACCCTGCGTAACCTCCTGGTTGGTCAGGAGGCCGGCTTTGGTGCCAAGGACATCGACAAGCTTCTCGCAGACTACGCCTGCAAGGCCCTCGACTTCTCCTGTGCCCCCAGAGAGAGGTCTAGATCTGGTCAGTGCTGAGTACACAGCACACAGTGGCAATACCACCCATACAGTAAAGATGGACAATCTGAAAACCAAGGATAAAACATGAGCTTACGTACCAAGAAATATCACGCCTTAACACTGTCCAGCTCACATAATAACACATCATTGACCTTCATGTATAAATATTTAACATTTTATTCACAGACTCTGTAATCAGCCTCCAGGATGCACTGATGCAGTGTCCTGCTCAAGACAGTGGCTCCCTATCATCCAGTCGAATTGAATCTCCAACACCTTCTGCAAGTGAGTGTTTAATAGCAATAAAACCATAATATGATTCCCATTTAACATATCAAGGGAATTTCCTTGTGTGTAATTAGCTGCACTGCTGGAGTTGATTGGTTCTTGGTCAGGGGCACTTTAGTTGTTAACTCTGCAGTTTGGTGGCACAGTGGGGCAGTGGTTATCCCTCTCTCTTCACAAAAAGAAGGTTCTGGGTTCAATTCTGGGGACGGAGCCTTTTCTGTGTGGATTTTTTATGTTCTCCCTGTGCCTGCATGGATTCCCTCAAGGTACTCTGGCTTCCTCCACAGTCCAAAGACAAGCATGTTTAAGTTAATTGGTGACTCTAAATTGCCCGTAGGCGCGTGTGTGTTTGTCTCTGTATGTTGGCCCTGTGATAGACTGGCGACCTGTCCAGGATGAACCTCACCCTCACCCTCTGTCAGCTGGGATTGGCTCCAGCCCCCCTGCGACCCTGACAGATAAGCGGTGTAGATAATGATGGCTGGACTTGGCAGTTTGTTTTTTCACAGTTGAGGGACAGTGTCTCAAACCACAGTGAACATCAGTTAATGTTCTGTTTTGGAGTTTCTGGTTCAAAATGTTTGAAACGTGTTACATCACAGGCAGCACCCCGACACACACCCCCTCCTCAAACAGCACAGAGAGGGAGAGGGACCGGAGCTCAGCAGGGAGAAAACGCCGCTCGCCTGCTAAATTCCAGCCTCCCGACCAACCCCCAGCCCGTAAAGACTGGGTCCCTGACACCCAACAGCATGTGTGCATGGTCTGCCAGCGTGAGAGGTTCACCATGGTGAGTGAGAGGAACGGTGTGAGACTCCCTGGTGTTTTAATAAGATAAAGGGAAGAACTTTCTAATGTATAAAGCATTTCTTATTAAGTACAAAAAGAAAATAATTTTAGTCAGCCTTGAAATAATTAAAGCTATAATTAAAAAAATATATATATTTGGGTTTTATAACTTTATTTTCATTCTTTAGTTCAACAGACGGCATCACTGTCGGAGATGTGGGTGTCTGGTTTGTCACGCATGCTCTGAGCATAAGATGCCTATAGAGGGATGCCCAGGAGATGAAGTCAGAGTCTGTGACCAGTGTTACGCCTACTTTCACCCAGAGTAAGATCCTGTTGATTTAAGTGCAACAATTCAAACCTTATTGTGTTTTAGAAATCTTTTTTAACAGCACAGGTATTTACAGTATTCCTAACAAAGCAAGGGGTTTCCTGTAGTTTGGGAGGGTTTGAATATAATCATTTTTGGATTGGACACCAAATAGGAACTTTGATGTCCGATTTCAAAAGCATATAGCAGGTTTTCAACACTTGTCTTATCCATTCATAGCAACAGATTCTGCTTATGCAATGGCCTGTAATAAATCCAGCTATACTGGAAGACAGACCTTTCATCACATTCAAAGCGTCTGACCTGACCTGGTCTTTGTTATAGAAATTGTGGTATTTAACTACAGGAGCAAAGTGGGATACCTGCAATAAAGGGTTTAGATATATATAAAAGAGACATTGTTTTCTGTTTTGAAATATTTGTAAAGTATTTGCTCTTTTTCCATTTGCAGTTCAGACGATGAGCTGGAACCAGCTGAAGGTAAATAACATCTGAAATGTTATGATTCTGCTTTCATGTGAATAATTTCCTCTTTGGTGTATTATTTTATTTCAGAAAACCTTCAATTTTTCACATGGCCTTTTGTGCTCCTCTTTGTGTCTATTGTGCAGTGGCTGGTAGCCCTGTGGTGACAGAGGAAGCTTTAGATGGGATGCTGCACCTGCCTGAAGTGGTTCATCGACACGTTCAACTCACCACAAACCCCGCAGAGAACCAGCTGCAGCGGAGCGAGTTCTACTATGAACAGGTCTGTATTTGAACATTTATTATTGTGCAAGATGATGGAACTGATTCGTATATATTTATTTAACAGCTGACAGAACTCTTCACTGTTCATGTTTTCATGTAGACCCAGTCCTGTAAAAACGGCAAGAATAATAATGATGTTGTTGTGCTTCAACCCTCCAGGCTCCCAGTGCGTACCTCTGCGTGGCCATTTTGTCTCTGCACAGTGACCAAACCGCCTGTGGACACCAGCTCATTGTCCACTGCCGCTCTCTGTCTTGTAAGCTGACCAACCCGGAGGTGGACGCCTGCCTCCTCACCGACATCATGCGGCAGCTGCTCTTCAGTGCCAAGCTGATGTTTGTCAAAGTTGGCCGCAGCCAGGATCTTGCATTGTGTGACAGGTTAGATGTAGCCACAGGTGATTGTGATGTGAACAGTTTGTTACATTTGTAAGGACCCTGGGAATTATTCAGACTGTGTGAGAGTGAGACAAACAACATACACTGAAGATAGATATGAATGTGGAGTGATCTGTGGACGTAGTTGGAACAATGAGGTTTCAAACCCAGAAAATTAAACACTTAACTATTACCTGGTACTTTACTACTTTCATGTAGACAAATAGTCATGGTTCTTCTTGGAAATTATGACATTTTAGGTGTTGCCTTCCATCTCACCAGTGACTCAGTGACCAAATAACACCATAGGAAGCATACTGATGTCCAACAGATCTAAAATTTCCATTATTGCATGATCCTGTGTGTCACCACCTATGTTCATCCGCTGTAGCAATTATGGACATAAGTCTCTGAGTGTTTATCTTCCTCCATTTGAGCTTTTTTTTTTTTTTTTTTTTTTTTTTTTTAAAACACTGCTTTTTCACAGTTTTGATTCATCTTTTGTCCACAGTTACATCAGTAAAGTAGACGTGCTTAAGATTCTAGTGACGGCCAATTACAAATATATTCCTTCTCTGGATGACATTCTGGAGACGTCAGCTGTCACGCGTCTTCGTAATCAGCTGCTTGAGGCCGAACACTACCAGCTAGCAGTGGAGGTGAGATGCATGGTGCAATTATATTACTGTATTGTATTACACTTATTTGGTAGGATCCATGTACAAAATACAGTAATGCATGTGAGATCCCGTGTGGCTGCAGTTCATGGTCAGGCGAAAGGACACGCTGTCATGGTTGCCTTGCTCTGACCATGTGATTGGTCAACCTCATGCAATATGAATGCTATTCACACCCTGGTTATATTTTATAAGCTAGTGCTACTGCCAGTTTTGGCATACAACTGTATTGTATTGAAATAGGACCAATGGCTGGTGAAATCTTGGCTCTTTCAACACAATGGTTCTCAAACTTTACATCCTTTATTATCAGTGTATTGATCACTGATAAGTGCCAGGCACATTTTATTAGCACGAGCATTTGAAAGCAGAGCATTCGTTCAGCTCAGGAATTTCTTTGAAAAATACTGTAGTAAAAGAAAATGAATTGATGTTTTGCAGTTTAAAACCAGTTACCAAACTTTTTTAATACTTGCATACAAATAGTTTGAGGCTCCCATTCAGGATATATAGTGGATTATGTTTGGAGTATAGATGGAACCCTAATTCATTGTCATTTCAGGGTGGGGAAGTCTCTAAAACAACAACAACGATGGTGCAACTTATTAACCCACCAAACCTATGTCATGATTAAATTAGATAAATTATGACTCCTAGAAAATGCTATGCCTGTTCTCATTGTCTCTGGTTGTTTGGCTGTGATGCTAGGTGTCTACCAAGAGCGGCCTAGACCCTGGTGGCGTGTGGCAAGCATGGGGGATGGCCTCTCTGAAGGCAGGAAACCTTTCAGGGGCGAGGGAGAAGTTTTCCCGCTGTGTGAAGGCTCCAGTGGACCGGAACCAGCTCAGCCAGGGTCCCTTACTGCTGCAGGATATTGTCCAGCACCTGGAGACCGCTGTACGACCCACTTTGATCACAGTAGGAAGACACTGTCGTTGTACTGTTGTGTTAAACTGCATTACTGCTACATCAGCAGCAGTCTAAGGCCTCAACTGTAGCCCATAGGGAGGCAAAAAGTATATTCTTGTGCCATGATCTCCCAAAGTAAGTGCTGTAATTTATCCTGCATGACCTCTACACTTTAATCACCCAGCTGTCACCAGCCACAACATCACTCTAATGCTAGTATGTAACATTTTAACACGCTTCATGGCTGTCATACGGCCTGCAACCAAATCATCCATGAACGCAGATGCACACTGATGTCTAGAGAACATTTGCCAAATGCTCTTACAAAATGACTGGCTGTGCAGTCGATCAAGCATGCAGGACATTTGTGTACAACCGCTTTCTAAATTAATTAGAAAATAATGAAACACAACTACTAGAAAGGAAAAGAGAGGCCCAGAAGACAGAATAAATAAAAAAAATGTATCCAAAAAAAATTTAACTATGAAAACATCTTTGACTAGTTCCACTTTTGTCAGTTTATAATTTTGCAGGATTTAACTTTGCTATAACATAAATTAGAGGAGTAGAGGAGAAGGTGCAGTAACACTTCACCCCCCAGCCAATGGTACATGACACCTGAGGAATCTCACTCATATCATATAGTGCAGGGGCATCTTGGCTTATGCATGATGGCATGTGTGGGGTCTACTGGCCTGGATTAATGTTTCCAGTGAGGGAGCTTTGCTATGCTTGTGTATATTCTTTTTTTTTTTGTTTGTGTTTCAGTGACACCTGTTTTATCTGACCTTAATCATACTATGCTATGAATGCACCACTACCTTTATTTTCTGTAATGCTAAATTAGGTTGAATTACATATACACAATATGCTTTTGTATTTATTTTTGTGCACACACATTATAAATTCATGATCCTGTTTAATTATTTGTTTTCCGGTTGTTCCTTTACGTCAGTCCTCTGGCGAGGACATCCTGGCATCCCTGCGGGAGCTGGAGGATGCCCTGAGTGACGCAGGTCCTATTGAGCGACCGGAGGGACAAACGCAGAGCAGCGACCTCCACCAGGAGTGTCTGTACTACCTGAACACATATGGCACTCACCTGGCACTGATCAGCTTCTACATGCGTCATGACTGCATGACCGAGGCCCTGACATACCTGCTCAACAAGGTGAAACTTTATAATTTTATAATGAATATAACATCTGTAGTCAGAAGACCATCTGCGCCAATTTAAGATTTGATCTGACCCAACAGCATGGCAGGATGTCAGGATACTGAAACGCTCTAAGGTTAACAAGGTGCAACAAGCCATGTATATTAATCCATATTACTATATTGCTCCAAAGAGGAAGGTGTAGGTGACCAAATCTGTCTGCACTCCTTCTCGCCTGACTATGATTTGTAGGATGTTGTCTGAAACAACTGCTGCATATTCCATTGCTTTTATTTCCCTCAACGACTTTTTTTTCTACTTTATCATGGCTCAGGACTGCCCAGAGGAGGTGTTTCTCGAGGGTATGTTGCAGCCCAGCCTGGAGAGGGAGCGTCTTGGCACACTACAGGGCATACTAGAAAAACTGGACCCTGGCCTGGAAACATGCAGCCGCTACCTCATCGCCTCCTGCCAGTTTCTGCAGCGGCGTGGATACTTTCACACTCTCTATCAGCTCCAGCAGTTCATGATGGTTCGAGTCTTTTAATGTTTTGTCCGTCTCCCTCCTTCTTTGTTAGGTTTTTTTGTGAGACTGAAGAGAGAAAACTACATTTCCTGATTTGATTATAATATAGGAAACAGGTTAAAGGGTCTGTGCCTCAGCCAGTTGGCCAATAGCAAACCTCAAAAAAATGACATTCACTGTTTTTCCGATCAGTCTGGCCTTAATATTTCCATATTAATATCCATTTACAGGCGTCCTGGTGGCCTAGTGGTTAAGACATGTGCTATATAATTGTAAATCATTAAACATTTGTAGTAAGTTTATGATTTTGCATCGCACAGTGATTTAATATCTAAAATGTTCTTTACCTGGGCAGGATCATGTACGTGCAGCCATGACCTGTATCAGGTTCTTCACACACGGAGCCAGTTCGTACCTGCAGTTGGGAGAACAGCAGGTATATATCTTTTTCTTTTTTTTTTCTTTTTTTTTTTGATCCACAGTTACTCACTTGGCAAAACCTTTGAAAATTTCCTCTACCCTGTTCCTGACCTTGCACTTAACCTTGACCAGCGCTGGTTGGTCAGAGCCAAAGAGCACCTGAAGACGTACCTGCAGGAGCAGCAGGGTCGGGGCGCTGGGCGGAGAAAATCTCAGGTCAACTCATTAAGGAAGATGATGTCGTCCAGTGACGTCTCCAGGTTATTTAATGTGCCTGTTTCAGTTTTCTCCATTACCACCACTTCATGTTTCACGTTTGCTACGTGTCAAATAGACTTTTGGTCTTGTTTTTTTTTTTTTTTTTTTTTTTTTTTATGTAACTCTGCTTCTCATTTTCATAAGGCACATGAACACTATTGAGCTCCAGCTGGAGGTCACTCGTTTCCTCTACCGCTGTGAGAATGCTGCCTCCTCCAAGGCTCCACAGACCAGTACACCGTTCTCCAAGTCCTCTCGAGCCAATTCACCACCTACACTGTTTGGGGGGAGTCCCATGAAGGTTGAGGTCGCCTGTAAGGTGGGCTTAAATTATGTTTAGCTTAGCTTTCATGTACTTAACAATTAATGAGCTCTTTAAAACAGATTAAGGTTATTGCAATTCCTCACTACCCGGTGACAGACTTTAGATTAGAGACGTTTTATTCAAAATATTATTGAACGTCAAGAGAAGTAATCTAAAACTAATCTTTAACTAATCTTTACCTGTATGTAACAGGTAAAGATTAGTTTAACGCACATTTTAAGGCATGTTGTACTCACTAAGAAATACATTATACTCTATGAACAAATAATGTAAAATATAAATAGCATGTTGGGACAGTGTTTTGCTGTATTATGGAAACATGAATGTTAGTATGTCAGTAATAAATATGCCCTTATTGCAGGTCATGCTTGGAGGAAAAAACATAGAGGATGGATTTGGCATTGCTTACAGGGTCATACAGGTACGTTCGTGCAGGAGATGAGTCAGTATTTCTTCTTGATCTGAATCTTTGTTCCAACTTGCTGTTGTCAGTATATGTCTGTTCCATATCAGATTTTTATCCAAAGTCAGTTCGTCTTTGCCACGTAACATTTTTTTTCTGAATCCATGCCCAACAAAAAAACATTAATTCAACAAAAAATGCAATATGACAACAAAACCTGAGATAATTATGATCTAAATTCTCATAAAGTCAAGTAGCTTTGAATTATACTGTCCAAAATCACAAATGATAAATTTGCCTCAAAAGCAAAAAACACACACATTCTTCTCTTTTTCCATTTCTTCCCACCTCAGGACTTCCAGCTAGAGGCCCAGGCTGTCTACACGCAGGCCGGCCAAAGGCTTGTCAGACATAAGCAGTATGGAGCCGTGCGACAGCTGCTCAAATGTGTCAGTGAATCAGGCACCGCCACCAAAAACGACTCTGATGCCCTCATCCTCAGCTGTGTCTCCATCGCAGATAAGGCACCAGCTGATGTGAGTGACACAGGCCTTTTCTGACTTTCAGGCTCTGTGTTGTTTGTTCGGATCACAAAGTATTCTGTTGTCCTTTATCTGATTTAGGCAAAGGAGCTGGAAAGTCTCATTCTGGAAACCAAGAACACAGAAACCAAGGTACAATTAGACTGTTTGCATCTTGTTTTGTTCTTCTCTGCCCTTCCCCATCTTTGTTTTGTAGAAATCACAGTGACCCAGACCCTGTTCCTATGACCCTGGTCTTCACCTTACCAGTGATATCACTTGTTTTCCTATGGAGCCTGTTATTCTACTAATCTTGTCGTTCCCAGTTCTCATTATTAGTTCTACTGTCTACTGTCTAAAGTCTACAATGACCTACTCAGGAAAAAAATTGAATCATCTTTAAATCTGAGGTTCATTTAACTCTCATCACATCATCCCTCCGCCTGCAGATCAAAGCCTACCTGCTGTGCAGCAAGCTAAGGCCAGCGTACCTGCTGGCAGTCAAGCTGGACACGAGCCGGGCGGGGCCATTGGTCCAGGACGTCCTTCAGGCCGCTGAGGGAGCACAGGACTCTGTGATGCAAAATATCTGTCGTCAGTGGCTGTCTGAACATCACAACAAGTCATCTCAACAGCGCCAGGGCCGAACCAATGCCAAGTAAACGCATAGTCGGCTCAACGAGGGATAACAGAGAGCACTTGAAACTCAAAAGAAGCTGAGCTGCAAATGAAGCACAAATAAGAGGATCCAGGGTTTCTAATGTAGCAAACTTCTAGAAATGTGGCCGGTGAGTGATTAGCAAACCTTCAGATCGATATGACTTGTGTATGCAACAGCTGCGGATGATAGTGGACTGTAATTGACAAGAGACGCTTTAACGCAAAAACCAGAGTATTAAAATGATTAGATCACGTGTCTCCCAGTTGATCTTTAGCTCCAGGTGCCTCATACTAACGCTCACAAACTCTAGATAGCATCTTATAACCAGACTCACAATGGACAGTTATCAAAAAGCATCAAAAATGATACTCCAGTGGAGACACAACAGGATTTATATGACAATGACAGATTTTTAAGTGTAAAATTGGTTCCCCATTAACCAAAATAAGAAGACTGACTGCATAGTTTTTAATATATTGTATTACATGGACCATATTTTTACTTTAAAAAAGCTGATTCTGTATTGCTAGGTTTATTTTAAGAACTATTTCTGGTGAGCAGCCACGTTTCTTCCACCTCACAGAGGTTTTGTCCACTACAAGATCATCTTACCAACCAATGTTGCTTCAGAAGTACCTGTGTAGTATTTGTAAAATGTACTTCTCATTGAAATGTACCATATTTCGCTTTCTATTTCGAATCACTGTGACAATGCTAGTCCCACGGTATCACTTGAAAGTATGTGCTGAGGAGCTAGAATGGGACACTTGGGTCAAATTAAATTATTTGAGTTTCTGCGCTTGAATTTAGCTGAACTGTCAATTAATTAGAAACTTGATACGTTTTGTTCCAGTAGTTTTAATTCTACAACGTCTGTTAAAAGTCTGCGTGCAGCAAAACACATCCATCACTGATACCAGGTGTGGTCAGAGGTGAAACAGACAAAATAACTTTGAACAGAGGATGAAACACTTTTCATCCTAGTGTTAATTTAACATCTAGAGACCCTGATGATCACTCTCTCTTCATTTGTGCCCCCTTCCTATCCTTAAATGTAACAAATCACCGCCGTGCTTTGTTTCCGTTCTGGAAATATTTAGCTGTTATCTCTCATCAGTACAGTATTTGAGATGGAACAATGTTACTGTGCTGGAATGACACCTCTTAATAATAATAATAATAATAATAACTGTTAAGAACTGTGTAAATAGATACCATCGTTCTTACACAATATGTCTAACAGTTACTCAGTATTTGTCTAAGATTTGTCTCCTACCTCAACCTAAAGGGAAAATATCTTGAACTAACTAGAAAGACTCTGTTAAATGTGTAATGTGTGGGCCTTTTTTATGTCTTTATTGTGTCTGTGTGTGGATAAGGTTTTTATTTAGAAGTTAAAAAGAAAAAATCTGCACCAAGAACCTTGAAGAAACTGAAATAAGTTTTTGTTTTTGTAATCCTGATGATGCTGTTTACCTGTTTTACGTTGTATAGCACATTTTCTGGCCAATTCTCAGCATAAATTCCCTTTTTTAAAAAGGGAAATTAATATTAAACAATCTGGAACATTTAAGGGCATTTAAGAAAAAAAAAACTACATGAAAGTTTTCAGTTGGATACAGAAAGGGACCCACTTTTATAGATCAGGTTTAATTCATTATACAGTAAATGAACTCTCTAGTTATTAGTTGTGTCTCTGGATGTTCGTTTCTATCTTATCTGACATCATCTTGTGTTTGGGTAATGATTACCCAGACATTAATGTTAAATTGTGCTTTTGCTTTGTTCTCTTGCGAGACATGACCTACATCTTTATACCTCCTACAGCTTTAAAAACCCATAATGATTAACTCACACAGATCATGAGTCAAGTAATGTTTCTAAAAAATCCTACTAGATAAGTGCGACTATAGTGACACCGTAAACCATATCTTTTAATTCACTTACATGACAATCACCCATGTTGCTGAAGCTGCCTTGTCAAGCATGTGTATTTGGGAGTATTGTGCGTTTACGCTGATGACTTGGTCAAAAAGTACGTCTTTCTTTAGAGGAGATACTGTGTTGTCCCTTTGCCTTGCTTTCCTCTGCTGCACTAGTCTGAAGACTGAGACTGACAAATTCCTGTGATAGTGAGAGTTGATCAGCAAGAGTTAATTGAAGAAGCCAGTTTGAGATGCACGCATACGACATTCTTGCACTCTAATCCTCCTTAACTTGGACTGTTCTCATCACTGCCGCACTTTATATTATTGAGTTTCAAAAAATAAACGTCTTTGGGGGAAAAAAATGTCAAATGTGTGATAAAGTAACTGCTCTAATGATGCAGGGACTAATGATTGTGAAATTTTATGATTTCGCCATCACTTGTATAATAATATGACAATAAAATAATTAAATTAATGAATTTAATGCTGCTTGTTTTTTTGGAATTAAAGAAAAGGTTTGGCATATTGGGAAACATTAAATAACTGCTACAGGAGGTACAGTAAGCCAGTCTGTTTCTTGGTCAGGATCAGTAACTTCATGGAGAAAAAGTTGTATAAGCTATGTGGGATATAACATTTCATTCTAAATCCACAGGCATTAATATGGATTAGGTCTCCTCTTTGCAGCTTTAACAGCTTATAGCGCGTCTGTGGGAATCTTTGCCCATTTGTCCAGAGGAACATTTGTGAGATCAGACACTGATCTTGGATGAGAGGAACCTGGCTCGCATTTTCTGTTCTAGTTGATCCCAAAGGTGTTTGATGGGGTTGAGGTCGGGGCTCTGGATATATTTAGATTTTCCTCCTAGATATTCCACCATCAACTCTAAGTGCTATTGCAAAGTAGAAGCTAAAATCTTGTAGAAAGACAAAGCTGTTATCACTGAAAATGGGGGACCAACTCCATATTAATGCCTATGGATTTAGTATGGGATGTCAAAAGGCTCCTGTAGGTCTAATGTGTAGGTGGCCAAATACTTTTGTTGGCATAGTGAATGTTGGCCTAACATTTCTCTGTGTATGAATCTATTCTTTGTCGACAGCACTGGATGATGTTTTTGAAGGAATGATACAGCACCTTTTATAGTAACATTTATTTACATCAAATGTAAACATTCAACTCTTAACATGAATGTAAGTGTAGTAAAAGGCATGTTTCACTTGTATAAAACAATGTAAACTCTTGGAAACCTTGCTTGTGAATGCTGAGGAGGAAACATGAGTATGGAGATCCTTAAAAATGCAAAACTGTAGTTCCTCCGGGAATGTGCATTTGGCAATGCAAATGGAAAAAAAATCTCTGCATGTGTTGCAGTGACATGATTCACATGATTCTAACTCTGATTTGGTTAAAATAGAAAAAAAGAGAAACTTTCTTAAAACCTGTATGTTCTACAGTTATCAGAAAATACATTTATGCAATTCAGGCGATAATCGTGGCTCAGACTGACGCTGATCTTCAGTAGTTTACTAAATTTGTTTTTATAATCAACCTGCAAACACTGTAAGAAACCCTGCAATTGTTTAGAAATGCTGGCACAAAAGTTGAGCAGTTCAGTTGCAAATTCTGGAGAAATTAAAAAAAAACACAAAAAAAACACTGGATAAAGATGCTGCTCTTTTACCCTGGCTTGACCCTTTACAGTGTCCTACAGTATTACAATACATCAAGTAGCTTTTTTGCCTACACTGTAGTCACGTTGTGTCACAAAAATATAGGGTCGAAAAGTCATTTGTGGTTACATGATAATACAGCTCAGTGTTTTCGTCTTGCGGAGCTGTTGTCGAGCATCGAGTCAAGTTGTTATAATGTAATTACTGCATTATTCCACAAAAAAAGCAACTTCACATTATAGTACCTTTTACATAATTACCTGACTGCCTATTAGGTAAGAATCATTCAAAGTACAGAAGATCAAAACCATAAGGAAACAAATGAAAGAATGATAACAGAAAGGGTAAGGACTCCTTAGAGAACTGAGATAGATGATGTTTAAAAGTCAAATCAGTCCCACTCAATACCAAGAAGCTCACAGCTGACGTCCCACAGTCTCCTCGCTGTCTCCTCACTCCTTCCCTGTCGGGCTACAAAGGCAGGGGTGCAGTCACTGAAATGAAGGGAGGGGGAATGATTATTACATGAGGGTGCATGACAGTGTGAGTCATCTCTCTAAGTGCAGTGATTCATTTCTCTTTGACCTTGTGCCTGATTATAATCTTAAGTATCATACTTTATTTCAACTGTCAACACTTTGCAAAGGGCAGATTAGGACAGAAATAAAGAACTGTTTTACGTTTGAGCTCTTAAAGAGACAATTTGATTTCTTTCTCTGCTGCTCTACAGTACATTTAAATTTTCAGGATGTAATTATCACTTCCATCTGTGGCAAATTACAGCAATGCTTCACTTCTATTTAGACAAAATTACAGGAAACTTATGATGAGATGTGCAATACCCTGACAAGAGATAAAACAACAAGTGAAACACGCCTGCCACCATTTTCAGTGGTTCAGGTACCACAGGATAATTTCCTCCAGTCATTTCAGAAAACAAAACAAAAAAATACAAAAAGTTTCAAATTTTGAACTGATTAATTACATATATGCATAGTCCTGAGAGGATAGACCCCAGTTACTTGTGTGATCTTGACTTGGACATTTCTAGATTTTAGCTGAAAAGTCCTGACAATCGAATCGACAATCGAATGCGTGGCCATGAAATTTGCAGATTCGTGCTCTCCTCAGGATGAACCATTGCAACTTTTCATCTTGTGTCATCACCAGCTCAAATTTTATTTGTCTAGTGCTTTGGTTTATGACCAAACATCTGCAAATCAAATCATGACATAACCACATTAGCATTGTCATTGTGAGTGTTTTGCTGCCTGGTGTCACGTACCTGAAGTGTTTCCCAGAGACAGACTGCAGCTCCTCTGCTACAGCACAGTAGATGCTGGTCTGTGCTCCTTCCCGTGGGGTTTTCACAAACATGGAGAAGACTGTCATAAATATTGTCATCAGTGTCGAGTGTCTGGTCAGATCAGTGTTCACCGTCCCCGGATGGACTGAGTTCACTGTCACATTGGTACCTGTGAGAACAACCGAACGAGGTGACAGTTTCTCATCTGCAGTGTCATGCTAAATACTGTTCATTTATTTATTTATTTGCTTCTCACTGTTTCATAAAAATCTGCAACACGTTCGCATTCTCCGGCGAAATTGATGTGTATAACAATTTAGAAAGAACGAACTTTCTGTGTACTACACGTTTAAAAAAGGGCTAACGAGGACTTTTTTTGTTTTGTTTTTATCTCCTCACTTCTACTCCAGGCACAAAGCCGCACTAATCCTCTCTGCTTTGCTGGTCATCTGTCCATTCTCCCATGTTTTCTGTGTTTGTTTATATGTGTGTGTTTGTGTACCTTTGAGTCTGCGGGCCAACTCCCTGGCAAAGAGCACATTTGCCAGTTTGCTTTGGCAGTATGCTAATCCACTGTTGTAGCTGCCCTGGCTGTGAAGGTCATGGAAACGCACCCAGCCGAAGTTGTGTGCCAGAGAAGAGACCACGATGATTCGGGCCGGGGCGCTGCGTTTCAGCAGCCCGATAAGGAGGGACGTCAACAGGAAGTGCCCTGCAGGAAGTAAGACACACATGCACAAAGCAGTGTTAACACTCAATGTACTAATCCTAACCGTATATATAATTGTAATTCAATCAGTTAACCTCAGGTACCAATTCTGACTGTAAAAAAACGTTTTGCGAATGATTACAATATAAATTTATAGTTCTTTATAGTTAGTGGCATCAAACGTGATAGAAATTAAGGGTTAAATGGTGTTTGTTTATACTGATAGTCTCTTAGTTGGTTGGTTGGTTGTTGGTCATCATCATCATCATAAAACAAGCAACAACAAAAAACTATTAAGCAGACAAGTCAAGATCCAACAGTGACTAAACGAAATTAAATCCACGATTATCCTGAAGAAACATGAATCTAAAAGTACGAGCTAAATGACTACTATGTCCTTACATGTAGACTAAATAAAATGTGAGGATTAGTGACCTTAACATCAGTCATTTTTATTGATTGGACAGATTAATAGTGCATGAAACATTATTCAGAAAATTCATATCCCTTGGGTGAATCAATCTGTTAGATTTTTAGTCCTGTTAAAGGCTGATTCCACTCAATTCTGTGACGTCTTACCTAAGTGATTGACTCCTATATGCATCTCAAAGCCATCAACGGTTTTTGTGTAAGGGCACATCATCACCCCAGCATTGTTGATGAGGATATGAAGATGGTTGACCTCTGAGGAAGAGAAAAAGAAACACAGCTGCCGTGACACCTGTTGAATAAAAATACACTCGAGCTCTGTGGATAGATGTGAGCATGCAACAGCTACCCCGTGCTCTTACCTCTCAGGAATTTCCGTGCAAAGGCACGTATGGAGCAAGTATCTGCTAAATCGAGCTCTCGAACCTCTACTTCCGCTTTCGGGTACGCAGCTTGTATACTGGCCGCAGCCTCCTCGCCCTTTTCCACATCTCGGCACGCCATAATCACCCGAGCCCCTGTCATGTGAATGAAATAACCATGAGCTAAGCTATGAAGACAACAGAAAAGGCCATTACCTCATAGATACTGAAGGTGATGTCTGTTTGAAAATGAAAATGAATCTTTGTTCCTGCATTTTCATCAGTCACCTGGGAATCTTTCACTAACAAAACTACACAAAAGATTTACGTGTACTTTAGTAGGTGTTGAAAAGACCTTTAATGCATTTTATTTTAAACATAAAATTACACTACACTACATTTTCAATACACTGTCTAATCCCAAATAAGGACATTAACATTAACCAACAACCTTAAATGATATACAACAGAAAAGTGGGACTGGCAGTGAAGATATAGTCTTATCATCATATTGTATTATATCATACTGTGCTCCAAAAGAGAAAAAAACTAAATTAGTCATTTAAGTTTAAGTTTTAAATAATTTTTTTCTGATGTCGCTCAATGATGGAAGAGAACGTCCTATTGATTAGGTCAATAAAATGTCATATATGTTGATATCAAAAATACATTCTTTATACTATCATGATTTACTGTGAGGGTGTTGCTCTAATGTGTATTATATTAGAAGATAAAACTAAATGGTGACCTCTGATTGCCAAGTCCCGCGCAGTCTCCTTCCCAATCCCTGTGTTGCCCCCAGTGATGAGGACTGTCTTCCCATCCAGACGAGCTGTGGACATGCACACTCCTCCTGCTGCATATTTTCTGTTGACACACAGTTAAAAACTCATTTTTACAGACGTGCTTTTATGTGATGTGGTGATGTTTTTACTTCACCTGTGTGTTCGTGTGTGTGCATGCATGGTATCTGCTCCCTGTTATCATTTAGGAGTGTTTTGTTTTGTTGTTTGATTAAGTCCTGCTCTTTTTCACGTGTCAAAGAACTTTGTAAACTTTGTTTTTGAAGGTGCTCTATAAATAAAGTTATTATTATTGTGATGAATACAGACAGCCCTGTATCATGTACCACAGCAGACCAGCTCCATTCTACAGGCAGTATAATCTGTCCTGGTTAAGATTGGACATATGGACATGTGGCTTATTTATTCATAGAGAAACTTGGATATTGGACAGTGATGAGCGTCAAGTCGTACGACCCACGCCACTGAGCAGGGACGCCCCATAACCAATGGCTCTGTTGGAGTATTGCATACAAATATAACTCCACCCACGCTCAGGCTCCTGATAGGCCCGAGGAGCCCAGATGGGAGACACCCGCTGCATCTCCATGCAAAAACTCCCACAGCTCCATCCTCGAGCTTTATTGATTTTCTGCCCAGAAAATCAGTCGGTGTCGTGCGCATTGACAGTTAATAGAATAAAAAGCAACTTGCAGTGACAATCAGTTGTTCGAAGTTGACACACTGTGGTTTTTTTTTTTTTTCCCTGTCATGTAAACGCACCTCATCGTAATAATTACATCAGTGCAATGCTCTGCCCTGTCAACCAAGTAACAGCCGTGTCAGTGATGTGTGGTGTGTAACACTGGATTTGCATCAGATTAGACTGAGGCTGTGATTTGCCGCTTACCGTATATGTGGCGCAAATACAATCACCAGCAGCGTCACCACTCCGAGGCCCGCGATAATTAATAAAAGCAACATTGTGCAGCTGGTTTGCGCTTTTCCGTCTCGTCCGGCTGGATGTTACTGCTCTGTGGGCTGAACAGCTGATGTCAAAGCATAAAGGGGTCCAGAGCGGAGCGGGGGTGACGGATACACCGCGAATTGAATCATGGGATTGTAGTTTTTATTAATTTTTTTTAAAAAAAGCTGATATTTCATTTTATTTTACATTAACTTATACCTATGTAAATTGGCACAGTATATCTTATTTTTCATTCGTGTTTGAAAACGTAAACTGTCACTATAAATAAAGTTTCTCTTTAAAATTAAATTAATGAAATTATTTCAGTAAATGACATTTATAGTAGTAGTAGTAATAAGACAAAATCAACTTTTCTAAACAATTATCACAACATGAATGCTTGAAAAGAAACTGAAATACAATTTTCCGGCTTTAAAACTACAATTCCCGGAAGGTCCCCAAAAAAGATGTCTCGGTAGCGCCTGAACAAAAGTGTATCAGGTTGTTTTGCATCGTTTAAACTTATTTTTATGTATTATTTCTGTATCCCTTTGAATGTAAACGTTTGACTGTTTTATGTTATATTAATAAAATACTAAAATCTGGTTATATTTGATTTTTATTCAGGCGATGGAGCCGCTTGGTCACGAGGCCCATCATGCGGAAGTGTCGCGGGGATCTGATTATCGTCTGAGCAAAACCACTGGGCTCATCTGCCGCTGTGAGTCTTATCAGAGATTTATTTCACAGCGAAAAGACAAAGTGGGTTTTTTTTTTAACGAAAACGACTGATGCAAAAATGTCGTCGGAGGAGTTTGAGAAGTTACACGAAATGTACGGATCTTTGTATGAAGAGCTCAGGCTAATCCCGGAGAGAGCTCTGAAAAGCCACGGAGGTAAACGGTCCGGGTTTGTTGTTGCTTTACCTACTTGCCAACCAACTAAACTATAAAACTAAACACTATAGATACATTACAAGTTGTGTTATGTGCTTTGTGTCCGCAGAGGAGAGGAAGAGGTTGGTGAGAGCCTTCGATGAGAGGCAAGGGGAGGCTGAGGAAGTGGTGAGCTGCTCCCTCTTTACTTCCACCTTTCAGCTAAACTTCACTGGACAGAGCAGGATCCGTTTGACCCGAGTGTAATGTTGACTGTCGAGTTGAGGTTGACGTCTACACTTGTCCCACTTTTGCCCAGTGAATAAACAAACCACTGGTCAGATTTACAGAGGTGTGTGTTCATCCTGGGCCATAAACAGATCCCTAAAGATCCATAGTCCATAGTTAAATAAAGATCTAAATCTGATCCGTAGTTATATGAGACTCCCACTAGACCACATCCATACATCCTAATGTAAATAACTCCTATTCCCCTTCATTTATTCCTCATTCTTCATTTCTCATTTTTTTATTCCCTTCCTCTTTTTTGTTTGTTTGTTTTTTTTTTTTTACCTCTTTGTACCCTATTTAATAGTTTTCCTCTTTTTTTTACTCTGTACTGCAATTTCCCCAAAATGGGACAAATAAAGGAGTTTGAACTTCAATGAACTCAACAATGAAATGTATTTTTGCATGGAGCAAACACTGGATTTGATCTTTTTCATCTCCTACATTGGAAACACTTTAGAAATTGATATTTGAGTGGCCACTGAGAAGAAGAGGAGGAATAATTACAGCAGTCAGGTGCTGCTTGCTTTTATCACTCCTCCTGCTCATACTGGCCATTAAAAGATCTCTCTTTAATGTGATTGTAATATATATCATGAGAGGTAAAATCCATAGTCCTCTTTTGTGGGAACAATCTTATCCTTACTTATATGAGACTGTAAAGCTGATTAACTCTAAAAAAAAAAAAAACACTAAGTGTATTTTTGCTAACACTGGATTTTATCTGTTTCATCTCCTACATTGGAGAATCGGATATTTTCATTGGCCTCTAAGAAGAAGAAGAAGAGGAGGATTAATTACAGCAAGAATAATTAGTGTGTTGAGTTAGGACAGATATTGTGAACTTGTCCTTTTTACTATTATTTCATGTCCTACATTGGAAACACTTTAGAAAGGGATATTTTAGTGGCCAAAAAGAAGAAGAGCGGTAATGATTACAGCAGTGAGGTGCAGCGTGCTGTAGTCACGGGTTTGGGTTCGTTTTGGACATGAATAATCCTGCAATAAACCTTGCTCTTGTGATTTAGAGAAATATTTAATCAACTTTGTGGGCCTTTTGAAAAGCTGTACTTTGTGGAGATGTAATCTTTCGACTACACTGTCAAAGGTTAAACCAATGGTGTCCAACATTTTTTGATGTCTGACCTCGAAAAATCTAAGATTAGAGAAAATAAATACTGAAAACATATTTGTGTATCAGAACTTTCCTTTTCGTCTTTATTCTGACATTAATCATCTCATGAGCCCTTAGATTTATTTGGTGTCTCTGTTTGTAAAACTGTATATAAGGTAGTTGACCTGTAGCAGATACAACATGCTTCTTACACACTGATGCTTCTGTATTAATCGTCTAATGATGTTATATATATATTATATATATTAGAAGAATAAAAGGGACCAAACATTAACATTTACTTTAACCATATTTTAGATAAGTAGGATTTTTCTTGCAGGACATGTACCTGCAATGGAGTATTTCTACTTTGCTGTATTGATACTTTTACTCAAGTAAAGGATCTAAATACTTCAGTTCACTTCAATACTTCCAGTGATTGTTTTGGCAGTTTACTATAAATAGGAAAGCCATCCTTACTGTGTTGACAAGCAGATTTCACATAATACAAATACCTGTTTTTCTTCTCCATCTCCAGTTACAAGGAATGGAAGAGGAGCTGCGTGCTGCTCCATCTTCCTATCGAAATGCTATGAGCACAAAGCTGCGGCTGTACCGCCGGGATCTGGGCAAGCTGCAGAGGGACATGAAGAACTCTGCTCCTAGCTTTGGCTCCTCTTCCCAGCCAGTGGGTGGAAGTCATCAGGGCATCTATTCATCACAAAATCAGCAAAGTGTGAGTGCTGGGCTGTATTCTTCAACAGTTGCTGGGTGAACAATGTGACAACAGGCAGCACATCCATTGTCTTTAACAAGGACATTTAAAGGGTTTATAAACCTCACAGATACAAGACAACAATGTGAATCTTATGTTGGGGAAATGTTGAAAATCAATACATTGATTATGTAGAAGTATAAATATGAAGATGTTAGGTGGAAAGCTGGCATGTTAAGAGAAGTTTACTGAGAAATAACCCCAGGATTGTATTTCACATACTTAGGTGGTAAAAGTATCTGAAAGTTTTTGTTGTTGTCATAACAAGTTTCTTTTATCATCTTGTTGTCTGGTCATGCAGACACACCTTCAGTCCCAGAGAGCCTTGCTGCTCCAGGGTACAGAGTCTCTGAACAATGCCAGCCAAAGTATTGAACGAAGCCAACGCCTCGCTGCAGAAACGGAGCAGATCGGTACAGATGTCATTGAGGAGCTGGGAGAGCAGCGGGAGCAGCTGGACCGCACCAGAAACAGAGTGAGCTGGAAATCGTGATATGTGTTGAGGTTGTGAGAGAAATTGTGAAAAGAGTTTATGGGGCAAAACATGATAGCGGGGCCATGATTTAGTATAATTTGGATTGGCTGTGTTTTTAATGATGTCAGTATTGGGAGAAGCTGTTAAATGTGTTGTGATCAGACCATGGTTTTGTTAAATCTCTTCTGTCTTTTCTGATTGTGTAGTTGGTGAATACTGGGGAGAACCTCAGTCGAAGTCGAAAAATCCTTCGTGCCATGTCACGGCGGTAAGTGCTACCCCTGAGGAGACGAGAAGGTCAAACTAGTTGAAGATTAATTTTTGTTTGATTAACTAATTGATCAATCAACTATATGCAACATGTTTGCTGATGATACATCTTAAATATTACTATGTGTATAATCTAGTCATTTTATTGGCAGTTTTTTTTAACTTGTGTAAAATGTGATCAATATGAAAAAAATTAAGTCAGCTTGTTTTTTGTTTTGTCTCATAGCCTGATGACGAACAAGCTGCTTTTAGGTGTCATTATTTTGATGGAGCTGGCCATCCTGGCTGCTGTGGTTTACCTGAAGTTCTTCCGACGATGAGCAAACTGCACCACCTGAAAAGAGCCCGAGCTCTGGATCCAGAGCAAACCCAGTTTCTGTACATCTGTCTCCATTGACTATCCAGTAGCAATAATGCTGTTCTGCTGTATTCAGCCAACTGTTTATGTGAGTTCAAACCAGGACAATGAGATGATTCATTCGTAAAGTGAACCTTTAACTGAGAGAAGGTTCTGTCCATTTGTGTGGATGATGTCCATTGGACCAGAATAACATTGTTGAACCTGTTAATGGACCAAACCCACAGCAGCTCCATGGACAAACTGTGAACTGAGATTTGCACTGTTTGCTCAGACTGTTAATGCCTATGATGAGGCTTTTCTGGACTTGCGTGGCTGGCTGTTACAGATCACAGAGATAATTCTCTGTGAGGTTTTAGTCCTTTCAGATCAGAGTCAATTTCCCATATGTGAGAACTGTGAAATGATACTATCATAGACACAGCTGTTCTGTGAAGTTTATAAATTCTCAGATTGGGATACTTTACTGTTAGTATTCAACACAATTGTGCTGTTGATCATCTTTATAAAACTAACAGGATGTGATGAAATGGCACCAGCTATCTATTTTTGTAGTGTCTTCATGCACAGTATCCAGATGGTTGTATCGAGCATTTTTTTTCCAATTCTGAGCACCAAGACCTGAGGAGGTGTGAATGTGGAAAAACTCTTAATACAGATTCAATGTTCTTCACAGTTAATAGTGTTGTCTAAACTCTGTATGATACCATAATCACTATTAGAAATGAACTTTGGCATTCTCCATTAGACTGTCAACAGATAATTTAAAGTAATCTTTAATCTCAGTTTGCTTTATGATATTTCCAGGGAGGGCAGCTAATCAGGCCAAGGTTTAAAACAAAATCACCTAAATTATTTACAGACTAAAGCCCCAGCCAAGGCCTAGGTTGGTGCTGAGTAAACAGTATCTGTTACCATGGAAATTAATTCTGTAATAATGGGTGATAAGGTTATTTTCAGTCATGTGTTCTTGAAGTGGCACATCTGCCACAATGTTTTTCTTCCGCTCCACATAGATATCATGCCTTATCTGAGTGATGCCAAGAACAACATGGTTGCTGACCTGAGTGAATGGGAGTTGGGGTAGAAGAAAGTATTTATTTTTTTTGCTTTTACCTGAAATTTGCCTTCACAGTCACATAAAAATTAAACAAAAAGCACACCTGTTTTGCTGTTCTTAACTACGTAGGAGAATGCAAAGGTTGTACAACCTCAAATAAATTACACAATGTTTTATTCATCCAATTACTGATTATGTAACTGTGTTACCAGCAAGTATAATAACAGCTGATAAAAGTCCAAACATTGATGTTTGGCTGTGATGTTTTCTTTCAGCCATACCTGGTTCTGTGGGAAGCAGAGTCATCAGTCCAAACTGAAATATTTCAACATTTCTCATTTTCTTATGTTTATTTACACCTTAAAGATAATTTGGATGATGTAAAGTTACTAAAAGCAGATTTAAACCCTTAGAACTTGAAGTATAAGACACATTTAGTTTAAGACACATTTAGACTCCAGTTTAGATATATTTTATATATGATGGTAAGTGTCTATCTTTATGGATGAAATGGCACAAATGTGTTTTCTGTCTGCAGCATGTCTGAAAATAGTAATACCATAATATAGGACTGATAGGAGGACTGCCTCTACTGTACTTTTCCTACACTTCAAAGAGAAATGGGATCTTTTTCTACACAGGTTTCCAATATGATTTGATTTTAAATGTTAATGATTCATCAAACCAAATGCCTACGTATTTACTATGTGACTTGCTAACATTTAGTGCAGGTAGATGTAGACTGTTAAAATCAATATATTTTGTTCTGGAGAAAAGCATGAACTTGGGTTTTCTTGCATTAAGGAAAGGCTTTAGGTTTGTTCATTTGAATAACGCCAAGAGATTTGTAGGTTCTCAACAGCAAGTTGCACAATATAATGTAAAATAGTGTAATCAACATAAAGATAGACAAGGAACACCTTTTGTCACCAGTAAAAAAAACACAGATACCCTTTAGATACCCTTTAAATATTACAGTGACTTAATAGGACAATAGTCAATGGTATCGAAAGCTTCTCACAAATTGATGACAACAGTACCATAATGTTTCCTTTTGTCCATATTAGAAACAAAATCATTTATAAATAATGCAGTAGCAGAGATTTGTGAATGAATCTGAAAGCAGACTGATGATAACTCATGAGAATATTTTAGGAGAAATCTGAGAAGATGTATTGTAATGACTTATGCTATCCTCTTTTCACTTATTTAATGCCCTGACAGGTTGTTGATGTAAACAGAACATAATCTTAGAGAGTGTTTCTAGTGTAGCTGCAGGCTCTTGTCAAGTGTTGTTATAAGAAGAAATTAGAGAAAGAAGGAAGAAATTAAATGGGGGCAGAAAAAAAGACACTTGTACGCATAAGCAAAAAATGTAGTCACATTTATGGAAGACCAAAATATAAACTCTGTTACAAGGACAATCACTCAGTGGCCAATTCAAGTCCAAGATAAACCAGGAATTATATCAATTAAGGCTTAATTATGCAAAATTTTGATTGCCAATTAATACTGATGTCGTCATTCAAATTTGTACATGCAGCAATTCTAATACATGTACCGTTCATACAAAAGTACACTAAAGAAAATACAGTAACCACACCTGGTCCAAAAGTGCAAACATATCATTACTATTTTTTTACTAACTGGCACAGCCACAAAACAGTTCTGAGAGTCCATGTTAGACTGTGGACTACAGTAGAACTACAGCAGACTTGGTTTGTCATACCTCTGAGGCAGGTTCACTCTCTTGCAAACCAATCACATCATAAATATGTGATGGCCTTGTCCTCTAAAACTGCATTTATTACCGTATATGAAGCAAAATAAGTTAGTGTTGCTGTTATAATGAGTGGTAATCCCATTAGTAGTTTCTAAATTATGTCTAAGGCTTTTGATTCGTCATGAAATTTTTTTTCCACAAATCTGTGAAGCCTCCTTAAAGGTTTTAAAAATCGAGACATATTTTTCATGGTTTAACATTACACTAAACAGCAAAGAGAAGAGAACAAAAAAAAATCAAAACTTGAGCTACTATTAGATTCAGTCTTTGCAGTTTTGTATTCAAAATAGCGGAATGCTCAGGGATGATGTCGATAAAGTTCATAGCTTTGCTTCATGCTCTCAGAGGCGGAGCTGCTCTGTGTCGTCCTTCACGGATGGAATCTCAACAATGGACACATGAGCTCCTTCTCTCGTCTGTCCAAGAGCCGACGCAATGACGTCAACCGCTAAAGAGGCGGTGGCCTCCACGGCTTCAGGGTTGGCCCCCAGCACAGGGTTTACTTCTACCAGGTCCATGACTGACAGCAGACCTGCCCATCAACACATTCACAAGTTAGATACTGAAACCTGACAATAAAAGTCTTTTTTATCGACAGCATCATGTTGCAGCCACATATTTTCAGTCATTTGTACCTGTGTTGTGGATTTCCTCTGTGATGTAGATTCCCTCCCTGTAGGTCAAACCTCCATTCACTGGCGTTCCTGTGGCAGGGGCCAGGGACGGGTCGAATGCATCGATGTCAAAGCTCAAGTGGATTGGTCGCTGTTTTCTGTTCAAGAAGGTGAGGAAGTTAAAGTTCACTTCACCTCAGATATGGGCAATCATTTGGGTTTATCAAATAAACAAACAACTTTTAATAAACTGAAAGCACATAAAGATGGGAATATCATTTAAGATCATAGATAACACTTACCTTGCCAAAAGATGGTCAAAAGTGACCTCCATAACCCTTTGGATGCCTAGTCTGTCAATGTCCCTCATGGTGAAGTACTGGATACCCAGGTTCTTCAGGATATGGCTGCAAAAATTCAGAAAACATCAAAATCAATTTTCTGAGTGCTTACATTCTGGAAAATGAAGTTCACATGAGCCACATGTGGAAACGTCTGGTATCTACTTACTGCTCTCCGGGGTCAACGTCCCGCAGGCCGATGTACACCAGGTCCCTCGAGTTGAGAAATGGCTTTGTCCAGGAGAACCCTGGGATATCTGGCATCTGTGATACACAGAGATAATGTTATATGGAATTTATAGAAATATGAGTTGGGATAGAGAAATGGACAGCAAGGGATGGTGTGTAGACCTATTTTTAATTTTGGCCTATAATTTACACAAATGTTATTTTTAGTGCAAACCAGACTTTGAAAAGACAACTGTTAGTTTGAGAATCTTTTAAAAGCCAATCATTTGCATACATGTGTAGACTAGTGAAAGAGCATGCGGGGGACAGGCCCTTTGGACAGAGGCTTTGTTTTGGGTAATTCAGACTGAAAAGAGATGGGGGTAGCAGTTGCATTTGTAATGGTGGGGGTACCTTATTTGAAATGCATTTACATTGTGTTGTAATGAAGCCTAATATTTCCCCTTACCTTATTTTGCAGCTCTTTGAGCATGAATGCCACAGGCTGTCCGTGGAGGTTTCCTGAGGGAGAAGTCATGGGTGTGTTCACATCTGCATGAGCATCGACCCAGATGAGACACAGGTCAGGACACTGCTGGGCATGGCCGCTCACTGATCCGATAGCAAGGCTACCAAAGGACAAGTGTTCATCAAATTCTTTGCAGGGGGAGTCGTAGGAATATGGTAAAAATATATATAGTAGCTGTGCAATACTACACTAAAGTATGTCAAGTACTGCAGTACATTCAGTACTCCATATAATTTACCTGTGATCCCCTCCCAGCATGACAAGAGTGTGCCCAGCACCAATAGCTCTGCTCACGGCACTGGACAGCATCTTATTTGCCGCGCCCACATTGCGAGGGAACTTCACATCCATGTAAGGTTCATCCTTCTCAAGGTGGCGAAAGTTGAGGTCACCAAAGTCATGAACAGAGTAATCTGAGAAAATAAGAACAAGCTGCCATTAAATGAAGACATTCGGCAAAGTCACCCTTTTATTGTTGTTTACAGTGACTCAGCAGGGGTTCACTAATTCAGCCCAGGACACTGTTTATGGACAAACATTAGCTGTTGCATTCAGGGGAACCTGTAATTAAGTCTCTCATTGACAATCTCTCACAGCCGTGATGTCTGTTTAGAGGAAAACATTTACTA
Source organism: Rachycentron canadum (assembly GCA_038496675.1). Lineage (NCBI taxonomy): Eukaryota > Metazoa > Chordata > Actinopteri > Carangiformes > Rachycentridae > Rachycentron > Rachycentron canadum. The sequence continues at coordinate 4,365,824 of CM076661.1, read as the reverse complement.
GCTCTAACCTTTAGCATGACTTAACATTCATCTGTCTGAAGAGGCTGAGTCATTCAATGCCAGTGGAGTAGTAACGGGGCACTTTCCCACTTCAGCTCTGGTTTCAGTCAGGGCTGGTCACGCTATGCTAGATGGCTGCAGGCTGGAGGTTTAAGACTGAAAAATTTCCACTTAGTTTGGGACACAGACTGTGAAGTAAACAAGTGATGTGATCCACCATATTGGGGCTTCATCTGGCAATGTGAGCCTTGATGGCAGTGTAGTGTTACTCTGCTGATCTAAAGGGAACCAATGTGGTTCATTGCCATTCGTAGATGGGACAGGAATAGCCCTTGTCTTGTTGCATCTATTGCAGGACAATTCAAAAAGTCTGTTATAGCAGTGACTGGTTCTGCCTCTGTTTCCTATAAAAAATTAACTTTTACAGCCCCTATATGCACCGAACCTTTGCTGCAGTCAGATCCAGATGATTATAGGTTTAATTACATGAATGATTGTTTTATTGTTTGTATGAACTGACACTAACCTTGAGTGTAAAGATTTCAAGACCACATGTACAGTTTGTGCAGTTAGGGTTTGGTTTCATGTGTTGGGCACAGTTGGTGACATAGCAGCGACTATATATCTTTTTTCACTGCTGCCAATTTTACATCAGGCCACCTGGAGAACAACTCCTCACCAAGTCAGTGCCACCAGCTTCAGTAGATCATTTCTACCACCTTTGATTTTTGACTTAAACTTTTTATTTTAGTCGAACATTTAATTACAGGTTACAATAATACAAAAACAACCAAAAGCAATTATATAATTTCCTTTGAGTAGCAAAAACAGTAAAAACAGTGTGACGTTTCCCATTTAAGATTATTATTAAGATTAAGATTATTATCCCATTAGGAATTGTCATTATTCTAGGTTTCTGTGCCTTGGAAGAAAATTTTAAATAACCAAATGAATTGTCAACAATGGAAACACATTTTGTATTTTTACTGTATACTTGTCCAAGATTAAAGGCATTCAACCTAACTCTAAATTTATATCATAATAATATATTAAATACTGTTACATTATTGAAAACATTTGAATCCATTCAGGTGCCATACAATACAATAACTACATTTCTAATAATAACTACACACATTGTTGACAGTGTGTCACTTTCAATAAACATGTTCCAACTCTAGGACGTGTGATGAGGCAGGACTGCGCCTGCTGACCAACAGCTGATGTTTACAGCTGATCAGATGTTACCTCTGATTCTGTCTCTATCAAATTGATTGCAACATGGGAACAGGTACTAACATCCAAACCTGGCACACACATTAGATCAGATTACCCTATACTATTGTATCACCACAATCACTGACACTTTTCAATTATATTCATAGAAGAACTGACAGTCTGTGAACGTTGGTGAGCTTGTAATATTAGGTTTAAATTTAGTGTGTGGTAATATTCCCAATAATTCACATATTTATAGCAACATCATCATATATATCTATATATAGCTAAGTTTTAACTTTGCTTAGTTAAAACTAACTATATAGCTTAGTTTTAACTTCGCAGTCAACAGACACCCTTGGTTTGAGACTTAGTTTGCCTTTGAATTGATAGTAATCTTCTAGCCTATGGTAATTTTCTTTTCTTTTTCTTAAATTTTCTGAATAATTTTACATTTGATATGATTGTCCTGCCTGCAATAGTAAGTTTATAGGTTCTTCTAGGCACAGTAATTAACCCCTTGGGATAACATTGTTATTATTTTAAATATTTTTTATGATCTTAATTAAATAAAATGAGATTAATCATAAATGAATTACTGTAACTATTAGTTGAATCCCTCTCGACTTTATTTGAACAAATGGTTTTATATCTGCTATGACACCATATCAATCTGTAGTGTCCTTGTTGCTCAAAAGGGACTTATCTGTGTCTAGACCACAGAGACTCTAAGTAGCCTAGGCTGACTCTATAGTGACCTTATCAAACTAAGTGGTGCATTTAAATCTCCTTCAGCACAGTATCTTTACATAACTGCTGTCCTGACTCTGCTGTAGGTCAGTCTAATTTCAAGCACAATGCAGCCCGGCGGAGGTGTCAACTTTCATCCACAAAGAAGCCTTTTTGCTGGATAATGGATGCGTCTTGTATTGAGATCAGAGGTGTTAAACAGAGCGAGCGGCTCAGTCCGCAGTGACGACACAGTGGAAATAACGCAGCCATCCTCTTCCTGCGCTCTTCCGAGCATGTGCCGGGATGACTAAACGAGACATGTGGCAAGTCGGCAATAAAAAAGAAAAAAAAAAGAAAAAGAAAGGAAATTTACCACAGTGTCCGCAATAAGACTCTCTCATTGTGACCCTGTGGGGCTCTATGGTGTTACTGCCCTTGTATGGCATCGTTTTAGAGGCTGTTTCCGCAGAGTCTCAATGAGTCTAGCACGAGTTAGTTTAGTCGCCATGACTTCATCATTATCATCATCATCATCATATTTCGAGATTTACATCGTCACGCGGCTGGATTAGATAAGAGGTGGATACCCATGAATCACATTTGGTTTATATACAGGAAATATACACGAAATAAAAAAAAACTTGTTTTTGGATTCAGATGAGATCATCCAATCCGATTTGTCCTGTTTAAATATACAGTGTCTGATCTTGAGTAAGGATCCTGGGCAGACAGGAGACTTTTTTAAAGCTGGAGAGATCACTTGGTTGTGTAAAGCATGTGAGCTGGAATAACCTCTCCTGTTTATATTTACTGTCTCCCGCTGATGTAACGGGCTGGATGAAAACCGGTAGTAGCGATAAATCCGTTTAAATTCACCCAGGCGACCCTGCGGGTTACACCCATTCACTGTTACATAACCCAGCGGCACCGGATGCTCCATTATTATCCCTTCACCCACCTAAACCGGAGAGACGGTCGATGAGCCCGGCATCTCTGATGACTTTAGGACCGTGCTCCACACCTCTCCGTTTCTGTCAGGAAATCAACAGAAAGAACTTAAGTAAATGTTTAAAATTCCGGTCTACTTTAAATTTGAAATAGTAACAATAATGATAAGAATTTTCACAATAAAAGCTTTTATTACCTGTCCTCTTGAAAACGGGGCGCCGAGCACAGCCACAGACTGAGCTCTGCTTTGTTGGCAAGTGTGGTTGAGATTAGTTCTGAGAAGACGGAATAAAGGTCCTCTCAAAGCCATGTTTCTTGTTTTCTTGTTGTTGTTTTGTTCCTTGTTTCTTTCTTGAAACCCAGGGAAAGCTCAGCGCGCTTCAAACCGACCAGAAAAGTCTGACGAAAGAGACGTGAGCTGTTGCTCCGGTAGATGCTGCCGCGTTGCTGCAAGGGGCCGCTCTTATGGCTCCTGAATCTGTTTAATATTCATGAGCTGGTGTCACAGCAGGGCAGAGATGAATGGTGGAGATTATCACTCCTTAATTTATTCATACAAACAACAAAGTTTTTTTTTTTTTTAGACCGTTTTAAAGGGATAAGTGAGGCTGACTGGTTATATGGAGATATTGGCGTTTATTCCCATCTGTACGTGCTGTCCCATATACAGCGTCTGACGTCAGGGGGATTGACACACCTTCAAGATAGCCAATAGGAAATGGTGAAATAAGTGGGTTCGTTCTGTGGGCGTGGCCTGCGCCAAAAGCTTTTTTGAAATGTTTGTTGTGAAGCACTTTACTGCAGTCTCATGTAGGTGGAAATTTCCACAGACGCAAAACAAACGGGGGGGTGATAGGATTGTTTACATTGAAGCATTTGGCCAGATTGGCGTGTGTGTCCACAGAGCTCCGGCCAAAACATATCGGATATCAGGTCAAGAAGAAAACACGTAACCATCTTCCCATCTTTCCACATATTATCTAGGTTATAGTGACAGGTGGTTATTCCAGGGCATCGCTATTAGTGGCGACATGAGCACACAAATATTTTTATATTACTATACATAGGCTACCACTTCACGATTACAAATAAATTGCTTTAAAATGTGCTATACTGTTATATGATGGATTGTTATTACTGATATATTAATGTTTAAGTAGGATTTGATCATTTATCTACTGCTTTTTAAAATATTTATACTTTTTTGTGACTACATTCCTATCAACTGTTTTGAAAAGCAGTAGTATTGAACTTTGGACATAACTCAACTGTATTTTATCATTATAGCGGTCACATAAATTAAGTGGAGTATAGCATAATAGAAACACTCCCTAAACACTAAAGTACAACAATCATAATATTTATACTTTATTATACCCTATTATACCCTTGTGCAGTTTCGGAGTAGATACGTTTATTTATATTATTCCACCTGGGCAGTCGTCAGTGTGTGTTCCATTTTCTTTTTTATGAAGATATATTAAATATGTAGACAATACAAAAAGTAGTTCATAATCATCATCATCATAATAATTTGTTAACTTTGCGCAGTGTAGTTGTTGGACCTGAATTGAACTCAGTCTTTACTGAGCAACAGCGAACACACCACAAGTATTTTTCTCTCTACGTCATCACCATACATTTCTGTGGCGTGACGCAGCCATCGGCCACAAAACTCAGGTATGTGCAAGATATACATTGGGAGGTCGAGGTGTGGATACAGGTTCCACGGCACACAAAAAAGCAAGGCATTTAGCGCCACCAAGCGTTTAAAAATGGAGGATGCAGATTATATATATATATATATATATATATATATATAATCTGCATCCTCCATTTTTAAACGCTTGGTGGCGCTAAATGCCTTGCTTTTTTGTGTGCCGTGGAACCTGTATCCACACCTCGACCTCCCAATGTATATCTTGCACATACCTGAGTTTTGTGGCCGATGGCTGCGTCACGCCACAGAAATGTATGGTGATGACGTAGAGAGAAAAATACTTGTGGTGTGTTCGCTGTTGCTCAGTAAAGACTGAGTTCAATTCAGGTCCAACAACTACACTGCGCAAAGTTAACAAATTATTATGATGATGATGATTATGAACTACTTTTTGTATTGTCTACATATTTAATATATCTTCATAAAAAAGAAAATGGAACACACACTGACGACTGCCCAGGTGGAATAATATAAATAAACGTATCTACTCCGAAACTGCACA
>CM076661.1:4185662-4356407 GCA_038496675.1 Rachycentron canadum | reverse complement strand
TATATATATATATAGTTTAGATCCCTGAGAACAGCCTGTCAGGCAACACCTTCTCCCAGAAAAGGCAGCATGTCCTCCTTTTCAAAATTTTAAAGTTACAGAATACATGATAAAAACAGCAAATTGACTTTGGAAATTGTCATTGTCTACATTATTTTAAGTTACACATCAAATAATCACACAGCTTCAGTGTCAGTTCAGTGATATGGAATACTTTTCACATTTCATCATATCATAGCACAATGAATTATTATAAAATACATCCAATAAGCATCTATTTTATGCTTTGTAAAATAGTGGATAGCAACGGACTAAAACATGTAAACAAAATAAAAAAAAATATTATTAAATTTATTTTTATTTATTAATAAAATTAAAATTATTAAAAAAGCACAAAATTATAATTATACAGTTTTGTAAAAAAAATATAGGATATAATTGTTGGGTTCATCCTTGGCTCCTCTGATCTGATCGAAGTGTCCTTGAGATGTTTATTGAAGCACAAACTAATTCAGTCTAATTGATCAGTCTTTCAATGTGTGAATATGAAGGCGCCTTTATTTCTCACCCACCTTAACATTTAATTACCTTGTGGATGTCGGTGAAGGAGACAGCGAGAATGCGAACTGAGGGCGGTAATCCCTCAGAGTAGCAGCGACTTCTTTTGCCTAGAAGACCAAGCATAGGGCAAAAAAAAAAAAAAAAAAAACCCTCTTCCCTCCTGTGCTATCCCATAATCCATTTCGAAAAGAATAGGCTCTAGTTATTTGTATCCATTGGGGTTGTTGTACCGCACCGGTGGTAATTATAACGCGAATCTGTAACGTTTCGTTCTTTTCTGTTTACCGTGTTTAATGGGATTTTATCTGGACAACCTTTAGTACTATTAGACACTGTTTTTTATTTCACGCTCGACTGCAGGTGAGTAACATCCGTACATGACCGCTGCAGCTAATGGGAGCTAGCAAGGCCACAGAGTACGCGTTAGCTTCCTGAGCTAATTAGCTAGTTAACGTTAAACGTGGAGCATGGCCATTTTTCGACCGACCAGCTTTCCCCACCTGCCCAGTTTGCAACGTTAGCAGTCAGTTGTACTTTTCATGTTTAATATTAAACGCTAAAATGAGCGGGAATGACCCAGCTCAATCCTGAAAACAATGTTACCTTGGTCTTCATCTGAACGTCCTCTCTCTTCTATAGGTGTAAATATAAGGATGTCGTATCCTCCTCCGCTCAACCGCCAACAGATTGGCATCCCGCAACTACCCCCGAGGATCCCACCTCCACAGTACGGGGGGTTTGCCACAGCAGTCCCGCCAGGTATCGACCGCTGTTCTGGTCACATCGTCTGTATCAGCTGTGTGTTTGTAAATCCGGTTCTGGGTCCATTGGTGTGAAAGGAAAACACCATTGGGAGTCATTAAATTTTGAAGAGACCTGTTTATTGTTTGTTTCTTTGACATCTTAAGTGTAGAAGTAAGGTGACTGTGTCTCAATTTGATCTGAAAACCCAGTATTTGTTTGTAGATCTCGTTGGTTATCGCCTTGGGTAATCACACACGCCACATCATATCACGGTCTGGGTTCATGCGTGCTTTTATGGTTCAAGACATGGTTTGAGTATTGTCTGTTGTTTCTATTTGTAGGTACTCCCATGATCCCAGTACATATGGGTGTAGTGACCCCCGCGCCCACAGTAAGTTAGAAACAGAAGCTCCTACCTACTGCATGCCATTTGAAGCATAATCTGTTCTGAATGATCTTTCATTGAATACATATTTCTTATACATATGAACAGTTCAGTTCATCCAGTTTGTTTTTGGCCAGTGTGCACGTTTTTTGTTGCTGTAAAAAAAGACAGATGCTTAAATGGCTCAAATGTAACTTGATTTTGCAGGTTCTTGTCCCGACCACAGTTGCTGTAACACAGAAGCCAATGGTTCCAAAGAAGGAGTCCGGCACCATCAGAGCCAAGGACACAGACGACAGCAGTGGCCCCACCACCACTGTATTTGTAGGAAACATCTCTGAAAAGGCATCTGACATGTTGGTCAGACAGCTTCTAGCGGTGAGCTGTTCAGAATTGCATGTTGCAGTCAGACAACAACTGACTTTTTATACATTTTTGTATTTTTATACAGCAAATACTCAATAATGGGTACAAATAGATAAGCACTCATAAGAAGGTGATAAACACTTATTGCAGTTTGTACAAATATAAATAATCACTTCATCACCAAAGTAAACAGCACCTTGTATCATACCAATCAGGTTTTATAGTGTCTGCATCACAGGTTTTGATCATAGCTCCTTATGGCTTATCTTAGGGAAACTGAAATGCTGTTACACCAACCATTTCTTTTCCCATTGCATTTATATTATTATAATTGTTAAATTATATAATTATCTTCCCTGTCCTCTTTTCATATAGAAATGTGGTATTGTTCTAAGTTGGAAAAGAGTCCAAGGTGCCTCTGGGAAACTTCAAGGTAAAATCAAACAGGCTGCAACACTTTCAATCAATTCTTAACCATAAGAAACTATATATAACTATATTTATGTAAATACAATTTATTCAGTTATTTATTATCGCATTGTTTTTTGATCTAACAAAAGTAGACTGAGAATATCAAACTAATAACAAATTTAGAAACTGTTGGATCTAAAATCTAAAGGCAAGGTATTTTGTTATTAGCACTTGTGTAACTTTTGTTTTCTCTCCTCAAAGCCTTTGGATTCTGTGAGTACAAGGAACCTGAATCCACATTGCGAGCCCTCAGACTTCTGCACGAGTTGCTCCTAGGTGATAAGAAGCTGTTGGTCAAGGTAGATGCCAAAACTAAGGCCCAGCTAGATGAGTGGAAGGCCAAGAAGAGGAGTGCCAATGGGGTATGCTTTTCATCTGTTGAATATAAGATAAATTTAATATTTATGTTACATTGATATTGTTGTTAATTGAGATTTTTGAGTTTGATCCTCCTATTTTTCTGGCTTGAACATATAGGGAGCCAGTGGTGGGTCAAAGAACGGGGACGAAGATGAGGAGGAGGTTCTTGATGAAGAAACCTTGCGCCGGGATCAGGTTGTGAAGGGAGCAATTGATGTCCTCATTCGAGAGTATGCAAGTGAGCTCAATGCTCCCTCGCAGGATCCTGACAGTCAACCTCGCAACAAGAAGCGGAAAGAGAAGAAGGAGGAGGTAACATTTGCATGATGCAAATGTAAACACAGCCCGGAGCAACACTTTTTTCTCTTGTGGTGTGATTTGTAGCTTAGTTGTTTGAATTGGAGTGTACTTAGTGTGTTTGTTTCCTGTCTCTCTCTCTCTCCTTTGTGCAAGGAGGATATCAATGCTATGGAGATGGAGGATGACAAGAGAGACCTGATATCAAGAGAGATCAGCAAATTCCGGGACACACATAAGGTAATGTATCAAATTGCTGTTTATTAGTTTGTAGAAATTCCTCAACATCAAATGAAGCTGCAGTTTATATAATTTATGGAGGTAATTCCTCTGTAAGACTGTTCTGTCAACCACATTATGGAGGCAGTGTGTTAACACAAAAATTAGTTATTCAAATGCAAACATGAAAGCAATAGAGGTAGTAGTAGTTGGTGTTGATTCAAATATTTCATTTTAGTTATTAAAGACTTATTCAAATACTACATCAGTCACTCAGGTGGATTTATAGTGTCTGTCAGTATTATAACTAGTGTTATCATTATTATTCGTAATTCTGATTTGAGACTAAAAGTTTTAGCTCTGCACAAGTTAAATTCATCACACAGAGTGCATGGACGCAATGTTAAATTCCATCTAAAGCTAATCTATTGATTAAACCCCACCAATATGGTAGAGTTCATTTGGTGACTAGAGCAAGATGAATCTCAGAATCTCAGCTTTGGAAAAAGTTGCGAGGATAGGATGTAAGTATGATCTTTCTTTTCTTCTTTACTCATCCTGGGCGCTCCCTTCTGGAGGGTTTGCAGAGGGGCAACTGGCTCTCAATTCACTTTACATGATTCTCATTCAGGAAACATCAGTGTATAGAAAACTGAAAATGTTCTTGCATTTTGACTGAAGAAATGCAGCACTTTATCAGTGCAGCAGCTGGTATAGAAGAGCTCCTCAGGAATCATGTTGTACTTGCACTTAGTCAGGTTTTAGATGGCTGGGCAGCTCAGTGAACCCCTGCACGTCCTCAGATGATGAATGATGTGTTTGAAGAACACACACAGACTGAACGAGCCTAACCACTGCAGTAGTTTGAACTGCAGCCTGTAGTATTAATAAAGCAGGGAGCGCCCCTCCACAGCACTCTGTGGTCTGAAGACTAGTGAGGTAAGTCCTTCTTGTGTTTTGTTTTTTTTTTTTTTCCTTTTTTTCCCCTAATTTTGATTTCAACTGTCTACCTTTTCTTTCTTCTTCTGTGACTTCTTGGTAACTCCCCCCTCCCTCTTCTCAGTTAGACAATGAGAGAACCAGGGAAGAAATTAGTGAGTTTAACTGAAAACAACAAAGCTGTAGGGTTATTAAGCTACGACACATGGGCACACAAAGTAATACACTCATGGAACATGGAAGTGGACTTTACCTCTAAACTCCAAATGTAATCACATTTGCAAACACTGCCAGAGGTGGATGATGTCAACAACAACTGAAAGAAACAAAACATATTCCAGAGGGGCAAAAATATAAACCTCGATAGCAGATGCCAAAACACTACTGACAACAACTGCTATAAAAAAGAGGAGCAACATACTGTGTCGAGAAGGTTATGACAGATGTATGTATGATGAGTGTAGACTATAGATCGCTGTCTGTGAGCTGGGGTGTTGAGTGGTAATTTGCATTCATTAAAATATAACCTACTTCTCTGAGTGTTTGCAATAGCAACTTAAAGAGTATTGGTGGCAAAATCAGACGTTTTCTCACAATGGAATATTAAAACAAGAGGTAAGTTCTGAGATAACGAGATATTACAGCACTAGAAAATAGATTAGGAGCTTCAGGCATGATGAAAAAAGGCAACCATACTCTACAAATACTAATTTTGCTAAACCACATTGTAGAACATATTGATGTAGCTGTAGAACAGACCTCTTTCATCCTTCCCTCCTTTTTATTTTTGTTTTATCACTCACCAGTTTTCAGACTCACGTTTTCAACAGTCTCCTTTGAATATTGTTAACCAGTCATGATGAACTTCAATATTAGACAGTTTTTAAATCAGTCAGAAGACAGTTTGAACAGTGGGTCTGACTCTGTTGAGGATGTTTTACATCATTTATTGGGCTGAAGAGGCCAGAGAGACACCAGAAGACAACCTACAGGTAAGACTGCTTCACTAATTTCCTTGTGGCAAAATGGAATCTGTTTCAACCATGAATTTAAAACAACTTGTTATAGATGCTATTCATGTGAGTGAACTGTCAGATAAACTGCTTCATAGGTGTCATGTGGATGTTTTTCATGATTTTGACTTCACACTTGACCTGCTTTTCCTCCCATGCATAGCCTGTAGGATGAGTAGGGGCAGAGAAGCGCTGAAACTGTAGTTCGTCATTCTGTAAGTTTCACATCAGTAGCTCCAAAACAGTCTGTAGAAAACGTCATTACTTTTCTGTCATCCAAAGTGAGAACGTGGACAAACTAAACTAAACTTCGTTTTTATTCAGATTCACTATTCGTGGAAGCTTCCTCTACTGAGGGAGGTGATCAGGGTATTCAGTACTCAACAGAAATCAAGGACAAAGCTGAATAAATGAAAGGATTTGTATACACCTCATTAGCAGTATCGTCGTTCCTTTGATTCCACAACAACACAAACATGTTGTACATTGGAATTGTGATATTAACACATGCGAAAAACATTGTCCTGCAGTGCATTGTAGACTCTAATTCTGGGTCTGTCACTCAGCTCTTCACCGAGCTGCCACACTACTGCAGCACTTGCATTGGAATCTGGCACTGCTCCCCTGCATCTCAAATGACCATGTAGAAAACACATGGGAGCTGATTATGTAATTCACTTAGTTGGGCCGTTTGCCATTTTAAGCCAAGGCTCATTTTAATCCACTTGGCACCCATAGATAAGAGCAAACCGAGGCATTATTTAGAAGTGTATAGTTAGTGCTTAGTGAACCTGTTGACCCAGTGGGTCAAAGGTGACTTGGCAGTTAGTCGACACTTTTATCTGAAGTGCTTTATGTTTCTAGTTCTAGTTTTTGTAGCATGAGAAGCTTCAATTTTAAAGAAATCCTTAAAGTCAAGGAACCATTTAAAGCTGAGGGCATTAAGTTATGTGATAAATCTCCTCTGCAGTGTGAGGTCACTAACGTATTCATATGGTGGTGCTGTGGTATAACCTACCTAAATCATGTCACACTTGTGCATTTTAACCTAGAGTATCTCTTACATTAGGTCTGATCTATCACTTTTCTGCTTTTGCCTCAGAGCACATTGATTTGGAAAGTGGGAGGATGTGTGTTTGACCAATACCTATTTGCCTACAGCTAAATATTTATTGGAATGGTCTCTTATTACATCAGAGCATAATCTCAAATCACTAAGAGCACATAGTAGCTGCAGAGGACAAGTTGACCTGTTACATATGTGAAAAAAATCATTCAATATTACAATGTGTTAAAAGGCGAGCGCTGAATACTGGAGCCAGGACAAAAAGTGATCTCTCTTCTACACTTAAATGTGGAAAAATACAATAAATATAAACATTTATGGTGAAAAAGTGCTGATAAAACACCAGGAACATTTATAGGTAGATAGTCTTAATTTCCCCTCCTGCTTCAATCCCTTATATATCATAAATTACCTTAATTCTGTTGGTGTCTTTCAAGAATGCAATTTATGGTTTTATGTAAGTGTGTCGTGAATTGAGCAGTATCCACATTAAACCTGCTCATGCAGTGGACCGCTCTTCCTGGAGGAAACGTCAGGGCTACAGGACTTCCTCACTCGCAGAGGCCAGCCTCTCCAAGGCAATGAGTCATGGCAGTATGTGAGCATGTCTGGCCCAGGGAGTCTAAACCATTTTTCAGTATCATGTGCTGTTAACCTGTTTATATTTATGTATTTTAAGATGTTCTTTTTCTTGTGTGTTTTGAGTCTAGTAACACATTCTTCCCCTTTCTTCCTGTTGGGCTCCTGCAGAAGCTGGAGGAGGAAAAAGGAAAGAAAGAAAAGGAGCGGCTGGAGCTGGAGAGGGAAAGGAGAGAGAGGGACAAAGAGCGGGAGCGCGAGAGGGAGCGCCGCGACCGCGAGAAAGAGAAGGAAAGGGAGAGAGAGAGGGACAAGGAGCGGGAAAGAGACCGAGATCGTGACCGTGACCGTGACCGCGAACGTGAGAGAGATCGCGAACGTGAGCGGACGAAGGAGCGAGAGAGGGAGCGGGAAAGGGAGCGGGAGAGGGAGCGGAGTCGAGACGTCAGCGAAGATCGCAGCAGATCAAGGTCAGTGATGAAATACTCAGTAACTTTCTTCTTGACTGATTGGTCTGTTAAAGGGGCTGTAATTACAGGTCAATATTTTTGTTCAAAATGTCAGAACAGTTAAACATTAGTCTCATTTTAATGAAAGTTTAAAGGATGATGTGTTTCTACATAGTGGTTCAAGGGGTGTCTTTTTCAGGGAAACATCATTGGTATTTCATGTGAATAATTCAGAAGATTGCTAGTGAGCTTGAATTGAGGTTTGGTTTTTAACTTCATTAATCATTTATTCATTTACTGAACTGATGAACTAATTGGAGACAGCAGAAGGTCTGAAAGCAGGCTTAGAAATTAGTAGCTAGTGTCATTTTTTTCCCCATGATATATTGTATGTTGTCACCTAGGTGAATGTCATGCAGTCCTGTAAAAAATCTGTTTTCCTTTTAGAAAAAAAGCACACATTATTATCAATATAAAGCAATTCAACAGAAATACTTTTAATTACAGCCTCCAAGGTTTAATCAGTGTCCAATGACATGTGGGTATGATAGTCCTCATGAAGGAAGTTGATAAAACAAACTTAGCTCAAGGTCCATTTCATATTAGTCCCAGAGCTTTCAATAAGCTCTTTTGATTAAGTTTCCAAGGTAAAAAAAAATAAGCCTGAAACTTGATGCAGGTAAGATACAGAGCTGTTGTATTGGATTACATAAAATGAGCAAATGCCTCGATGTGTGAAATCCACTGTTGTAACATGCTGCTCTGCTTGGGCCAAAGAAACACTGACGACGAGCGAAATAAGCCCATGACTTTTTCTGCCATTCCCTCTTATTTTGACTTGAATCTAATATTTAAACTAGACTAACTGCAGTAGTATGTTTTCTACAGGGAGAGAGCTAGAGAAGATAAAAAACGAGACCGTGAAGATGATGAGGAGGACGTCTATGAACGGAGGAGACTTGAGAGGAGACTTCGAGACAAGGAGGCAGCTTATCAAGAAGTATGTTAACTTATCTCTTGAGATGATTTATTCAACATAAGTTTAAATGATTGCTTGTATAGAAATCAATGATGAATGTCAAATCATCAATGGAATGATTGTGTGACTATGTTAATTATCTTTCTTTGTCTTCTTAAAGCGTCTCAAAAACTGGGAGATCCGTGAGAGAAAAAAATCTCGTGACTACAGCAAAGAAACGGAGAGGGAGGATGAGAGGCGTCGTGAGATGGTACTTAAATGAACAAACCTAATCAAATTCTTAGCAAATAGAAATGGCCATTGGTTTTAGACAGCTCATATTGTTCGATTTGCTGGATGTATGTAATACACTGTTCACTGTCTGTTTAAAATCAGATGAAAGAAGCCAAGAGACTGAAAGAATTCCTTGAGGATTATGACGACGACAGAGATGACCCAAAATACTACCGGTAACCCTCTTTTATGGACATTCAGGTGGGCTGGGCACACTTTCCTGCTTTCAAGGTTTCGTCACTTCTTGTAATTGTCATTGTCAGGGGCAGCGCTTTGCAGAAGCGACTTCGTGACCGGGAAAAGGAGACTGAGTTGGACGAGCGAGACCGGAAGAGGGAGAAAGAGGAGCTGGAGGAAATCAGACAGAGACTTCTTGCAGAGGGTCACCCAGACCCTGATGCTGAGCTGCAGAGGGTGAGTTCACCTGGGACTCAATTTTCCTCTCTAGCAAAAATATATTTAATTTCACATACATATACTGTAATCATGTTTGGTGCATCTATCATTACAAGCCCAATGGTCTCCACACACCAGATGACGTATGCAGTAGATTGGGGTCATTGTTCATTTGTAATATATATCTGTGTAGATGGAGGAGGAGGCAGAGCGCAGACGACAGCCCCCTCTGAAACTTGAACCCGAGGAGGAGGTGATCCAGGAGAAAGCTCACAGAGATCGGGATCGAGAAAAGAGAGGATCTGTAAAACCGGTGGAGCCAACGCTTCGAGCCCCTCAGCAGCATTCGGACGACGATGTGGAGGAAGGGGAGGAGGATGACTACCATGACGGAGAGGATTCGCAAGAGGCTAAGCCCCAGCTGAAACCCATCATGAGACCAATCACTACTGCTCCCTCAGTGTCCTCTGCCAGCGGGAATGTGACTCCAAACACACCCGGCAACGAATCTCCCTGCGGCATCATCATTCCTGGAGAGAACACTCCTGAAGTCCAACCTCCCGAGGAACATCGGCCCAAGATAGGTCTCAGTCTGAAACTGGGTGAGTACAGTAGCATAATACAGACGCGGAGGGGATCTATTTCTTTCACTTCTCAGGTTTGTGCCAGAATAGACTGGAGAGCCTCCATTTTTTTCTGTTCCAGGTGCCACCAACAGTCCTAGCCAGCTCAACGCAGGAAAGAGAAAGAAGCTGGCGACCGTGGAAAGTGTTTTCAACAAGTTTGATGATGAGGAGGCTGATGAGCAGCCTCGCAAGAGGAAACTGGTTCCGTTGGACTATGGTGACGACGACAAGAGTCTGGGGCTGGATGGTGCCGAAATTTCAGGGGCCAAAGGCAGCATTAACACAGAGGAGAAACGCAAGCACATAAAGAGCCTCATTGAGAAGATCCCCACTGCCAGGCCTGAGCTGTTCTCCTACCCTCTGGACTGGGCAATGGTCGACTCGGTAATAAGTTTGGATTTTAGGCAGTTTTAATATGTTAACTAAGTTTTGTAGTTTGAAAGGCACAATGAACTAAGTAAATATTCAGCCCTACATCAGCTGCATTAACTGATTTAGTGATTTATTAGCTCATTTACCATCACCATCAGTAACATCATTAAATCATCTGGTGCTGTGACTGTTGTTCCTGCAGACTCTGATGGATCGCCGCATTAGACCGTGGATTAATAAGAAGATTATCGAATACATTGGAGAGGAAGAGCCCACTCTTGTTGATTTTGTCTGTTCAAAGGTTTGTGATTATTCTTTGATGCTATGAACAGAAATGCTCAAATCAGACGAGCTATTCTGGTTCTTTTGGATTTTTTTTATGAATACACTGTGTAATAAGTCCTTTTTTTCTGCCCCATTATGTTTGTGATGGTGCATTATTGGACATGTTGCTCACTGTAATGCCTTTTTCCTCCTTTTCTCCCCAGGTCATGGCTCATAGCACCCCTCAGGGTATTCTTGATGATGTTGCTATGGTAAGCTGAAATTGATTCTGGATCCCAAACGTTAGTCTGACTTAAGACTGATGTAAATCCTAAATTTTCAGAAAAAAATTCTCGGTTCTGATCAATTTTCATTTTGACTTCAGTGACTTTTAAATGGCTTGACTGTAACATAATATCCGCAGCAGCAGCTGCCTGGCTCTAGTGTTTCTGTCTGTCCACCACTTTGGCTCAGACTGAATTCTGTTCAATAGACTGCCATATAATTTTGTGCCAGCATTCATGGTTCCAAGTCAGTGAATCTTAATGACCGAGGTGATCTGTTGACTTTTCCTCTGACGCCACCATAAAGTTTGCATTTGTGGTTTTGAGTGAAATGTCTCATGAACCGTTGGATGTCTTGACATTAAATTTGGATCAGACATTCATAGTCCTCACAGGATAAATTGTAATTATCCTAGTGATCTTAAAATTTGACCTCTAGCTCCATCATCAGCTCAAATTCTAAAATTATATAATATTTTATGATTAAAATGCCTACAAAACTATGATATTCACACCAGGCTCAGCTGTATTTAGTGCTTGGTGGCTTCAATTAGCACGTTTTAGCATGTTAACATGTTAAGATGGTGATAATGGTTACCATAATACCTGCTTAACACTCGTAAGTGCCGTCATTTTGAGCGTGCTAGCATGCTAATGGCAGCATTTAGCCCAAAGTACAGCTGTGCCTAAGTACAGTCTTACAGAGCTAATAAAATCGCTGCAGACTCTCATGCAAGGTGAAGCAGTGTTAATAGGTGCACAGATTAACTGGAACAGTAATTGGTCCCAAGTAATCCCTGTAACGCTCAAGTAATGGGAAGAATTTCTTGCATATATGTATTGAGTTGTTTGATAAAGTATGTCTAACCAGCCTGTTTGTGTTTAGGTTCTCGATGAAGAAGCAGAAGTATTCATAGTAAAAATGTGGAGGCTGTTGATATATGAAACAGAAGCCAAGAAGATCGGACTGGTGAAATAAAGACCACGTGTCTCTGACTGACTTCCTGAGCTCACAGTTCTGCTGCCTGCAGTTTTCTGGTCTGGCAGACTGTAAACATGTGCCCATACACCCTCCATTCCTTCAGCAAGGAGCTGCTGCCTTGTGTGTGTGTATATGTGTGTGTGTGTGTGTGTGTATGTATGTGTGTGTGTTTGGACAGGAAAGTCTGAGCTGTAAACAAAGGGTTTGCACAAACACACTGCATGATAAAACTTGGGTTGTTTTTTTTTTCCTTTGTTCATACTATAAAGGCAAAAGACTTTTCACTCATCTGTTCTGCAATAAGTTGGACACATTCTGCTTTGATTTACTGTTGTCATGTCGAGGCACTGCTCCATTGTGTGAACTAATAAATATGCTTTTTTTTTAGAAAGCATTGTCTGTCTTTAATATGCAGTCAGACTATTTTACTTCATCTTGTTTTAATTGCGGTTTTGGAAATTGTATTTTTGTCACTTTTTTGTTGATCAAAGAAAGATCCTACATCATTTTCCCTCATAAGCTCCTTATTTGAAACCGCAGGCACCATTTTGTACCATAATAAGAGTTTGTTTTTTGGACAATTGGATTAAAAATATTTGATTAGCCACATGACTTCTAAACTGTCATAACTTTTTGATCTATAAAGATTTCTTTTGTTACAATATAAAACTATTTTGCTCAATATAACAAATAATGAATAGTTATAGTTCTATTTGTTACATTTATTTATAGCATGTACATAATATACACAGTTGAATTATTGCCCCAGACACAAAAAGAAAAACTGAGGAGGAAATCTTTGCTTGTAAATCAATGACGACGTCAATAAAAATGAATAAACATAAATAACATACGTAATGTCTGACCCAGTTAATTTAATGGTGTAATTTAATGAAATCTGGAAAATGTAATTTATTTTTTATAAATAAATAAAAAAAAAAAGTGACTTGTTTTACACTTGTGATGATGAGTTTGCAGGGACACCTCCTCCTCCTCTTCCTCCTCTTCCTCCA
Organism: Rachycentron canadum; assembly: GCA_038496675.1. NCBI lineage: Eukaryota > Metazoa > Chordata > Actinopteri > Carangiformes > Rachycentridae > Rachycentron > Rachycentron canadum. The sequence goes on along the minus strand of CM076661.1, from coordinate 4,343,769 downwards.
GCGGTTCTCGCGGAGACGTGGCAGCAGGTTTAGGAGATGAACTATGACCCGGAAGTGGTTTTCAAGCGGCACCAAACAAGAAGATGTTCCGTTAGCCACCTTGTTAGCTGCTAACCTAGTCGGGAAGTTGCAATATTATGTTTGACAGCTGACTCTGGAGGAAACGATGCGGGGTTACGGTCGTTTGCAGGTGACGGTTATAACGTGTCGAGGCTCTTGATTTGTCAAATTTGAGAGCCGGGTAATTACCGAAGCTAGTTAGCTTAGCTTAGCTTAGCTTAGCTTTGCTAACGCTAACCGAGGCCAGAGACTCCATCGTCTCTGTTTGGTTAACGTGGATGTGTGGAAGTAGATTGAACTAAACTAACAGCCAGTCGTTAATTAACAGCTACTGCCCGGGGCATGTTGTTTAACTCGACGAGCACGAACAAAAGTCCCTGTTAAAAGTGTAGGTGTAGCTTAGCTGGATATTAGCCGAGGAAGAAAAGTGCAGCCATGGACGATTTTAGCTCGATCAGTTTGCTGTCTCTTGCGATGCTGGTGGGCTGTTATGTGGCCGGGACAATACCTTTAGCGGTCAACTTTTCAGAGGTAAGTTTCCAACATGCCAAAGCTTTGTGTTAGTCCTTCCTGAGAACTTTCCCAGTAGCTACATCCCCATTTTAGAGAAGTAAAAGTTAACCGGTCACTTGACTGCATCATGAACTGTGTCAAGTTATCAATTTGAAGACTTCTGAAAACTCGTTTGTGACTCTTTGCTCCTCCAGGAAAGGCTGAAGCTGATCACTGTGCTGGGAGCAGGGCTGCTCTGTGGGACTGCACTTGCTGTTATCATTCCCGAAGGGGTCCATGCTCTGTATGAGGAAATCCTTGAAGGTAGAGTTCAGCAAAGTGGTGGTGGTATTTTTATAATGACCAACAGGAATTTGACTCTCCGCTGGCATAAACAGGAGAAAGACAGTTTTAGTGTCACTGTCGTGGCTATTCTCTGGTTTCTTGTTGCCTGTAAAGTAGAGATTTCTGGAAAAAGTCACTTACTTCCAAGGTGCATTTAAAAAAGAGAAATCTGAAGAGGTAAAAACTTTGACATTGGGGCTGTTCTTTTTACTACAAGTCTTCAAAGTGCTTGTCCAAAATGAAATAAAAAGATATTCAGGTTCCATATATACACACCGGAAATCCCTCAGATGACATTTGGCTATATCAGCTTCATAATTAAAATGTTTGCTCATTAATTTTCTCAGTAGACTAACTGATAAACACTTGTACTCGACTAGTTCAACCGATTCCAGGAAATGCCACCTTAAGGTTGCTTTTGTGTCAGCCTGCTCAGTTATTCTCTAAGTCACAAAGAAAAGACAGAAATGTTTCAGCATCAGTTTGTGGTTCTTGTCCTGTACACAGGCCAGAAAGACACCAGAACAAAACTAAGAATGAGAACACTCACTGAGCACTTTATTATGAACACCTATTATGAAACCATGTGGCTTAGCTACAGAAATGATGTGACGCAATCATGTCAACGTGGACATGGGACCTCAAAGGAATGTTACAACAGCTTGTGAAATCCATGTCACAAAGAACAGAGCCCAGCATGCAGTGCTTGGTTAGTTTAGACGTATATACGTTTAAATATTTGTCTATGGACATTGTGACAGTGTGAATCCTATTCAAATACAGCAAGCTTCTGTGAGAGGTAAAGGTCAACTTGTTGACATCTATTTCTGTTATGTAACACAGATTAGAAATGCTGCATGATCGTTTATCTGTCTGTCTCTGTTCTCTCCTGACCTGTGTGTGCAGGTGGACACCACAGTCACGGCCAGGCTGGAGTTGTAGAGGTGTCTGAGACAAAGGTTGAAGCAGAAGTCGCCCTTGGAGCCAGTGGGAAACATGAACACAGTCATGAGCAGCTTCATGCCTGCATCGGCGTGTCTCTGGTCCTGGGCTTCGTCTTTATGCTGCTAGTGGACCAGATAGGCAGTTCTCATGTGCACAACACTGAAGGTAATATGAAGATTCAAACATCCAAAGAGCTTATTTCTTATGAATTCACAGTATGCAGCTCTGAAATGTCTTGGGGGAGGCAGCAGCTTTGTCATTAGCCTCATCTAGTGCTAATGTTCTCCAGAAAACAATTATGTTGTTAAATTACACCCAAAACACCCACAGATGGCTTAACTGCAAATTCTCTTTTCCCAGATGCACCTACACTCAGCACAGAACACATTCAGTGCCTGTATTTGAGCAGCTGCTAATGCTACACAAATGAAGTCTGCCAACACGTGACACCACACAGTTCTCACTCAGTGTGAAGATGCTGATCTGTATGAACCTAAAATTGATCAAAACAGTCACTGACTGTTACTGTTGTTTTTGTCTGGTTTAGATCCAGAGTCAGCGAGAGTCACCTCCTCAAAAATCACCACCACCCTGGGTCTCGTGGTCCACGCTGCAGGTAAGACTGTGTCCTTTCACCGTCATGATGCTACACAACTGATATTAAAGTAAGTCTCATCAGTGTAAATTAAGTAAGGATGGTCCTTGAGCAACTTCTCAAAATACAAATATGATCAAACAAATGTTGTTTGATGTCATCTAAACATTTACTGTTCTCAACCTCAAATATTCTCTGTGTTTCATTCATTTAACCAACTACAATCTTTGTTAAAGCTGTTAACTTTGTCCTTGTCTCCAGCTGATGGAGTGGCACTCGGAGCTGCTGCCTCTACCTCTCAGACCAGCGTTCAGCTCATTGTCTTTGTAGCCATAATGTTACATAAGGTAATAATGCTTCATATTATGTGTAGTCAGTCAATGTTTCTCATAGTTTTGATTTATGGGATATATAAACATAAATTAAACCTATGTAGAAGCAGTGGAACAGAAATTTAAAAAAAAATTGGGGGCTAAAATACCAAACACTCATCTGTTCTAGCATCACACTTCTGAGCATTAGCTGCTTTTCTTTGTCTAATTGAATAAGTTATCTAAATATTTTTAGGTGTTAAACTTTGTCTGACAAAAAGGGGAATTTGTGATAGTCACTGTTTTCTGACATTATGAGAAAATAATGAAATTATACCAGTCAATCAATAATAGAAATAACTGTTATTTGCAGTGCATTATAAATGTGAAACTGTGTTAACTCTCTTGCTGTGTTGTTTGCAGGCCCCAGCAGCGTTTGGCCTGGTATCTTTCCTGATGCATGCTGGTCTTGAACGAAACCGCATCCGCAAGCATCTCTTGGTTTTTGCTTTGGCAGCGCCTGTCCTCGCCATGCTCACATTTCTAGGCCTCAGTCAGGTAAATATGACAGTGAATAAAGAAACTGGTATCTTTAAACGACTTTTTGAATTGGCCTGCAATTAAAATATCAGTTATGATTTCATTAAATGTTTCTCTATGATTTTTGATGATTTAACCTTTTTTTTTTTCTCCTTGAGTATTTTTTCTTTATTGTCTCTCATGTATCTTAATGTTTACTTTGAAAATTGCCCAGCCTGAGGAAAACCAGCTGCCATCTTAGACAAAGAAAAAGAACCTTTTCCATTTAATTAGGGGTTTGTCTCAGAAAACCAGTACAACTGGTTTGACAACAGACAAGACATGTTTGAGATAAGGTTCAATTTCATTAGTTATGAGTAAATGAAATGGTGCAAAACATTTGATAGATCTGAGAGACGTGTGTCTTGTGAGACAAATTTTTAGCCATTTTGCATCACACTCACACTTTTATTTGACCTTCAGAGCAGCAAAGAGGCCCTGTCAGACATCAACGCCACCGGTGTCGCCATGCTCTTCTCCGCCGGCACCTTCCTCTATGTGGCCACCGTCCACGTCCTTCCTGAGGTTGGGGGCGGCGGCCACAGCCACGCTCCTGCAGGAGGGAACGGAGGGAAAGGCCTGAGCAAGGTGGAGGTGGGAGCTCTGGTGCTTGGCTGCCTCATTCCTCTGGTGCTGTCTGTCGGTCACCACCATTAGACCCACAGCTCAGGACGGCTTTAAGACGGGTGTACAGGGGAAAGAAGCAGAAACAGAGACTTCAAACATTGTGGATTTAAATGTCTTATTGCTTGTCTGCTGATGGACCTCGTGGACCAGACTGGTGCTCGCTGCAGGAACATCTCATGACTGAAAACTGAAGTTGAAACAGGGAATGAATGATGAGTTGTCGCAGTGACAACCAAGGCACACAACAATGTTTTTTTTTCCCTCCTGACACTGATGACGAAACATGGTACAGCTACTGTATGTGTCCCTTTATGCCACCAGATATATTGATCTTTTTCTGAGAGGCCAGAGGACAGTTAGCTTGGTTTATCTAGAGCACTGTGGAGTTCTCAGTGTTGCATTATTGTGCTTGTCCAAAGTCAACCAACCAACCCTGATTTCATTACAGTGATGTTTAGCTAGATGGCAGTTGCACAGTAAGATTTGAATAGTCTTGATCAAGCTTGTGATATTGATAAAGCAAACCTTTTTTAACCTAATTGTACAGATCTCTTACCAACAATCCAGACTTATAAGAACTGATTTTCAAGTGCCATATTAGCCAGTTTGAAGCAGGCCCCTGAGGAAACGGCGCCGTGAGGATATTACAGTTTGTAGAAGACATTCCTTTCTTATTTTTCTTAGCAACACAGATCTTGTTCTCGCAGCCAGCTGTGAAGCAGGTTGAGGGATCAGCTCGTCAACCAAGTGGAGGTTTGCCATGTTAGAAGAATCAGTTGCAACAACCTATTTTTTTAGCCTGAGGAGAAGTCGAGTTATAATATCATGTTCTCTATAAAACCTCCTGCTTAGGTTCATGGTGCAGTTGGTTAAAGACGCAGCTGAATTCCATGTCACTTTTATTTTACCTAATTAGTTTCTGGTTGTGTTCATTTCAGTTCTGTTTTATCTGGAGGGTTAATTATAGAGATGTAAGGAAAATATCTGTGTAGAATTTGTCTTAAGTGACTATAGAGTGTTAATAAGCTTATTTAGAGGTGGAAGGTTGTTTCAGCAGCTTTGAAAGGATGAATGACTCGTCCTCTAGATGTCATTGAGTGTATGAACTTGTGTAGGGACCATCGGCTCAGGAGGACAGACACATCACAGGTTTTGTGAGAATTTTGAACAAACCTATTTTTTTAAGTTGAGTTTGCTCCTCAATAATTAATTATACCTGAGCAATAATTGTAAAAAAAAAAAAAAAAAAAAAAAAAAAAAGTGAAATCAGGAGTGCAGCAGAGTCTGAACTGAGTACAGAGGATCATCTTATGTGATTCACATATCAAGATCTGTCAGATAGATGCTCTTGAACGCAGCCTTGCCCCGACCTGGACGTCCATTAGAAGGTGAAACGCTTGATGCATTAGAGTCTACGTAGGCTGTTCCCTCTTCTATCAGGACACATGGATATTGTGAGTGTTTCTGTATCACTGTGCCTGTTCACAGCAGAGCTCACGTGTATGTATATGTATGTTGTACAGAGAAACGTCTTCTTCCACAATCGCCACAGATGGGACTGCTTACTCAAATACATTTTTATTTTTTAATGTTTTTTGGACATGGACAGACTGTTCTTTTCAGCACAGACACGAGGCCACAGCCAGTCTGACGAGTCTCTGTTTCATGTCTCAGTTTAACAGATTTACACTCTGTGACAAGAAGAAACTCACCGTGACGTTTCAGCTGCCCCGGGTGACTGAGGTACAGCGGTGGGTCGCATGCAGACCAGCAGCTGCATGAATGTTTTTATTTTTCATGGGACGCTGTGTATGTAATACAAAAGGGAAAAACACCGTTGTGTGTTGCTTTCTGCCTGGACATGTTGGCGTACAGCCCCGTTATGTGCAATTTCACGCCGCTTAAAATCAACATGTTTCAGATTAGATGGGCATTTCCAGGTTTTCAATCCTTACAAAAAACATTTAGATGGATTCACTTCACTCGTTTATGTGTTTAAAGCTGCAGCAAATGATTATTTTCATTATTTATTGAGCTGCTTCTAAGTATTTTCTGGAATAATCTCTTTGTTCAACCAACAGTCCAAAAGCCCTTAAATATCCAGGTCTCTATCAGAGATCTAAGAAAACTTCATCCCTCAAACCTATACTTGAAAAATTACTTTGATTAGTAAAATTGTTGAAAAAAAGTTAATGGGGAAATAAAAATCAGCTCTTGTAATTCAAACTCTAAAGCTAATCTTCATCAGGACGATGTGGGTCCAGTTCGATCGGTTTTAATGGATGGTGCTGAAATAAGGAAACGCCTCAAACCTCGGAGACAAAAACAGAAAGTTTCAGATCTTGTTGGTCACGTTTCTTCCTCTGAGGAAGCCGATGAATGAATGATGGATAAACTAGTTCTAAAAGCAGGTGAAGATACATTAAGCTTTACCAGTGGATACAAACACTTTACTGTCCAGTGAAAACCTTGTGTCTATAACCTGAAGGATTAATTGATGTTTCATGGGTGGAGAACGATACACTGCTCTTTATGAGCAACTAAACACCTGGTTAAGTCTTTTACTGCCCTATCAGGTCTTTTGCACCTGTAGCCACGCCCACCAGTGATGTCACAGTGTCCTGGATTTTACTGTACATCACTGAAGCCAGGTGAGAAGTTTAACTACAGGAGGGCTGTTAAATTCATTTATTAATAAACTCTCAAATAAAACCCATTCGAGTGTATTAATAGGTATCAGAAAGACGAAACAAGGCTTTTTTTTTTTCTTAAGCTCTGGAAAAGTTTTAGAGATCCATGGTTTTCACAGGACAGTGGCAGAGTTTGTACAGTTAATTTATAAAGTCTGGTTTACTGATGCAGTTAAAGGTGATTCACTGAGTTAATTTAAAGCTGCAGCCTCAGTCTAAATACTGGTCTCTGATTATCCAACAGCAACTACCCTTTAAATTAAGGTGCTGGAAACAAGACGCTAGTTGTTTGGCCCATTATTATCAATCAGAATATTTTTAAATGCATGTAACCATCACTTTTAAATGCGGACAGTTCCTACGTGTCCCATCTTTGATCCCACGTGTATATAAATAATAAAAATGGGCGAGAGGCTTCAAACTTTAAACTGAAAGGTGAAGTGTGAACAGGAGCTGCACAGGGAGAGATGATACATACTGGGGCTGTTTGGAGGTGTTTGAGGATCAGGGTCAATATTTGTGATAGCTTCAGTTAGGTTGGGGGGGGGGTCTTTATTTTGTTTTTATTTTGTCATTCCAGAATGAGTCTGCCTTATTTCCATATTTCTGATTGTGTAAATCAGTTGTAAAGCAAAGTGTTTTATGACGACTAAATTAAAGTTTTTTTAACTGGTGAAAGTACTGGGCTGTATTTTTCTGATTTTAAAGAGGTGTCCCAACATGAAGTATTTGTCTTGTATTTATCAAGGTTGAATAAAATGTCGTTTCAGAGGCTTTTTCTACCCTGACACGATATTTCACCAATGCTGACAGAGAGAAAAAGTCAGCACGCTCATGTGTTTCTCTGAGGCTGAGCTGTCAATATCTTTATAATCTGCTGTCCATCCACTCTGACACATGTTCTGTAAATTAATCCGATACTCACGATGCTAAAGCTGCGTGTCGCCCGCTCTGACTCTCCGTCCTCTTTACTAGAGAGTTGTGCAGCCATGCCTCTGCCACAGATGTTCCCCTAATTCATGATGGATGGATGGATGGATGGACAGACCACAGAATCTATACCTGCCAAGAGCTGAAGACTGGTGCTTTCTGCAAGTACAGTAATCTGAATAACAGCTTTTACTGGCTGGACTGTATTGACTTCAGATTTAGCAACTCAGTCCTAAAGCTTCTCTCCCTCCCCCATTGCCTCCCAGTATCCTCCCTCCCTCCCTCCCTGTCATCCCTGATTTCATCTCTGCTGTACTCTGCAGTCAGTCTGCCTCCAGCTGATGAGCGTATTGGCAGCTGCATCATTCCACCCTGCTGAGTTATTGGGATTTCTTTGCTACTTGTCCTGTTTTGTATTGAAGTTGTCCCTGAAGCTGTACATGCACTCCTGTGTATGTGTGTGTTATTGGATGTTATTGGGCTGATTGTTATTGACTGATTGCATTGTGGTTTATTTTTTTAGCTGTATTGATTTTTTTTTTTTTTTTTTTAAATTTTCTGGGCACCACCTCCCGGGGCGAGGGAAGCCAGAGAGGATGTTCTCATCTTCGTCCAGAAACTCTCTGTTCTCGCCCTGGACGTCCATGGAGCAGTCGGACTCTGAAGTGCTGGACATCAGCACCAAAGTGCAGCTGCACGGCGTGCTGTGGAAGAGGCCCTTCGGACGGCCGTCAGCCAAGTGGTCCCGCAGGTGAGGGTGAGGTGTGACCTCTGTCTTGGGTCATTTTTATCTTAGAAGTTAAGTTAAGCTTTACGTGGTCATTTCTGCTGATGGGGGTAAAATTCACAGTTTATTAAAAACTCAGGTTGAGGTCAGGTTTTTCTGCAGTTTCTAAAAAGCTGCCTTTTAGAAGTTGTCTTTACCAGCAACAGCGTTTATAATATTTAAATTGAGTGTTATTTGTCAGGACAGTAGTAGTAGAAGTAGGAAAATGTATTATTCCACTTATCTGACGGCAAAAACATTTGAGTTTCATTTAAATCCACAGTTGAAAACATCTGTAGTGAGTTTCCTCCTTGTTACAAATGGCAGAACATTATTTATTATGGCAGCATCCTAATTTCCTAATCTATCAATTGATAAAAACCTGTAGGCTGACTGTATCTCTGATGGACATTTAGGCTTTTAGAACCAAACTGTTGACATGTTGTGTGTTAGAGGATTGTTTTATATAATGACAGGACATATTCATCCACAGACTTCACGTCCCAGTGTCATTATATCCTGACAGGAGCATATATTTGGACGGTAAAGTGCCTGGATTGGTACCTTATGTCATGATAATGCTCTTAGTTTACATAACAGTTAAAACGACAATACACAGCGAGAGAGCCAGAGAGTCCATTTGCTGCTCACTCTCTGTAACCTTCCGCTTTTGCTTGTGTCATAAAGGTCAAAAGAATTTGACTTTGCTCGTTTGGTTTTTTGGTGCCAAACGAGAGACAGTTGAGCTCAGTGATTTAATGCTGGTTGTTTGGTTGTTGTTGTGTGGTTCAAATCTATGAAACAGTGTGAGGATGAGAATGAAAACATAGCATTTAAGAGCTGAAATCAAAGGTGAGGTACACTCCACCTGTTACACATAAAACCAGTTCAGTCAACACCCGACCCCCCACACACACAGCAATAACAACAATACTGGGAATATATCAGCGATTATTTCTTTTTTTAAATAAATGCCTGTAATAGAATTAGTTCACTTTTCGTTATTTAATTACTTTTCATTATTGAGTGAAGAATAAACTTATTTCTAAATGAAATAAAACACGATATCCCATGTATATTGTATGAAATAAAACCAAATATTTGTCAATATTTAATTTCATTAAATGTTAGTTTTTATTGTAGATTTTACAGTAAATACAGTAAGAAGCAGCTTATTCACAGGAAAATATTAAAGCTACTTAAAGGGAAACAAATTAGCAAAACTATGATAATGGGATAAAAATAAAAAATCTGATGCTGTGTCTCAGCTGAGATCAGACTCAGTAACTAATGATCATACAAGTTATTTGCTCATCAGATCTGTATTGAGAACATCAGCAGACGTTGGTTCCTTTCAGCCCCACAGGATTGACTCACTGCTGCTTTATTGTCTTCCTCGGTACAAAGATTCTTCATCATCAAAGACAGCTTCTTGCTCTACTATGCAGAGAGCGAGAAGAAAAACTTTGAAACCAACAGGTTCTTCAACATCCACCCCAAGGTGAGCTGCTGCATCTTCTCTGAAACCTCCGCACCAACACGAGGAGGAAAGATGACTGATGTCTGCTCATGATCATGTTGGGAATCTTATATGAACGAGCCACATCATCACGGTGATATCGGTAACTGATGTGTTTCTGTGTCAGGGAGTTATTCCTTTGGGAGGATGTGTGGTGTCAGCTAATGAAGACATGGGGATGCCCTTTGCCATCGTGATCAACCTGGACGATTTCACCGTGAGAACATCATCTCTTCATCATCATTTATCAGGCTCACATGGGTTAAACGTGTTTTTAAGACAGATTTGGGCATAAATGCAGACACAGTACTGGAGAGCAACATATTAACACAAAGTCACAACAGACTCAGCTCAGAGGTAATAGTCCTTCAGAGCCAAGCTGAGATGGCTTTTTCTAAATTGTGCTTTTATAGCTGTAATAATGTGAGGAATCAGACTAATCCTGCCACAAACAGGACACATAATGGAGGGAATTTAACTGCACGCTGGGACACGACCGAGTTACATCCCGTTCTACCTTCTAGGCAGCCCAAAGATAGAAATCCACTGTCTGTTTACAACCTCAGCCCATTACTGACAAGATGCTGATGTAAAATATGCTACGTGTGTCTCAGGGGACCATCGTCCTGGCTGCTGAGTCTGAGGAGGAGCAGCTGCAGTGGATGGAGATGCTCCAGGAGTCGGGGAAAGTGTGAGTGAAAGATAAACACATAGGACAAGACATGGCTGGTCTCTGTTTGTAGAAAATGAATGTTGCCAAAGTCAGAAATGTTCAAATCACACACAGAGATTTTAGGTAGTGAACATGGCAGCGAAAGGCCTGATGGGAACTGAACTGTCACCGTCAGGCTGTAAAACAAAATCACTTCTGTCACAGCCAAAACAAAACTAGAGGAATAACACCATCCAGTCATTTTAAAATAATCCCTCCATTATCTATACAGCTGACATTGGACTGGGATGAGAAACAACCACGACAGGCTGACATATAGAGACACACAACCATTCACACTCACGTCTAGGGGCAATTTGGAGCCAACGATTAACCTAACGTGTATGTTTCTGGACAGTGGGAGGAAGCTGGAGAACCCGGAGGGAACCACAGGCACAACTTCACTCAGAAAGGGCCCAGTCCCGGGGTTGTTAAAATAGTGCCGCCCCTTTTTAAAACAGTAAACTAGCTCTTCAGATGTTTTCATTTGAATGAATCACACCTTTGTTTTGTGAACGATGTCTGTGTTGGACCAACAGCACGTGGAAGAACGCCCAGCTGGGGGAGGCCATGATCGAGAGTCTGGAGGCTCAGGGGCTGCAGCTGGCTAAGGAGAAGCAGGAGTACCTGGGTAAACGGGGAGGGGGTCACCTGACTACATCAACCTTTTCACCAGCTGAAGCAGGTGATGTGTGATTGTTTTCTGTCTCCAGATAAACTGATGGAAGAGACTGAAGAGCTCAGCCATCAGAGGGCTCAGAGAGAGGTGAGATCAGATTTATATCTATGAACTGTAGATGTACTTTATATCTACATGTGAGACTATAATGATTATTTTTGGTGGTTGTTCTTTCTTTTATTAATTTTCCTGGTGATAGAAAACAGAGGAAAGCAGCAAATCTTCACATTTGCTGAAAAAAAGTGTTTAAAAGTGAAAGTTTGTTAGAAATGTAATAAAACTTTAATTATTATCATTATGTGATTCATTGTTTCAGCTCCATCTATGTTTAATATTTAGATATTAAAGCAAAGGATCCTTCACACTGCTCCTCTAAAGAAAGATCATTTAATTGTGTTGCTGTGTGTGTTTGTGTATGTGTGTGTGTGTGTGTGTGTGTGTGTGTGTGTAGGAGCTGGAGCGTCTGAACCAGGTTCTGGAGGAGGAGAAGCTGAAGTTCGAGGAGGTGGTGCTGGAGCTGAAGGCAGAACAGGAGCAAATTAAACTGTAAGGACTCACGGCTGTTGTCTGTCTGTGTTGAGCAGGCCTGTGCAGGTCATGTGACTCGTTCTCTGTTGTGTGCTGACGGCAGAGACCTGGATGGCACAGCTCAGTCCCTGAAAGGTGTCGAGAGCGAAAAAGAAGAACTGAGCAACTTAACGGTGATGCTGCAGAAATCCATCGAGGTATGAAGGTCACATCAGAGCTGATTCTGACTCTGAGCAGCCAGATGATGATGATGATGAAGCCAGTGAATTTATCCATAAGTTGGAAGTGACTTGATTCAGATCATGTAACATTACAGCTGCTGATGTAATAATTATGTCGTCCTGTTAACATATTTAATTGGTCATTGATGAAAGTCCGGGATTGTAGCCAAGAGAAAAAAAGAGTTTGACATTTTGGGACATTAGCCTTCGTACCTGCAGTTAAATGAGATCATACCCCCCCCAATAATAAATAATTGTTTTAACTCATCAGTTTTTGTACATATTAAAGAAACAAGATAGAAACTGTTAATTACTGAGCATCTGAGGAGCTGGTCAGTGTCAGATTTCCTACTGTTCTAAATGCTCATATTTATTATATTTGTGGTACTGATCTTATTTAACTCTCAGCAAGAAAGCAAATAAATGTATCTTCCAAATTTCTTTATACAAAGAATTATAACTTGAAATAAATCAGAACATTAATATTAATCTCTTAGATTATCTAATCTAAATTTAATATGCAAATGATATATTTGTATATGTTTTATTCCAAATATGTGGAAGCTAAATTAAAAACTTTAAACCTTCCTGTTAATTTGAGAAAAGAAAAAAACAGTAACTGGATGTTAAGAGTTCAGATTGTAAATCAACTTCCTGTTTGTGTTACTATGTTCCCACCGAAGAGACAGACATAGACTAGGCAGATTCATGGGATGTGAATCTCTGCTTCTGTCCTTCAGGAGCTGTCGCAGGAGAAGCAGCGAACCCTTGAGCTGTTGGGGGTGAAGGAGCAGGAGGAGAAGGAGACGGAGGACAGCTCACAGTCGACCTGCAGGAAGTCTGAGGACGGCGAGGAGCGGGTGGACGGGGACCTTCTGCTGGACCTGCGACACATCGAGGAGCAAATGAAGATCCTGCTGAAGGAGAAGGAGCAGGCCGACGACAAGTGAGTGACCTCAGTTTAGTCCAGAGCGCGGCTGTAGTCCCTTTCTTCATATATTAATATATAAGCTGCACATTAGTCTCTGTCCAGTTAGAAACACTCACTAAACCTTTGTCCAAACATCCAGGTTCACATGAGCCTGTGCTAATGGCACAGAGGATGTAACTACTGGTGGAAATGCGTATTGATCCCTAAACATGCAGCCCATTAATCAGCACCAGTAAGTGGGATATTACGGGCAGCTGGTATTGACTGTGCAGCACTAATGCTCTGCTGCCATCACTGAAATGTACGACCCACAACGTTCACTTTCCTCCCTCTCTATTACCTCAACACTGACAACCACAGCTGGACTCTTTTACTGGGTCAGCTCTTTTACAGGGGTTTCTATTTTTATGGTCACTCGTTGTACAAACTATGATATAAATTCAAATTTATGTATGTTTCAGATCTGGATTTGAGATAAATTCTAGGTAGTTTTATGCTATAAATCATGTTTCGGCTCAGTCTGTCATTGGTGATGAAAGAATATATCAAACTATGACCAACAGAAGACAATATAATACAGTTTACTGTCCATACAACATCTCCTTTATCTGACTTGTTCACAAAATTATCACAAAGGCAGCAACTGAACTGACAGACATGTAGCTGGTCCATTCATCCATTGTCTCTCAAAAATATTTGAAAGATATTCAAACAAATGAAAAACATAGAATAAAATTCAACTTTAGGTTAAATGTTCAATATATTCAGAATCGCCCTTATTAGCTTTCTGGTAGAGATGAACACTCACTTTCACTCTTTTAGATTCATATAAAAGGGTCACTGTTTCATTGTATTGGCAGAAAGACAATATAATGTTAAACGTGATGGAGCTGGTCTCTTTGAGGTAAACGTCCGTGGCCCCTGTTTTGACCTTGAAATGACATTTACATGTGTGCGTGTGTTCCTCTGTGTCCTGCTGCTGCAGCGGTCAGTGAACACAGCACGGAGCCAGGCTACACTATGAAGTCTGCAACAAAACAGAATCATTTTAATCTTGTTGACTTTTGAAAGGGTTTAAAATGGGCCAGAGGAAGTGAAACATTAAAAACATCCAGAATTGCAGATGTGTTCTTTCAGAGAGGAGGCACGATGCCGTCTTTCCTCTGTCTGACCGGGTGTCTGTCGTTCAGGCTCAGGGAGAACGACCAGCGAGCTAAAGTCCTGCAGCAGGAGAGGGAGTACTACTCGTCTCAGGCCCGGACACTGCAGCAGTCGCTCTCTCAGCTCACTGTGGACAAGCAGCAGACCGAAGCCGAGCTCAAGGTAACACACAGCGTGACTCAGCAGCTCTCAGCCTGCAGTCACACAGCAACACAACGCTGCTCAAAGTCAGTCTAAAGGTCGACCCATTAATCAGCTGCCAGCGTTGTGTTTTTAAAGACTTTCAGAGGATTGTTTTTCATATAGATAAAAAAGTAGGAGAGTAAAGTGAAAACAATCATCACAAGATAAAGTCAAATAGGGAAAATACAAACGGATTGAATAGTAACAACATTTACATTGAAGCTAAACATAATTTTCCACAGAGTTTTCATTTAACATAGTAAAGTTTCACTGATGATTTCCTTGATTTTGTCATTTCTCCCAGACTCATGTTAGCTTGTTGCACCTGGTAATTTGGAATTAATTACACCTTTATTATACTAATTATTTTACATAATACATGAGGTCTTTGACCTTATGTAATCCCCAGCATGGCTTTGTCCACCATTTTGGACCTGAGCAGAGGTTTAATGAACCAAAACGCCTGATTGAGCCTGTGAGTGCAGCTTCTTAATGAAGGGACCTGGTCACTGCACTTTAGTATAACTTTTATTGTTAATTCATGTGTGTCTGTATAAAATAGCTTGTTTCCTCTTTGCTTCATATCCATCATCATCATCATCATGACCCCCGTCATTCATTTTCACTCAGACTGAATTATTATTATTACCATTATTAGGTACAGACAAGCTTCTGTCCTGTCCCTTCAGCCCTTGAGTAAAATACCCAAACCTCAACTTACTGGTTGCACCTGTTATCTCAAGTATTTACTCTGATCTGTGTTTCCACACAAACACTGTAAAGAACTAAAGATGACAACAATCAGCATTTATTCTGTGAATTTGTCATATTTAAATTCATGTTTCCTGGAAAAACCTTAGGAGCTGCTTTTAGTTTATTACATGACACTGAAATGACAAAAAATGACCACGAACACACATTATATCAACCTTCTCTTGTTGTATGTCATCTTTTATCACAAACATGGCGTGTGCTTCCTGTGTGTCTCAGGCAGAGATAGAGTCTCGGGTGGAGCTGGAGAAGAGGCTGAAACAGGCTGAGGAGGCTCTGCAGGACCTGGAGAAAGGCCTCAACTCAGTGGAACGAACCAAAGAGAGAGACGAGAAGATGAAGGGGGATGTGACTCAGCTGAGGAGTGAGTCCATTCACTGACACCCTCACATTTGAATGTGGTCGGTCCAGTACATGCAGTGATTCAATGGGAGAAGTAAAACACACAGTCACATCTTCATCTATCAATATTTCCCTGTCAAACACACTTAACTGTACTTCAGCATATTTACTCAAATAATACTCTACGCAGATGTGTAGACAGAAACATATGCAGAGTATAGTCTGATCTGACGTGTCACTTTTTCCTCCTGTCACTGCCTCCCTCTGGATAGATCCCGTATTACATCGTCACATGACGTACACTGATCAGCCATAACATTATGACCATATACCATATAATATTAATTTACCATGGTTACCTGTCAGTGGTGGATATATCAGGCAGCAGCTGAATATTTAGTCCTGAAGTTGATGTGTTGAAGCAGGAAAGAAGGTGTGAGGATGTGAGCGACTTTGACAAGGACCAGACTGTGATGTGTAGCATCTCCAACACTGCAGCTCTGCGGGATGTTCCCGCTCTGCAGGGGTCAGCACCTACCAGAAGGAAATAAAAACCCGGCCTGGCAACAGGGTCAGGGGTGAAGGCTCATTGATGCCTGTTGCGAGCGAAGGCTGGACTGTGTGGTCTGATCCAACAGAAGAGCAAACTGACATCCTCCACTAACAGCTCCTACAACCACAGAGCCATGGAGGAAGGTGGCCTGGTCTGATGGAGCAGGTTTTCTTTCACCTCACGTGGACGGCCAGGGGAAGACTTGACACCACGATGCATTATGGGAAGAAGACCAGCTGGTGGAGGCAGTGTGATGGTTTGGTCAATGTTCTGCTGGAAACCTTGGGTCCATTCATGTGGATATTTCTTTGCACGTCCCACCAAGACCAAGTCCCCCCCTTCATGAAAACAATCTTCCCTAATGGCAGTGGCCTCTTTCAGCAGGATAATGCTCCCTGTCACTGCAACAATGGTTCAGGAGGTTTGATGAACAACTAGTTCAAGGTGTTGACTTGGCTCCAAATTCCCCAGATCTCAGTCCAATCCAGCATCTGTGGGATGGACTTAAAGGATCTGCTGCTAAGGTCTTGGTCCAGATATTACAGCTCAGCTTCAGAGGTCTGGAGGAGTCCAGGCCTCCAGGGTCAGGACTGTTTTTGCAGCAAAAGGGTCACTTACACAATATTAGTGTTATGGCTGATCGATGTATATCAGGATGATGGTGTTGTGTGTGTATGTTCATATTTGTTGTTAGGAACATAAAACAATCTGGGAAATATTTCATGACTACAGTCAACTTAATAATATTATATTAATAAGATTAATATGAATTTGTGAGTTCGTCATCATAGATGTTACAAATAACAGTAACAATGGCTCAGTTCAGCTCGAGCTTTCAGTCACCAGGAGCCTGAAACTGAGGCAGCTAAATGAAGTTCAGCTATTATTCATTTCATTTATACTTAAAATTAATTAATACAGTTAAATTTGTGAAATGCAAATGTTGAAATGTTGGAGGACAGTGAGCTTCCTGTATATATGATGTGTATATGATGTCTTTGTGTTTATCCAGAGTTCTTTGAGGAGTGTATCTGTGCAGCAGAGATCGAGGCGAAGCTTCCAGCGATAATGAAGAACGCTGTGTATCTTCACAAAGCTGCTGCTCGCAGGATCAAAAGCTGCCGAATTCAGAGGAGAGCGTCCAGACGCCACTGGTGTAAGTCACACACACACACACACACACACACACACACACACACACACACACACAGCCTGGCAAAATTCATGTTATCACTGAATTAATCTTGTTCCCAAGGACACAACACTCCCAGCTAAATGTACATATTTTAGTAAACTGGCTTTAATTTTTTATCCAAGGAGTGTTAAACGTTTTTGAGCTGTTTGTTAGTGACACAGTATATCATCAATTTGTAATTTATAAGGCTTCAGCTTGTGATTACTCTTGTTTTTGATGAATTAGCAAATGTATAAAATGTCAGCTATTTATTTTATCTGACCAACAGAGTAAAAGTTAAAGATATTCAAGTTACAATTATATAAAAACAGAGAAAAGCTACCAGACTCGGAGAAAGTTTCTTTTTTACTCTGTAAATGACCCAATTTATTATCAGATTTCTATATCTTAATTTTCTGTTGATGAAAATGATGATGATGATGTTGGATGAATCTGATCTGATCAGTATCCTAACAGCAGTCACAGAATTATAGTTTGTTAATTTCTTCCTTTGTCATTCTCTGATTTGTATTTTTCCACCTTTCACTGTCTCTTTGCAGTGAAACACTCAAAGTCCTTCGCTGTAGCCAACACTGACGGCGGCAGCATGGAGGATCTGAGGGAGACGGCCCGGCGACTGACCTCTGACAGCAGCTTCAGAGAGAGCGTGTACAAGATCATTACTCGCAAGGACGCCACAAACACAATGGAGGACTGAGAGAGAGAGAGCGAGGTCATAGAGGAGAAATGGTCCTTAGCTTTACCTCAGTTCACACAGTGAGTGACGTAGAGATCCTGAACCCAAGCCCACCATTAAAGTATTGTAGATGAATGTACAGACGTCGACTTGATGGAGTCTGCGGCTGCAAAGTGGAAGAGACACTGAACGCATCATAACCTGAATATACAGTATGTAACTGATTCTCCTGTTTCTATCACAGCTGAAAGACCCTAAAAATCCTGAAAGTCAGAGCACGGGAAAACAGAGTCATCCTCTGATGTTTAGGTTGCACTTATATATTTGAGTTATTTTACTAAAATATCTTCACAGTATTTACTCTGAACAATTGAATATTTTTACCAACAAATTCCAAACAGCTCTAATAATCTACAAGAGCTGTTTGGTTTTCCTCACATTCACCAGACTCTAAAACCCTCTGAGCCTTTGATGAAGGGTGGGGAACAGTGACGTGCTGCTCGAATGAACACAGCATAACTTTGTTTTTATCCAGAAGAGACTGAATGTGAAGTCCACCTCTCGTTCTAACGTTGATACGAGAATCAGCTTCTCAGTCTCGCAGACTTCATTTCTGAATCATCAAGACGTTCTCGGTTCCTTGAGAAAGGAGTTTTAGTTCCTGTGGTTCTGTAGCTGCTGGATCTGTTTGGTTGAAATACTGATGATGACTTCAACACAAATCCATTGTCCTACATCAGAGTCTTAATCAAACATCTGCAGTGGTGAAAAGAAACTAAGTACAGTACTTAAATGTAATTTTGAGGTATTGAACTTGAGAGCTGTAGTCACTCGTCAGTTTTCGGGTTAAAGAGCATATAATAAGTTTATAGACTATAAAGATTAAACCAGTGGCTCCCAACCTTTTTGGCATGTGATCTTACAAAAAAGCAGTGAGATTTCTGCTCTGAATGAAAAATAACAAAATTTCATTTAAATAATTTGTGATTCAAAGAGGTAAATCATTATACATTTCACAAAGATGAGCAGAAAAGAAAAAGAAAAGATTTATACAAATTTGTGCAGCAGAACTTTGCTTTTTTTTTGTCTCAGGAGTCGTCAGATTTACCTGTTGACCCGACGGAGAGGCCTGACCACTAGGTTGGGATCACTGGACTAAAATAACTAAGTGTAAAGTAGGTTAAAGTTGTTCAAAATGGCTTCACCTTGAGCAGCTGCAACAGGAAAATAGTTCTTACAAATAAAGTGGAACTGTACTTTTCTAAAGTAAACAGCGAGTACAACCACTGAACATTTGGGAACCGTAGTAGCGTAGTAGTTAGTTGACGTTAAGAGGCACTGAAACACAATGAGATTACAGGATCCTGTCAGCTATACAGTGATGTTTTCACCACAGTGTGGGACTGTCCGCTCCTTAAGTTTTGAGTTTCACCATTTTCTAAAAAAAGAAAAGATTTGCAGTATGTTTAGCTGATAGCAAAGACAATTCAAACCCATGTTGGAAAACGTTTGTTTTTATTTTTCTGGTTTTGATTGTTTGCTCTGATTGTATCCTTTTCTTTAACAGAGGGTTGATGAAAACAATGATCTCACAGGTGTGTCTGATAATTAACCTTGACCATTTCATTATTGCTACATCTGAAAATCTGTTCTTGACGAAGCAACTCAATGTAATTCACACAAGCAAGCAAATCATGATAATGTACAAATGTTAAGTAACTCCAACACCAGAAATGATACAGAAAAGAAGCCCACATGTCACAGTAAAGTAAGAAGGAACATACAATGAACTGAACAACATGCCTTGATGCTAATAAAGCTGTGTTTGAACCTTGTGAATGTCATTTCTTTTCAGCAGGTAAAAGGCTGTAGATTCATATTGGGGTTAACGTTCTTGGCTCCCGTTCTCAGCAGCACAAGAGATGGCACTGTCACTAGTTGAAAGTGATACAAAAACTTTGATATGGATGCATGTCCATCAGAGGAGAGACTTACAAAGCTCAGTGTGGGAAGAAGAAAGGTTCTGCTGGGGAGGATTGTAGGTTACGTCACCAGCTCTCGTTCATCACCAGGACCTGCAGCACACAAAGCAACAAAGTGATGGACGTGGGTTTCAACAGCACAACTAGAGACTGTTTACTTCAATAAAATGTATTTCAAGTATTTCTTCCCCTCACTTCAAGAATAAAAGAAAGTAAAACAACAGGACAGTAAGTGTTTATCAATGTTATTTCTTTATGTGTATGATTATATATCATATTGGTGAAGATGTTCACGCGTCTTTGTATCTGCTTACAGCTCCATCACAGCGTGTTATAAACCATCAACTAAGGGTCTGTAACTTACTTAGAAACGTGATTAAACTAAAAACTTAAAGCTAAGTTTAATTCTGATGGGGACCTTTTACATGTAGTTTAAAGACATGACCTCTTCTTACACACATGCAACAATGACTTAACGCTTCACTCAGTAACTTAACAAAAGCATTTTTGTCCAGCGTCTCTGAAATCTTAAATGATGAATCAGTGCCAAATGAGGTACTCACTTATCTTAAAAAAAAATATATCGAAAATAGAAAATAGAAAAGCTATTATCCACTTGAAGCAGCGCCAACAGTGAAGCACAACTTTATGGTAAGATCTATTAACTCAATACATTTAACATTAAGTAATATATCTTGGGCATGTGTAGACGAGAATATATTAATGACCATAGGCCTCTAAGATTATCATTACTGTGTCTGGTTCGATAGAAGATACATATTCAGAAAGTTCTGCCATAGTCTCTGTGATTTTCGAGGGAGTCATGAGGCACATGCCTGAGTTTCCCAAATTAGAAATGCTGAATCACTCCCCTCAACCTGTCTGTGATTCTTCTGACCACCTTTGAATCAATTTTTCAGTAGCTCTGTCTCTGCAACAACAGAGTTAACATTTTATTTTCTGTCATAAATGAATTGAAAAGTGAGCAGGTTATCTGATCTGCTACCGTTTTATTTTTCACGAAGAACTGGACCTGCAAATGCGTAGCTAACTTGGAGGCTTTTATTATCTTACTTCATGTTAAGGTTAATGACCTTTTCTAGATTGGTGACTTCATCTTTTCAGTCAGCATCATAAGCACCTACAAATCTGCCGTCTCATCCACTAACCTTACATCACCTCCCCCCGATTATCTGCCAGGAACAGCGTGGCTCAGGCAGCGACATAAGCCTGTCAGTCCTCTGCTGGTTTAATGCTGCATTTCAAATTCAGTCTGGCTTTTATGGCAGAGGTTAGCAGGTGTCAGACACATGCCCGTCTGAAATGCTCATTCTCGTCTACTTCCTGGCCACAGATGTGCGACAGAGGCTGTGGTTGAGGGGTTTAAAGAGCTGCTGCAGTGGTTTCTCTGCCTAACACAGATACAAACTGCTTTTTTTCTCCTCCAAAGCAACAGCCAGAACGAGCCACCAGAGAGCCAGCTCCCTACAGGAAGCCCCCTCATATTCCCACGCAGTCTCTCTCTGCTCACTCATTCACCTCCTGCTGCTCTATCCTGGTTTCTATCGCTATGGCAACAGCAACATCAGAGGTCAAAAACTGTGTATCACCCTTTCTTTTTTTTTTTTTTTTTTTTAATCTGAGAGATTGTAGGATTAGTGCAGCCAGAGGCCTTTAGAGCCTGTTGTTGGCTCATGAGTAGATGCATTTTTTTTCTCTCTGAGCTGTCAAGTCGAGGCCAGTGTGACCAAGGGTTGTTGTATTTCTTTTGCAAGTGCTGAAAGGCAGCAAACAGAAGCCATTGCATAACATGTAAAAGCAACAAAAACTCATACCTGTTGACCTTGGCAGGGTCCCCAGGCAGCTGTGCTGGTAGCAGATTGACTGTGGCGGGAGTCAAGAGGCAGCTGTCTCTCAGAGCACTTCTCTGTTTATTGTAGTCTGACATGAGGAGGACAGACAGAGGGAGTCTTTGAAGAGGATGAGAGGGAGGAAGAATGGCTCTGCTGCAGAAGCCGCCGTCCTCTGATGCTTCATCAGCACAGGGCTCGTGCACACGGCCCTCCTGTGCTGCAGACAGCAGTTAGGTACAGACATGTGTCCAGCCCGGGGCTTTATTCCCCTACTATATCTAGCTGTGTCACAGTGTTTGTACAAAAGGATCCCTCATTTGCTTTGGGGTCCTAAGACCATTTGCATTCTGCTTTTCATTTCTTCTTATGCTCAATTTTCCCTTGCAGGAGTGTTCCCTTAAAAGCCTCTGCAGTTGTCATGGAGTTGTGCTTCCTGGTAAACAATGACTCTTTTCATTCCAGCACAGCTTTCAGTCCAGTAGCTGAGACAGACGGAGCAGAGGACAAAGAGAGAGAGAGTGGTGGGGTTGTGTTACTCCACAGGCAGCTCTCTCTACACTCTCATCTAATATGAGGTCTACTGGAGTCCCACACAGACTTCACTGTTAAACAGCTGATGGTATAGATTGTAGTCTCATTACATCCATGATACAAAATGATTTGGTTTACTTTAAATAAAAATGGTCAAAATGTAATCAAACCAGCTGATGGGTAAAGAGACATAAGGACAAAAAACACTGGGTGTTTATGAGGAGGAGGATAAAGCTGAGTGATGAGGGCCATAACAAAGGCAAGAGCCAAGAACATGACCAGAAGAAGAGAGCTCACAGCAAAGCTGTGGCTTTATTTCTCATCCAGGCTGGCTTTCAGCTGTGCTTCAAGGGCCATTTTATCAAAAGTACGCATGTTGGTCTCCTCCCGCACTTTGTCTCGCACATGAAAAGAGGCTCGAGCCACAGAGCGAGCGCTCTCCAGCACGGCCCTCTTCTCTCTGAAGATCTGCTCACTCTTCTCCAGCTTTCTCTCGATGGACTGGAGCAGCTCCAGGCGCCTCTGCTTCTCCTCCTCCTCCACGCGCTGCCTGTTGAGTTTCTGAAGTCTCTCTTTCTCCTGTCGGCTCTGGACGGCCCGCTGAGCTTTCTCTTTGGCCTTCTCCTCGGCTGCTAAAGCTGCCTGTTGGGCTCGTTTCTCAGCCTCCTTCACACGAGCCTCCAGCAGCTGCTGCTGCTGCTTCTCACGCTTCTCTGCTGCCTTGCGTGCTTTCTGGATCTGCTTCTCCTCACGCTTGGCCTTTTCTTTCAGCTCCTGCCCTCGACGCTCAACTATCTGTTCATAATTTTCCAGGGAGCGGCTGAGCTTCTCCTCCGCTGCCCTCCTGGCCTCCTCTCTCTCCTCCTGCTCTCTGCGAGCAATTTCCTGTATCAGGGCAGCATGACGTCTCTTCTCTGCTTTGTTCAGACCCCGTCTCTCCTCTTGGGCCTGGTGCTCCTTCTCTTGCCTCTTCAGCTCAGCCATGGTGAGCTTCTCTTTCAGCAGCAGCCTCTCCTGCTCCAGCATGGCCGCCCTCTCCTCCTCCAGAGCCTTCAGGTTCTGCTCCTGAAGTGCTTTCTTGTGCTTCTCCTCTCGTGCTGCCTGCTGTAACCTAAGCAGACGGCTGCGCTCCTGCTGCTCTGCAAGCTCCCTCCATCGCTCCTCGTTCTCTTCGGCTTGTCGCATTTTGGCAGCTGCTGATTCTCGCTCCTGCTGGCTGAGTCTCCGCTGACGTATGGACACCTGTGTCTGCCACACTCGCTGGCACTGAAGCACTGCTCGCTGCTTCTCTCTGTCCTCCTGCTCTCGTCGTAGCTCGTCCATTCTGCGCTCACTGTCCCACTGAAGATGAGCCACATAGCGGGTCTGACTCATGATGTCTTCCTCCTGATATCGTGCGAGCATCAAAGCTGCAATTTTGCGGTCGCGCTCGGACACGGCCTTCAGTCCTCTGCGTTTCACTTCCTTCACAATGCGCTCCACCTTCTGTGTTGTCTGAGGAGAGTGGCTCAGGTCACCGAGGCTGAGGCTGCGGCCCATCAGGGAGTTGAAAGTAGCCATGGTGCGAGCTCGGGGGCTGGAGAATTTAGCCCAGTGATCTCGTGCGCCATCCCAACTGTAAGAAGAGGAAGCACCTGACTCTGATGAGGTGCACGTGGTGGTAGTTGTGGTGGTGGAGGTTGAAGAGCAGACGGGATCCATCCTTCGCTGCAAGGACTCCAGCGAATGGCTTTTTCCTCTCACCTTGGAATGAAATCCAAGATGTCCATTGTGCTGAGAGAATGGTCCTCCTGTTCCACCGTTAGTCGGCGTCCCAGAGCTCTGAACTGCAGGTTTCGACACTGATGATGTTAATGTGGAATTGGCTCTGGGGAAGGAGGGTGGTTTTGGTGTTGACCGGGGGAAAGTGTTTGAAGATTTACCACCAGAGGACTTCCTGACTACCGGCGGAGGGCCAGACGAGAGCGGCCGTGTGGTTTTTGAATGTTCAGTCGATGAGGTCAAAGGATTCTTGGCAGATACTTGGAAACCACTCTTGGAAGGAGGCGTAGAGGTGGTAGAACCAGTTTTTGATGACTGAGGAGATCCTGCAGATTTAGGGGAGGTACTAAGACTGGAGGCAGGGGCTTTAGATGAAGGAAGTGCACCTGTTTTAGAGGTCGGACCTGATGCTTTAGCGGATGCTCCAACATCAGGGGCTGAGCTTAAGGTCACTGGCCCCGATTTAAGAGGCTGACTGGAGCCAAGAGGGGCTTTGTCCACAGAGGGGGATGATGATACACTGCTGCTGCCATTGACAGTCGCCTGCATAATCCTTCTTTTCTCCTCCCTAACAATCCTCTCCCTCTCCTCCCTGCACTGCCTCAGTTTGGCGTGTCTGTCCCTCTCGTAGACTTCAAACAATCCTGTAGCGACACGCATGGAGCGTCCAGGAGCCTCCCTGGCGAAATCAGTAAGTGGGCGGGGCAGCAGCTCCACAGGTTTGACCCCACATCGAGCACATGCCTCTAAAGAGCGGGGGCTTGTTAGCACATAGCGACTGCCCTCTGCAGCCGGTGAGTCAAAGTTGTACAGGTCCAGGTGCAGCTTGGGTGGTGGATCAGTCTGAGTCTGTGGTTGCTGAGGTGCCGCCCCCTGAGAGGCAGCGCCTGGCCCCGAGGTGGATGCAGCATGGCAGGGACTCGGCTCAGAACTGCCGGTGGGTGGTGTCTCAAAACCGGCATCCCCATCCTCCTCTGTTGTTGTGCCGTCGGCTTCCTGTGGCAGTCGAGGGTCTTCAGTGGCCACAGTTGGTGTGTTGAGCTGTGGACCTTTACACTTATTCTGCTCCTCAGGCTCCGAGGGGTCAACCATAGTTGGCTAATACTGCAGGTAGAGAGAGAGAGAGAGAGAGAGAGAGAGAGAGAGAGAGAGAGAGAGGAAGGCCGGAGATGGGTGGGGTGGGGGCGTTGCATGATACATGAGGGGAAGTGGAAAAAGGTTCAATTAGAGGATTACAGAACTCAGTCCAGAGCTTTAGAGAGATACAGTCTGTGGGGGAGGGTCATAACGCAGGTTCAGAGCTGCATGCATGCATGAACACATATTCATGCGCTCACTGATTTTACACCAGATGAAACATTTTCCCTTCAGGGAAGTGACATAACAGATGAAAACACATCCCAGTCCTTTAATAGAGAATCTATTTTTGGCAGAGTTACTGGGCTGAGAGAATTTGATTACTCATAGCAATATTTCTCACTCTACATCACACAATCAACCTCGCAACATATATTATTCACCAGCTGATAGTAAAGGCTTGATCTAAAAATCCTGAATGAGACTCAGTGATAAAGAGGCCCTGGACAGATCCATTATGCTGTGCTCACTAACACGGACTCACACCTCACAAACAGTGAAGGCCTAGACTTTTCCACTGTGTGTATCAGCAGCGCTGCTGCAAAAGAGCAGCTGCTCTCTTATCAAAAACGACCTTATGTCTGACAGATGACATCGCTGTCTGCTACATGTATGGCCGATGTCTTCTGTTTGATGCCGTGATTTGGTGTCGAGCCACACAAACATCCACTCACCTGCCAGTTTGCAAAACGTTTTCTGATCCGGTGCTTTGTTCCCCTGTAATCCGTCCAGCCCCCCTTGTTCCCCGCATAATATCAGGTTTCAGGGGAAAGGGCCTCGGCCGTCGACCCTGCGATTGAGCATCACATCGTCGCAACCTCCAGCGACACGACAGACACAGACGGAGCCTTTCAGCCGAGCCGAGCCGAGCCGAGCCGAGCCGAGCCGCGGAGCTCAGACCGGCGTTAGAAACACACACGCAGCCGAGCGCAGACCCACATCTACACTACACAGGCTCCTGCTCAGCTTCCTCCGTTACCTCCTCGGCAAAGTGCATCCCGTAAACATCCGCGGTCTCCACCTGCTATTCAGCAGCATCCCTCTCCATCTCAGCCTCCTTAGCTCCGCCCGCCTGTGGCAAACAGGCTGAAAATACAGGGTGTACGCTGCAATGATAACCGAGCGCCTGTCGGCTCCTCTCACACGCTTTCACTGTCACAAAACACTGGATGTCTCAGCCTCAGCAGCTTCCTCCCCTCAGGCCAATTTTCCTCTGAGAGACATTCACGTGCTTAGAAAGACAAGAGTGTCTCCGTGATTATCAGTGAATAATTCACCACTTCACGCGCTGTGTTGTGGACGAGCTCAAAACAATCGCCTGTAAAATGTCCAACAGACTTTATGAGGTCGAGCTCATCTTAAAATGATTTTAACTTTGTAGTCAGACTCATCAAAAGTCACATTTCACACAGATCACAGTGTGAAATGAACCAGACTGTAACTACTGAGATCAGACACCAGGGGACACTGTAATATCACAGATCCAACAGGGTTTTATTGTTTAATCTGAGGCTGATTGTCTGTAATATTATATATATATATATACACACACACACACACACACACACACATTTTTTTAATGTAGAAATCTTTTCCTTCTACTTTTATTTTTCCTTCTTTCCTGTTTTTATTGTGTCAGTTGCTTAATTCTCATGATGACAGTTGTTGGTCAACAGTTTCATCAAAACATGGCTTTAGTTACATTAGATGGTAATAAACACTTCTTCTTAGTGTGTATCCGTTTGTGTGTTGATTTAAGTGAATTATAAATCCCTAACAGTTTAAGGCTGCCACCACAACTACTTTGGATCTGTTTGTGTGAAAGTATTATGTGATGGTTAAGATATTTTTAACGTGCATCCAGTCATTAAATAAACTAGTTTTCTACTTTGACTGTGTGTGAGGTGCAGACTTACAGCAGAGGCGTGAGAAGAAAACTTCCTCTTGACCTCTGCTGCACAGATTCACTCCTCAAAGAACTGGACAAACGCACACGCACAGCAGATACACATCATATACACATGATGCTCGTTGTCTCTTGTGAAATCCATAACTGCGATAATTAACTTTCTGACAATGAGAAGCGAAATTTTTGCTGCGAAAAAGGCCTGATGTTAAAGACAGAAGCTCTAAACTGCCCATAATGTCTGTGATTGTCTGTGTATCGTTGTTAGACCCGTTTTTATGAGCATTAGATAGACTATTTGTTTATTTAGCAACAGTAGCTTCTCCTATAAAGACATATTTTACAGCAAAGTCTAAATGCAGTTCACTAAATTTATAAATGATTTCTACTGAATGATATCAGAGTCATGAGCGTGTCCACGGGCCTAATACAGCCCCAGCTCATCTGTCTCTGAATAGGAATAAACTAGAAAAGATGATGAGTTTATTCAGATCAGACCAACATTACTCTGTTACTATTACTATTGTATTTTTACTACTACTGTTGTTGCTAATAGTGCCTCTATAATGCCAACAACCACCACTACTGCTGCTGCCACAGAGCCTCTACAACTTTTATATACCGCTTCCTGCTACTTTCACTATTTCTGCTTCTATTATGTGTTGGAAGCAGAAGAGGTAGAAACTGCACAGTGCAATTCTTGTTCGAATCAGTTTTATAGGTCGACTATTTCTGCTAGAGGTTACAACAGTTGAAGTTTCCCCTGTTTGTGTATTTTTGTGAAGTTTCTTTGACTACACACTACATGGAATAAATGCAGCGTATTCATTGAAGCCACTGAAGACAGACTGGTCTGGTTTGGTCCAGTCAGAGCGGTTGAATCAGGATTAGATAACTCTGGGTGAAAATTGCAGCGATGATGACCCACTAAACTCCTGACCCGGCGTGGGGAACAGTGCGAGTTTAATTGGCCCCGCCCGTGAGCCGTATCAGGAGGACAGTGGGTAACAAGTGACAACAGGGAACGTGCTGGCTGGCTTGTTAACCAGGGGCATGGGGTCCGGGTATTGGGGTGGGGGTGGGGGGGGCAAAGGGGAGCAGGGCATGGTGTGGTTGCTGCACAGTTCACTGGTGCAGGGGTATGCTCGACAGAATTTTAGTGTTTTTGTTTTTGTTTTTGGTAGGGCATGCTCCCCACCACTAACACTGGACTGGGGGTTCATCGAGAGGTGAGCTGCTCGGTGAAGTCATGGAGACCACTGCAACACCCGGCTGATGGTGAGGGCCCAGAGCATTCCCTCATCTACTGCTTTTATACTGGGAACCAGTCTGGAGGTGCCAAAATCAAAATGAGACAAAGTTAAAACTACATGTGAACTCATAAGGACACGGAGGACAAAGACTAGACCCTGAAATCTACCAACAATTCAGGTCACTTCAACCTCAGTTTCCTCGATTAGTCCAATTCTTTTTTATTTTCCATGTCCTGAATGAGCCCAGATAGAGTGGATGTAAAAATCAACACATTTAAGATATCAGTTTATCTTTTATGTTGGAGATGTGACTCCTTATGTCTTCCATACACATTATAAAACACACTATATGTACAATTACAATTACTACAACCACACCACCATCGATCAATTGATCAAGTCAACTCTTTGACAGCACTTATAAATATACTGATGAATGCGTCTGGACCTAAAGATATTCATGAAAATTCATATATAAATTATAATAATGAGTAATCAATATAGTCAGTCACTTGTCTTTTCCTCTTAGTTTATATAATTTCATCTCTTTTGTTTCTTTGACAGTTTCAGTCACGACCACTGGTGATTTGCCATTTTGGAAACTACATACAAATATATTTCAACATCGTACTTATTACGCAAATTGGCTTCATAAGGTCCATCCAGTCACCTACTGTCTCTGTCTGTCTCTAAGATAATACAGATCTACAATGTGCTTGTGCCCATCATCATTAAAACTCATATTTTTCAATGCATGATAACTGACATGTGGGGCATTGAAAAAAAAAAAAATCATTCATCATGTCCTTGGAGTAGAAACTGATCTCCTACTTTGGAAAATCTGTTAGAGGACTGAGAGATCCACCAGCAAATGATTGATTAAGAGGTCTGTGGTTAGAATAACAGAGTTGAGGCAGTATCAGTGCAGTTTGGAAGATCTACGAGCCCTTCACTCCACTAAAGAAAGCCAATTTTTACACAGAGGCAACACATGAATCCAGACAAGAGATTACAGACATAGAGAAACTCAGACAAAACCACTTTTGGCTGAATGACCCTGACAGTCAGCAGCCTCAGCTGAGATGAATTCACCCATTTCATTTCTCTTTAAAAGGCAGATCTGATTTTCAGCTCTGCATGTGTGCTAAGTTTTGACAAGTATGGACAACGGCATGGCAAACAGAGCTGGAAATAAAGAGGATACAGTCGGTCTCAGTGCATTTCCACCTCTTCAGAGGGCTTCTGACTTTCCACATTATTATATTTTACTACTATTGTAAGTGAATCATGCCAAGAGGACACTGTAGGGGTGTTTACTCAGAGTGGAACATTTTTATTGAGTGTATAATGCTGTTCAGACAATCTCAGTAAACCAAATATGATGATATCCCTGGTATTTTTACCTCTATGAGTGTAGTGTATTTTCCTTGATGATAGTAATGCTAATGTTTATGTAGTTAACATTTTCTCTAATTTTTGCAGATTTGCTTGTGCATTGTTGGTGAATTGTACCTTTGAAAATGTATTAATTATATTGTCATAAAAATAGTTAATGTGTTCAAAACCAGTAGCTGTTTGTGTAATGAATTTAAAATTTAAATTTTTAAAGGAAAAGAAAAAGGCAGCTATGGTACTTATTGCTGTAATGAAGTGATGAAACTATCCAATATTATATTCAATAGTTAAAATGAGCTCAGACTCAATTGGCTACAAAATTAAAATGCTACATACACATTAATGCAAAAGCATTAAAATCAGTCATGTACAATAGAGTATCACTCATAGGAGACTTTGAAGACCATTGAATACTTAATATACTTATTATATTATTTAATATTATGTACTTTTACTAAAGTAACTTTCAATGCAGGACCTTACTTACTAATGGTATATTTTTATATGTTGTTACTGCTTCTTTAATCAAGAAATATGAATGCCTCTTCCACCACTGCAAAAAGTTTGGGGAGCACTGGATTACAAAATATTGTCTATTTCAGACTTCCCTTTAAAATTTCACAGTTGTCCTGCAGTTCATACTGGCACAGCAAACATACAGAACAATTAACCACAGTATTATTATATATTATCATGGCTGTGAGGAACTTAGCATCAAATAAGCACTCAAATGTGAGTGTACAGTTATGTGTGCTGATGTTAAGTATGGTCCCAACAATCCAGTCTTTTTACTCGCCCTGTCCTGCACGCTCGCTGCCCCTGCTGGAACTCACTGGTCCTGTGAAGACTGAGACCTTTCGTTGCCCCCCGTTCACATTTCCAGCCTCGGTTTGCCAACAGAAAGGGACAAGTTTTCTGGACAGTTTCAACAACTCCCCCTTCTGACCCTTTGCTTTCTCCAGCCACCAACCCCCTCCCTCTGCTCTGCCTTCTGTGGGATGGTACAGGGGTCCCATGCGGGTGTGGAATAGTCCCCCTCCTCAGTGGAAGGGGAAAAGGTCCCAGAGACAGAGCTGTTAATTCAATCAGCAGAGCGGTATGCTCAATTAGGCATCCATAAGGGCCCTGGATGGGTCCAGGGGCCCTGTAGAGGGCAGGCAGCCCAGTCTGCAGGAGGTATTAATTGTGGATGACAGTGTGTAAACAGTGGGGTGAATAGACAGCGCAGGTGCGGGACACCCCAGTCCAGACTCAATAGCCCTTTTAACACCCGTGGCTCTCTGTCTCCACTTTCTCTTTCATTCTCTCACTATGTAAAAATCCCTCACATCTCTGATTAATGTCACGGATAATCCGCCTTTGTGGGCTTATTTATTTGTTGCTGTGCGTTTCCGTCACTAGGCATGTTTCTATATCCGCTTCAGTGTGTGTGTTTATGTACATTTATGAGTATGTGTTTGAAGAGGGTAATAAGAGGCCAGGTTTCTGATGTCCAGAACTGCTGGCCAGTGAAGGACTATACACAGTTCCTCGTTTTCAGGAGCTAGTGAAAATTGCGGCCAGTACATGTAAAATATGTGGAATTTATGAAATGAAATCCAGATGACACTTAAAAAGGAGAGGGCTTTCTATCTGACCTCTGATTTTTCCATTCAGCACGCCACCCAGCCCCCTTCCCTCTGTCTGTCTTTCATTCAGGGCTGTAATCGTGTTTTGTCATGTTTGACAATACTAACTTTTCAAGAGCTATCACACACACATTACAGCAATGCAGTGGTGGAGGAAAGGTTTAGATACTGTACTTAGGCAGTAAACGTAATGATACCTCATGGTAAAAGTATTTCAATACAGTTAAGTTTCAAAATTTTTGTGTTGTCAGGAAAATGCCCCAGAACAATGAAAAACTGATTTTACTATTACTATTTATTACTGATGCATTAAGATGAAAGCAGTGAAACTGGTTAATGTGGAACTTTTTATGTACAGTGAGGTACTTTAATCAATCAACAAAACTGATCGTATGTTTTGTATGTGAAATTTTATTTCCAAATATTAACAGTGTCTCTGAGATAAATGGAGTGGAGTAAAAAATACAGTATTTCCTTCTGAGATGCAGTAGGGCAGAAAGAGGGGAAGGAAATACTTTGAAGAATAAAAAGTAAAAGTGCTCCGGCCCCTTTATATCATAGCAGACATTACTTGTTTTACTGACTATTTATCTTTGATGAATCAACACAAACACCATTTTTCATACCTTTAATAATAGTAGCTGGTCAAAGCTAACTCTAACTACTTTATATTGTATGCGGTTATTTCCTTTATTATATTAAATTTATATACTCAAGTAAAGCATTATATTATTGTACATACACTATGGTTCAGGTAAATGTAATTATTAATATAATTTAATGTACATTTATCATTCCATCATATTATTTGAGTTTTATTATACTTGTATATTAAACATGTTAAAGGAAAACTTAAAGTAACAAATACATATGGTTGTAAAATAAATGTAGTAGAGAGAAACATTACATAAACATAAAATATAGTGCAGAACCCAGTTTCCACTGTCTACAGGAATACAATAGACAAGAAAATACTACAACACAGGAACAATGTAAATTCAGAATGTGGTTCATTAAGTACTATACTGTGAATTAGTTATACAACTAGGTTGCACCTTTGCTAGCACCCACAACATGCAGCATACCACATCTGAACCCTGTGTGTGTCTAAATTGTACTTTTCGTACATGTGACATCATGGTTGAACATCTGTGCTAAATCCGCCTCCTCCCCCTCAGCCGTCAGATCTCTGGGTGGCCTCTGTCCTGCTCTGTCTGTTTCTGTGTCTACAGACACCTGCTAATTTTCGGCCGTATGTAGTTGGTGTAAGCCGGCGGGGGGACAGCGGCTGGGGCGGCTTTGGAAGGGTCGCTGCAGTAATTGGGAAGTACATTTTCTTTCAGCATGCCCATTCATTCCTTCTTTGTTTTTGTTGTCAGAGGTTTTCTTTCATGCTTGGCCAAATGACAACAGAATTAAAGTGTCGAGCCATGCTTTCCCTACAACAGCTTTACACCCCAGAAAACTTTGTCTTCTTTGTTCGAGGTGGAGGGTTGAAGCGAGAAGGAAGAACAGATATTAACTGATCTCGTTAACATTCCAAGAGACACTCTTGGGTGAAGAGTGAAGCCCCTGGGGTGAGAAACAGCACCAAAGGGAGGCACAGACCACCTCTCACAGCTCTGATAATGATACTACACGGACGCTTAGCTGAGTCTCTGCAGTGGTTCTAATAAATAAGAATCCAGATAATTCACAGCCTGGAGTTTGCTTAGGCATCCGTTTTTCTCCCTTTATGTCTTTTTTCTTCTCTCCAATTGGGCCTGACCCTCTTCATGAATTCTCTCCGTCCTTTCTGAGAAAATAGCTTCACTGAAACCGCCTGGTGCACACAGAAATCATTAATGCTGACCCTAATTGTGCCAATTCCAGCAGCTCAATAGCTCTAATTACAAGGCTCTTCGCTGAGGCACTCAAAAAGCCGCTGAACTGTCATAGCTAACAATTAAAAAATATCTATGGGGACAAAGACTGAGAAAAAAAGGACTTGGGGAGGGGGGCTGTTACCCATTCCAGCAAAGGGTGACCGGATGGCCCTTTTCAGCTCTTAAAAGCCCACTTTCTGTGGATTGAGGGGTTGCTGAACTGGAGCTGGACACCTGCACTAAACTGCTTCCCTCGCTCACCCTCTCTGGTCTCGCCTCCTTCTTTTTTGCTCGAACTCAATGGGCCACACAATTTATCTGAAAGTGAAAAGATGGAGAAAGAGAGAGCACAGAAGGGAAAGAGGACGTGGGAGCCAGAAGTTGAGAGTTCGTTGGACGACTACAGTGTGGGACCAGTTGTATGAGTACATTTTGTGTGCTTTTATGTAAGACTTGGCCTCACATAAAAGTTAAATTAAGGCAACACAATCAGCGCTGGAGACAAATTCAGATTCTCTACTTAGTGGAAATACTGCAATATTAGCCAAGTCTTTAATGTAAAATATTATTAGCAAAATGTAAAGAGAGTAGCAAAAATAAAGAAGAAAATGGTTTTCATGCCATATTTGATGATCTATATATTTTACTTTTATAGTTGGCTTTGGTGTTTATTTAAATTATCTGCTTTTTTTTTTTTTTTTTACAGTCTAAGAAATACACAAATTTAGTGTAGTTTAAGTAGTTTGTCTAAATGATGATTTTTATTTGCCTCTGCCTTTTACTCATTTCTTACATTGAACTGTAACTTCTACACTTAAACTACTACATTTATTCTCTTGAATTTTCTAGTTAATTCTTTAATGTATTGTCTTATGGTGCATTTACCTTTTGTATTGATGCCTTTTATGTTGTATATAAAGCACTGAATAGCCTTGTTGAAATGAGCTGTATTAAATGTCTTCTTACTATTATCTTATCCTTACAACAGATGAAGAAGTTCGTACCTGAGTTGTACTAGAGTTTATGCACTGGAACAACATTAAAAAATGTTTTCTGTAAAGTTCAAATACTATGACCAACTTACTGTCAGTGAAACCATGTCTTGAAAGAAATAACCCAACACTGGGTTTCACTTAATGATCAGTGGCCTTACTTTTCTAGATAATGAGGTTTAGTCTTAAAAATGAACTTAGAAATATTAACAGTAATCACAAATAAAGTGCCACAGACAGCTGTTTTTGCCCGGTCAACTACACACACACACAGAGGCAAATCTACAAACACAGGCTGACCCCCTGCAGTGTTGGTGACAGCTATTGACTTTACTCAATAGATGTTTTCCATTGTACCCCAAGTACACAGGCTAAATGTCAAGGCAGCAGGATACTAGGCTATTATAGAGCATTATATGCCCCTGAATGGGGATGAGAACCTAAAATTTGACCTCACAATTGCTCAGCCATTGTCCCTGCTCTCAAAGACTGATGATAATACACTGAGTGTCCCTGCAGCTGCTGAGCCTCCTGAGGCTCCTGCTCCTCTCTCCTCTCCGACCAGAGCTGCCTTTTCTCCTCTGTGGAGAGTTAATCTTGGACCAGTTCGAGGTGGGCGTGACTTTAACGCCCAGGCCTCGCTGTTATTGGACGAGCTCGAGTGTCAGTCGGTGCCGCTGCTCCCTCCTTTGGTTTTAAATGAAGTTGCAATGGATACAGGCGCGACTCAACCTGTGGACGCCGCGATGAACAGCTGATCCTCCCGCAGTGGATAAAACCGATCACGATGGTCACCGCCAAGTCATGATTTCTCATCCCACGCACGGCTCTGCGAACAGTTACTGGAGAAGTAGACAGAGGAAAACTGGGTGGAGAGAGTGAAGGAGTGTTTTTGGGGCGTTTGGTTGTGTTTTTTTTTTTTTTTTTTTGTCTCGGTCTGGACCTGTTGATCATCGGTGTGACAGAGGGACACTGACTCTACCTGCTCGCTCCCATCTCTGCGCCCCGCCGACAATCAATGATGTTATTGTCAAGTTTTCTCATCTTCACCTTTTCTCTGTTTCTCTGTTACCTCCCTCAAGTCTCCGCACAGAAGCCTGGTTCACGGGTGAGTTCATACCTGTGTGTCTGCTGGATCACAGTCTGCACATTGTTTTAGACAGAGGGTGGATCACAGAAATATCTGCCACCGGTTAATGGTGGCATGATGCACGACTTCAGACAATCCTGGGCCCTTTCCCTTTTTTTGAACTGCAGCTTTCCTGTGAGAGAAAAGTGCAGATAATGGTCCACATGAAATAGAGCTTCTTCAGTGTATTGTGCAAGTTATGAGACCATTCATTCGTGTTTCATCCAGGCCAGGTGTAAACTGGAGGCTATTATTGGACCTTAATCGGTGGTTTTGCTGCATAACGAGTCAAAAAAAAAAAAAAAAAAATCAATAAAGTCAGTAACTGGTATAAAATCAAGGTCTTTCCAAACTGAAACTCAAGGACTAAAACATGAGACCTGAAGAAATTCAGCCAAGATAGAAGTGAAACCAGACATTTACCACCGATGAAGTCCTGCTGCTGCAGCAGCAATGAATGATCATGAATACCATGTTATTCAGTGATCAGCTGCCTCATGCTTCCAGAAAAATAATATCTTCTTCCAACTATTTTCATCTGATCACACTGAGTCTTGAAGGACAGAGAGAGACTTCAGGCCACACTTCACTATTGGTTGCACAAATGTAATTTCCGTTCCTGAAATCACACTTTAAGACGTCTGTGGAGGTTCTCAGTCGTCCAGGTCATAGTTCTGTGGGAAAGTTGAATCTAGGGCAACTGGACGCTTCACCTCTCATGCCAGAGGCATGCTCACTGAAGAGGCCTCTTGGACGGGAGCTGAAACGTCTTCAAGAATCTACAACCAAGTCCAGCTGCCCTAGATTCACCTTTCTCAGAGACACACATCAAGACACGATATAAAGGCTGTTTTCAAACACATGGAATATTAAAGAGCGTTATTCTCTTCACTGTGACCACCGACCAGAGTCTACCCTGCAATTCCTGTTGCACAGCATCCCTGCTCGAGTCCCTCTTCTTTTCTAGGACAGATCTTTGTCACTGTCATGTCTCTCCATCTCCTTTTTTTTTTCTTTTTTTAAAACTCACTACCCTCTCACACACACTGCTTTATTTGTTCTTGCTCTTTTTTTTTTTTTTTTTTTTTTTTTTTTTTAAAACAACTATGGCACTCTCCGGGCGGGGAGGGAAAGAAGTGATGTGAAGAGGGGGAGAACAGCATTGTTTCAGTTCACAGTAATATTATTTGTGGTCAGGGGGGAAGATATTTTGTGGGGAGGGGGGTGTATATGTAATATCGTCTCACATGTTAGAACAATTTCACAATGTCTTTAAGCCCCCCCCCCCACTCCCACAACACACTGTGGTCAAGACTGTTGTATGGAGGGAGTCAGGGAATTTATAGTTTGCGTAATCACTTCTTTGTTTCTTGCTTTATTTGTTTCCCTCCTGGCCACATTTTTAAAAGATCCAAGTGGTACATGTGGTGTCACTGTCATGCAAGTGCATTTGGTGTGTGGCTGATTCAGGTGGCAGATCTGTGGTTAGCCACACTGGATAACACAGCAAGTGCGAGGATGTTTGAGAAATCAAAAGAAAGACAAATGAAGCGTGATTCATTGGCATGATCAGTAAGAGATGTCTTGCTGTAGTGAACATTTTTCTTCCTTTCATGGTTTTCATGCTTCTCTGCAGGCTGAAAAAAATACCACCCTGAGCCTTAAGAAACACTTTCAAAACCACACAGGACAAACTCCAAAATACAGAGTGGTCAATCTGACAAGAAGGCCTATTAGTCCTCAATAAGAAAACACAACAGGCTTCATACAAGAGTAGCAATGAAAGGCTCAGTGAACAATCATACATCATTTATCATCATCATCATCATTTATATCCCCATCAGATTAAACTCTCTCTACATCCACTTCATCCTCCTCCTGGCCTGGATTAGGCACCAAGGAGGAACAGTCACTGCTACACACCCCCACTCACTCCACAGTAGATACTTTTAACATTGCTCACAGCTGCTGTAATACCAGAATTCACACCCCCACTTTCCACGTTATCACGATATCAGGGGTGAAAGCCTGAGCTAACTTCACTGCATAGCACTTCTCCTTTCTCATTTCCCCTGAGGCTCGATGATGCAATAGGTGCACAAGTCCAACATTTCTCATAGCTGGGGAATACGAGTAATTGGGATACGAACAAAGCTTTAAACAATTAAAACAGTTGTGATTGTTGCTGTTTGGACAGATCAGACTGTCTTTCCAACTCTGCCTTCATTCATGAGTGTTTATACTATGTTATAGTCACTGTTCATCAGCTAGTGTGAGGAAAGCAACACTCAGATGATGAGGATGTGTGATGATGGTTAAGTACAATGATCACACATGATGGAAGAGTAACACAGTTACAGCTGATTATTCAGTTAGAGGAAATGTTTTTTAATGAATTTTAATGCTAAATGATGCTTCCAGTGACCAAGAGGATTAAGTTTCATGTCTAATTGCACTTCTTAATGACTGCAACAAGACATTTTGCTTCTTTTCTGGTCCTCAGTACCGGGCATGATCTGTCTAATGAGGCAGGTGGTGGACAGACAGGCAAAATCTCATTTCCACAAAGTTTTTTTTTACTGAGAAATCGTCTCCCGGAGGGCACGAGTGTTCACAAATTGAGGCTAAGAAAAGAAGAATGCCATCCTCGTTTACCCATCTATCCTTAATCCCCTTCATCAAATCAACCTGTTAGTACAAGGTTTGGGATGTGATGATCAGTCAACCTACATATTTTAGAGACAGCATCAGTGAAGACTCATAAACTCATTGAAAAACAAACAAACAGCCGGGCTTGAGTGAAGCAGCCAAGACTGCATACCTTCAGCTTGGGAAAGTAGAGCCCTGGTTCAAAAGCAGGAAAACCTTTTTATTGGTGTGAGGTAGATCACAGCCACAGTGCAGGTGAGAGAGGTCATGTAATGTATGGGTGCAGGTACCTGTGATTGATGTATGGTCACCCAGTGACTTAATTATGCTTAGAGTGCACAAAGGAATGGGGGTCAGGGACTTAATCAGGCTTTGGTGACTCATGGGATTTTTCCGGTCTCAGCATTTTTCATTGATAATGAGGAATAGTATGGGAGGAAAACTAAATAAGTATCACTTTTCCCTTTACATTACCTGCACAATACAATGTATTCTATAAATGTTTTTCAACTAGACACCTGATATAAATACTGTATAATATTAATCATAGGGAAACTGTGTAGTTTATTTCCACTTCTATAAAGTTAAACTTTGATCTTTTCGATATTTTTGCAGCAAGGCAGCATAAAAACAAAAAAAAATTGAAAACAGAATAAAGTTGGGGGATGGAGTGGATCCTACATTTTATTTCAACCTCCTTTCCTGTTAAAATACTTTATCTTTCAAACAATTTTTCTTCATTTGTAAAGCAAACTTTCAGTTATATATTTTAGTTGCTAAGGTCAAGTCAAGATAACACAACACAACAACATGGGGCTGAAATTTTCAGACTAAACCAAGCTCCTCCAGAGCCACAGAAGATGTCCATAACTTTTTCACAGGCTGTATCGTCCACTTGTGGTGAGTAAACTTATGAAGTGCCCCTTTTTAGTTCTATTATCTCAACAGACTCAACAGAGAATATTAATTATTTATTATAGAAAATTCACTGGGTTGCTCCCACCATCTGAGGCACTCTACAAAACTGTCAACTCGGCAGTTGCGTTGCCAATCAGCAATCAACAGCCTTAACAGCAGAATAAAACAATTATGAAGAAATGCAACAAAGAGACTGGACTTTTCAGGAATCCTAACAATTCCTGCAATGAGCTGGGAATTTACTGTCAGTATCTGGGACAGCTGCTCAAATGACAGATCTCCAGAACTATTTTGATATACTAAAGGGTAAAAGTGAAGATATTCAGAGAAACAGCTACACACAGTGAATGTGAAAATGTCCATAACCAAAAAACCATCTTGTCTCAATAAGAAATCCCTCTTACAGATCTTATGAGAGAAAAGAGGCTAAAAGCTGATTTTATCATGACAATATATTATGTTGGCCGCTTTGTAATTGGCACCTTTACAAAAGAAGCTGAGCTCTGTACTTTGGCAACAATCTACTAGAAAAAAAAAAAAAGAGGACAGAGTGAAAGGTTTGTCCATTAACCATTGAACCACTGAGATGCATAGAAGAAGAGCTGTTGACCATAATCACGCAGATGTGCAGTGCACATTTCTCCATTTAGTCTTTATGGGGAAAAACATTCTTGGCAAAGTGATAAGGTCATAGTTTGGCATCACGGTCTTCTGTGAAGAGTCATGAAATACAAACCTTTTAGATTAACTTTGTCCTGACTTTTTGTTGAGCAGCAGTTTCTGATTAGCCACTTAACAGAAAAAACCCTAAAAACAGTTACTGGT
This sequence comes from Rachycentron canadum, assembly GCA_038496675.1. NCBI lineage: Eukaryota > Metazoa > Chordata > Actinopteri > Carangiformes > Rachycentridae > Rachycentron > Rachycentron canadum. The sequence continues at coordinate 4,304,134 of CM076661.1, read as the reverse complement.
GATGCAGCTTGAGGTTTTGGGTTCTTTTGTTGCGAGGTGGTGTGATTTTGGATCCAGATACAATAACATACATATGCATGACTCTGCTGTTTTTACAACCTACTCGCTGAGAATAGTTATGTTGATGGAAACAGAGATTTCTGAATGAGTCATCATCATGATTTGATCATGATTGTGCTCCATAATGAGCCTATTGCTTTACACAGTTGTGTATGTGCATGTGGAAATTACATGTAATGGTAGTGCAAGGAAAAAATGCCACAAGTCATACTTTAGAAAGGTTTTATGGCAAACTAGTAGCAACATTTTGAAGTATAGACTTAGAGGTGGTGATAGAGGCTACTAGTGTTTAATACCTTGTGTGCCTAAGGTTGGTGTTTGAGAGAATCAAATGCAATATCTAGAATTTTAAATGGTTTATTCTCTGTGTATTAGTACTGTTAGCGACTACTATTTGTTGTGTACAAGTGCTAATTTAGTTGAGTTTTTCTCCGGTGACCATAAATGATCACAGCCACTTTCGTCTAAATCCATCCATCACTTTTTAAGTGTTGTTCATGAGGATTGTTTTGACCTGACAGTAATGCAAGATCTAATATTATGATAAGCAAACTAATTAGTAAATCATCCTCTGGGAAGTGCAAATAGTTCAACTGAGTTTTTGATAATCCAAGTACTCAGCATCGGATTAGAAGACAAATCAACATTGTCAGTCCTGGTCCCAAACTTTTAATGTCATAAATCTTTGTCAAAGAGCGAGAATTTCTTTTTAGTCAGGCAAGTGACATGACTAAATGGCAATTTGGCAAATGGCAATTTCTGTTTGTCAGTGGGTCCACCACTTTGGTGCAGACTGGAATACCTCAATAGTCATTACATGGATTCCCTGGATGACATCTGACTTCAGTGATCCTCTGACTTTTTCACTATTGGAGTAAAATGTCATGAGAGCTCATGGATGAATTACTATGCTGTTTTGTGCCATTTGTTCGTTACTTTTCCGGGAAGTTTTGTAAAATGTCTAAGGAAAACAGAGTAAATGAAACAAGTTGAGGCAAATAAGGAACAGTAAAAAATTTAATTTACTTAAACCCCAAAAATAGAACCACCAGAAACGTTTAGTTTGAAACACAGGTTCACAAGCCAAGGCCTTACATGAGACATCAAACACTTATATTTCACAGGACAGATGGCTTTAAGGGTGACTCCACAAGCAACTAATCAAATTGCTTACATATGTCACTTGAATGCAAGATCAGCAAATGTATTTCATGGTCAATTGCGGGGCTTTCTAATGAGTGTAATGAAGTGCAGTCAAAGTCCAGCTCTGGGATTTCAGGCCGGTTAGCTCCATGCATGGATCATCGCTTCTTCACTCAAGCTTTCTTTCTGCCTGCAGATCCTCTGGATAGTCGTGGTTTATGGGGTGACTTTGCATTTATGTATTTGTCTAGGCCCTATGTGGACATGCTCTGTGTGAATTCAGAGTGTTTGTGACATTCACAGCCTCTTGTTTGAGAGGAAACTTGCCTCCTGAAAGAGTTATGGGTCTGTGTAATCCATCAGATTATCATGACGGCAGAAACACTTCCTCTTTCCTGTCAAACTAGCTCAGCAGATTAGCCTCTGCTCTGCCACATGTTTAATCATTTCCTTTGATATGGGAGAGTGTGGTCTCAGCTTAAGTATGCAATGGTGGTGTGGAATCTATTTTAATGTGTCATGGACACACACAAACACACACACATTTCTACACTTCCTGGGAACAGCAGAGACTCGACTGTTCTGTAGCCAGGATGTAGCATTAGAGACAAACAAGGAATGTTGTTAATCAGATTTAGAGCCATTTCCGAAAAGGAAGAACATCCATCCCTCCCCTTACTCACACTTTCATTTTGATTTCTTTACACCACTTCAAAAAGGAAAATAGGGAAGTAATCCTTCTCATTAATCTCATATTCAATCTCCTGACCACCGTCTGAAGCGGAAATCTGATTTGAGCATTGTGTGGGAATGTTTTTCATCATCTCTTTGTCAGATGTATTAAATCTGCTTACGCTCATTAAACTAACAATACATGAACACTTCTAAGATCATACATCTGATAACAGTAAAAGAGGTCCCTCATAGTGAAGAACCAACACGACTCTGCAGTTCTGTTAGTGTCTTTCAGCTCATTGTTTGACAGATATTTCAACACAGAACAAGTGAAGGATCATCAGATGGACACAAACAAAGCTTAAACTGAATGCTACTTTCTCTCTGTGAATATATAATATAATACTGCCTTGAAATATGTAGATAACTTGAAAAATTGTATATTTTGAAATGGAGGCTCAGATCTTTTCAGCCTTTCATTTCTCTGTCGATTCAGCCCAGTAGGACAGATGAAAGGGGAAAAAAAGGGTTATGGCTTTGCTCTTTCTGCACAAGTCACCTTGAAGAACTGCTTTGCCAAAACTTTATCTACTGAAACATGACCGTAATTACGTTAAGAGGTCAAATTAAAAGAAATGGTGCAGTAGGGGACTTCACTTTAGTTCTTTAAGGCCAATCCCTGTGCTCCTGCTGTGAGTAGCTCACACACTTTGCACCTCCTGTGTGAAAGTTGTCCAAGTCCTTTTGTGCTTGCCAGTTCACAACATGCTAGAACTGTGTTTTAAGGGTTTTTAAGGGTTACTTTGAAAATCTTAAATTGCAGGTTTCTGTTTTAAGACAAAACCCAATTAGAATTTTAAAAGGAATAAGTGGGAGGAGAGGAAGGGAACAACTTTTAATATGTACCTTTTTATTTTCTCCACTTTTTTTATAACACGGTTAAGTAAAGTGTGTTAATTGAAGCAGCATGAGGGATGGCATTCACTTTATAGATTTCCTGAAAACTAAATGCTAATTATTGGACAAAAGTGATTACCTTGGCCTGTTAAAAGCATACAACAGCACACAATTAGCCCTGACTTTGGTGGACAGTTTTCATTGGCTTGTTACCTCTGTGGTTGGCTCACTTTTATCCTCCTTTTCCTCTATTTGACTAATCCACTTGTTGGCTAGTGGGAATGCCAAAAATACCTAGCGATTAATGACTCAGGTTTGCATTAGGTGGCGATATATGTATGTATTTATGTATGTGTTGTTGCATTGTTTGTTGCTGTGGAGCCCAAAGGGGATAATGAGCCCATCACACGTTAGTGTGGTGCTGGCACACAAGGTCCAGCCTGTAATGAATCTCCATCTGTTCATGCAAAAACCTTTCCCTTAGAAACAGTGATGTCATTCATGTCGAGGTGCATGTTCCTCTTATTTAAGTAGAACAGACATTTTTTTCCACTACACAGGATCTGATTTAAACACTGCTTATAATAATCAAGTTGGGATAATAACTTAAGTCGACCCTTGTTAAAACAAAGTGGAGAGGGTTGTCATTGCAGTGGGTTTTGCCAACTAAATGTGTCAATCAAAAACCTCAATGGCAAATTTTGCCAATTTTGCAAATGATTTTGCCTTATAATAACAACTGTATTGCAATACTTGTACTTGCAACCACATATCAAGACTACCTACAGTATTTTTTCAACATATAAATTTTAAAGCTTTCACTAAGGCTGCAAACATCAAAGTTAACCCCTAATGACTGTTTTTATCACCCACACATCAGACATATCAGCTCTGTGACAGGACAGACAGCTCCAAAAATACATCTTCTAATTAACAAAGGAAACAAAAAAAATTAAGTAATTAAGATGCTTTAGTTAGTTAGTTGGAGATGAAAACTCAAACGTCAAGGTTTTAAAGCTAAACCGAAGTATTCAATTAACTCTAATGCCCGTGGACTAGTACGCTATAATTCTGAGTTTTAACAGAGGCAGCAGAAAAGTCAGACATTTCCAACATCTGGATCACTGGACGGCCCAACTGCAGGTTTGAAGCCTTATATCTCTTTGCAGCTCATAAACAGTATTTGTGTATCATTCCTAAGGCACAGCTGACTTTTTATATAACTTTTCACATAACTGAAAGAAACACATAACGACTCATTGTTAGCTAATGTTAAGCTGATTCTGAGACCACAGCTGTACTTACTAACATCATCAAATGGTAAATCTAAAGGAATACAGATGTGTGTTTGTAAGTTTTGGCTCCTCAGCTATAAAACTTGTAGATTTTACATATTTGCATTAACATTTTCAAAAAAAATGGGTTATAGAGTGTTGGGGTCCATTTCTGTGTGTGTGAAAATCCATGAGTTTTGTTTTTGACATGAAAACTTCCTCTGATCTATTGTCTTAAATGTGTTGGTAATGCATTTCTCAGGCATGTTGATTTAAGAGGTTCACACTACATTGTCTCCTCATTTTGGTATTACATGACAAAAAAATAATGTTGACTTGGTGTTCACTGTGGCGAATTACACAACTTGAGCAAGTTTCAAAAGTCTGCTAATAGATTTTAATACCACATGGAAAAATATGAAAACCAATGGCTGGCTGGAAGGTCCAAAAGTAGATTTACTTCTGTAAAACACAACGGCATAGTTTGCACAACTGTGTTATAGCAGTATTTGAGACATGGTTGGCTGGAGGAAAAATTAAGGCTAGTCTTGCATTTACCCCCAGAAATGGACCTTGGTTTTTTCAGCCTTGTATTAGTCCACAGTCTTATTGTTCTTGTCTCTACATCTGTGGTGTATCTGGTGTATAAATCAGCTACCATCTTGTTAAACAATACTTTAGCAACCCTGTTCCCTACTAAAGCAAGCTGCAACAAGTGTACTAAAGATAAAAATTGATTCAATTGTTTATATTGCGTTATATGTTTGTTTGTATACTTAAAATATGTCCAAAGAAATGAGCTCTAGAGTTTACCCTAATTGCACATACTGTAGGAGACGTAATCCACAGATTTATTTACTTAATACCTTTGTTCCGTTTCACATAGCCTGATTTTTTCCCCCATCAGCCGATTAGGCATGCATATATAAAAATGATTATTTTCTAATCATATTCTTTCTTCTTGCTCCACTGCTGTGGCTTGGACTGGAACAGATTCCCTGCCACTGACGGTAAAAAAAGACCATTTTGTTAATGCTGTAATGGTTGCACAATGGGGGTTGCGTTTCACTTATTTTATGAGTGGTGGAGAGAGGGCTCTGTGTGCTTCTGGCTGAGATGTGTGTGTGTATGTGTGTATTTGTGTGTACTGGGGGAATTTGGCTTGTTAAAAGTGAGAATCTTGGTGCTCATTGTTTCCCGGTCAAGATATCAGTACCAAACCATCGTGTAACCCCCCTGGTGTTTTACCGTCGGCTCATCTTTGATTTCATCTCGTTTCGTGGGCCACCAGGCAGAGGAGGATACCATGTCCTACAAGGTTATAGGGGATTTATATCTGAGCTGCCTGTGTGTCAATTAAAGACAGAAGAAAAACATCTCTCCTTGTTGTCCTCTCTGAAAGTTAAAGAAGGGGGTTATGAGCGGTTGTTAAAGTGAGATTATTCCCTCAGGGGTCCATCCAGTACTGTATTATGTTGTTATTGTTATTATGGTGCTTTGGCCTCTCTGTAAAACTTTGATGTGCTGCCTGTTCTACTATGATGTAAAACTTTGCATAATGATTTTCAACAAGGGAATATAAACGAGCTTAGCTAGTTAATGTTATTTTGAGCAGCACGTGTTCCTAAAGCAGATACAGTAATAGCTCCTGTTACATTTTAGTTGGTTTAATTTGGATGTGTTTGTTTGATTTTGATTATGGGATGTAGGGTGGGTCTCAACTTTGACCATTATTGTCCTAACAGGAGGGGCGGCTGTTTTCCCTCAGGAGATAATGCCAGGTCCTGTCATCCTGGCTAATGCTGTAGCAGCTGATTGCTGTCAAACAGAGCTGGGTCAGACAGTAACTGGAAATAACTCTTAGTGTTTGTTTTAAACTTCTTAAGTTGCCAGATGGGTGGGGTTTACCACATCAGGACAATTCAGATAGTATTTGGTAAATTGGAGACCACAGAAAAATGTAAGAATGTTGTCAAATGTTTGCTGATTGCCCACAAACTACTCTGGTGCTAAAAGACAAACCTCACACATCTGGTTGACCCTGCTGGTTAAGAGTCTTTTTCAGATACCATGTAATCAAGGCCCCAGTGTCACTCACTGCTGGTGTGAGTGAACTTTATTTTGCCAGTATTTAAATTTAAACCACATGCAGATTTGTAATAATGAGGAATTGATGGAAAGCAATAGTCCCATAGAAACTGTTGTGACACTTGATCAGAGCTGAGAGGTGTCTGTGATGCAGTGAGTCTGAGTCAGCAGATTAGATTAGACACACTCAAGTATATTGTCTGCCATTTGATATCCTCTTCAGGGGACTCTGCTTTTTAAGGCATTTTCTTTCTCCATGAATTAAGTTACACTACAAGCATTTTACTGTTTTAAAAAAATCACAGTACATTATACAGCTCCTTGTTACGATTTTATCTGTCACTGGCCAATTGCTCTTAGCAGCAACTCTGAAGAGAATAGTTGGAAATTTGGATATTTGCTCGGTAACAGAGAGTTAGATGAAAAGTCAACGCTGTCAAATATGAAGCCGAAGCCAGCAGCTTGTTAGCTTAGCATTAAGACTGGAAATGGGTGGTTGGGGGTGGGGTAACATGGTTCAGTCATCCATCTACCAGCACTTATGAAGCTAATTGACACTTTATAACCTGTTTGTATCTTTTATATTTGGTTTAAAAAAAAAAAAAAAAAAGTTGTGTTTTTTCTCAAGAAACAGTCAAGAACATAACTCCCCATAAAACCACAAGTTTTCATTTTCAGTATGGATGAAATAACTGGGACATAACATGATAATCTGAGAGTTTTAGCTGTGCCTATAGATGTTGTAACCTTTGGACAGAACCAGCCTAGCTGTTTCATCCCATGAGTAATAACTTGCCATTTTTGACACATTTTCACGGTTTTGAATATGCATCTTTGTGCAACACTAGTGGATGGTCACAGTCAACACCATCCAAGCTAAACAATATGTCAAAATGTTTCTGTAACAGTTTTAAATTCAAATTCTCCTGCCTGTAATGGTACTTTATTGAAATTTTTTATCTTCTATTCAAGTAAAAGAAACTCTTATGTGCCAGAGTCTCTGGTTTCACCTTTATGGGAGACAAGCCTGTGGGTGGGACAGTATGACTAAGAAATGACTACATGTGGGAGACTTGGTAAGAGTATTTATACAGGACAATGCTGTCTCAAAATCTGTGATTTAATGCTTTATTATGACAGCAGAGGTAGAGAGGCCGTATCCATTAAGGTTGTGAGTCAGGGATGGAGAGCACAGGTCAGTCTGTGGGCAGAAGCCAGACTCTGTGGCTCTTAACCTGGAGGAGTAGCTGAATAGACCTAAATCACTTTTATAGAATAGCTTTCTTTGGATACTTTTTACCGATTTAACAGTTCATCACATAGACAAACTGCTTTCCATCCACAGTACTTTGGCTCGGTCTAGTCCACTCTTTAACCACTTCTGCTGGAAGAAACATGTAACTTTTGTTTTCTTTTCTTATACTTGACTTAAACTGGTGGTACTGTCTGTATTATGAAACAAATGCCACAATAACCACCTATTTTTTATGAAAAGAAAAATGGATACGATGCTGATACATACTTTTTTCCAAGTATTGAACTATTCCTGTCCAGTGAAGCCAAGAGAACAACACACAAGTTATAATTGAAGTGATGTGCTATGTTTTCCTCCCTGTCTGCACGTCCTCATAAAGAGGCACATCATGATTTAGTTTTACTCTGAGCTGTCTGACAAGAGCTTTTCTACTGTGTTTCAATGCCAAGGCTGAAATCACATCAAACTGTCTGGCTTGATCTGGACATATTGTTACAGCAAGACGAGTTGGATGTGTCCCATCCTATCCTGTAAAATATTATTCCCCTTTTGACTAAAGTTCCTCTCACCTCGTTGTATGAAGATTTCTCTATTTATTGAAGGCAAATGTCAACATTTCCAAAAGCCAAAAGTGTTCAGATCGTTTAACAGATACATTGTTTTATATGGAGATTTAACCTGTGACTTTCTTAATCTCTGGACCACCATGCAACCCTGTTACCTCACCTCCTGATTTTATCTGGCAGATACTGAAGCTCCAGTATCCTTTTCTATTTCAGGAAGAGCTTAATCTCTGATATTTGTTCTTTACAGATAATGGAGAATCTGCCTGTTCTGACAGCTGTGACAGCCATGATAATTTCCTTGATAATTTCTCCACTGCAAAACACTTCCCAAACAGACCACTTAATGTTATAATTTGTTGTAAAAACCTCCGTTTTCAGACACAGTTAAAATATCCTGTCTATGGGGTGAAATTATTCCACATTTTTTCCAAATGAGGTTTCAGTAAAGTATTAAAACAAGCCAGAAATATGCAGCTCTTTTCACTAGAATGAAGAAAAAGATCCAAAGAAGGTCTTGAAACCAGTTAATTTGCATTGGACACGTTTAATATTAGCTCAGCAATTGGCAGATTTCTTACTTTTTGAATTTTGGACTCAGTGTTTGATTAAATTGCTGGGATTTAGAAATTAATGTTCATGACTGTCACAACTGTCAGCGCTGGCAGAAACAGTTTGGTATCTTTAAAGTACGAACACCACAGAGGACTGTAAATAGATTATTTTCTGACCTGCGTCTCATTTTCCTCACCACATCTTGGATTTGTAATTTGTGCTATAACAAGTTTAAATTTCTGTGCAGTTTCCAGGTCGTCTCAGATAAAATATTAGCCAGAATGACAAGCAACATAAAATTCAAGCACTAAGAATATGCTGCCACTGTGGCTGAATGAGTCTTCACCATTTTTTTTTTATATCCACATTGGCAGCAAGGCTTAAGGAATGTCTATGTTGGTTGCTCCACCTCTTTGGTCTAAACTGAAATATCTAAACAGCTACTGGGGTGTTTGCCATGAAATTTTGTACAGACCCTCGGAGCATCCCCAGAGGATATACCCTAATGAGTTTGGTCATCCCCTGACTTTTCATATAGTGTCACAACGAATGTAGCATTTTCATTGCCTAGTGCTTTATGAGTAAGCCTCCTTGACACACATATAGAGTTGGATTCAGATTCATGCTGCATTGTTCATGTTTTCATATTGAGGCAGGACAGGACGTGATAAACCTCTGTGTAAGCACTGAGAAAAGAAAAGAATATTATTTATTTATTGAATTGTAATTGTGGTGAAAACTGTGACATTTTTGTAGTGTATGTTAAAAACTGGGACATTGTAGTGTTTGATCAATTTAAGCTTTAAACTGTGACAATCCTTAATAAACCAGGATGTCTAGACACAGTGTACCTGATCGATAGGTGAAAATTTGCAGATGTGATCTTCTGATTTTTCCTCTGATGCCTTTTACTTTTGCCTTTTCCTCTAATTACATCGTCAGCCCACACTTTGAATTTGTTTAGTTCTTTGGCTTTTGAGCAAATACCAACTAAATGATTGACATTCCCATCAAAATGCACTCTGGATTTAGTGTTAAGTAGCATGCGTTAGCCTGCTAACACATTGCACTAACATGGTGAACACGCCAAACAAGTAAACATCAGCATATTAGCATCATCACTGTAAGCATGTTAGCATGTTGATGCTAGCATTTGGCTCAAAGCGACGGTGTGCTTGATTATAGCCTTACACAGCTGCTAGCATAGTGTAGTCTTGTTATTTTGTGCCTCTACATCGTAACATTGCCTTGATAATTTGTAGAATATACAGAATTCTGCTATTTAATTTTACAACATGCTCATTAACATGCACCGTGCCAGTGTTAAACATTAAACTTAATTCTTCCAGTAAAGAGCAGATTATAGTGCAAGTGCGCACTGATCTAATAAAGTCAAAATTTACATGAATAGTGTCAGGGGCACATATTTAAAGTAAGATTTTATGGGCAGTTTTTAAAGGTCAGAATGGGTGGAAAGAAAAAGATTTCATAATAATAGTAATACTAATGCTTAGACAAAGACAGATGTACAGTAATGCCATTCAGTTAATCTGTTTTGAGCATGTTAGATGAAAACTCCTGATGATTCATTTGTATATGAGATCCAGTTGTGCACCAGCTCATTCATGACATCAGTGGCTTGGCTTTGTTACCATCTACACTTTGTCTGATTGCTCTTTATATGTTCAGGGAAAATCTGTCTCCAAGCAACATTTTTGATGTTTTTCAAAATAGTTTTTTCTAGTTGGGGGGTTGGGAATTTGGGATAAGAAGGGAGTGGGAGAATGTAAAAGAGAAAAATTGTGCTTGTCTACATACAAGTTCAATGCACACATTTATTTGGGTCATTTTGAAAATGGCCTCAGATCATCTGATAGGAGTTGGCAAATGAAGGATGGAAATTGTGCCCTTTGTTTCTGGCTGCGTCTTATTTTCCATCACCTTGTTCCCTCCATACCTGCCCTTAATGAGATCTCCTGTGTCAGGCTCAGAGCTCCAACCAGCACTCTGGTAATTGCTTGAGAGACCTTGGGTGAAAAAAAATGCATTTTAGAGTGTTTTCCCATGCAGTATTTTCCAACTCGAGAATTGCTTGATTTTCCTTTTTTGCCTTTTTATGAAACAGGTGTTTTAGCAGCCATGAAATCTGCATTTTTTGGCTGCTAAAACACCTGTTTCATAAAATACAGAAAAGGAAAATCACATATGAGATAAGGCAAATCGAGTTCTCTTTGTGTGTGTGTGTGTGTGTTTTTATTAGTTGAAACCATTTCAACAAGAGTTGGCACAGGTATACTGTTGGGACACTTTTCACAGCAGAGGATTCTGGTGCTGCTCAGTGCTCACCTACTCTCTCTCCACACTAACTCACAACTCCATCTTTCTGGCAGAGTTTATGCTCCCCCGAAATCATTTAGACCTTAAATATATTTGAGGCAGCTATGAAGCCAAAAACAATTACTGCTGTCAGAGGAAGGCCGTCGTCCAACAGTAGAGTAGAATCGACTCACTAATAGATCATGAGTAAAGATTTGGGCAGAGTGGAAGAAGGATTCCCTTTGCTTGAGTGTGGTTTGGCTCCTTTGAAAATTAATCAAGGTTCAACTTTTATTCAGCCAAAGACCAATTAGAGAAATTAGCCTCTAGGCTGAGCTTCATTTCTGTGCAGCTCACGCCCTTGTTGCAGTAGCCTAAACAAAGCAAGGCAGCAGCAGACAAGTGTTTGAGGAATGCAGAAATGTTGAGTAAAATGGGCAAATGACCCATGAGTCCAATTTGAACATTAGTTTGGCATAATCTCAGATTGAGTTGAATGCGGCCTTTGTTTGAACACAGCAAAACTAGAAAGAAAGAAAGAAAAGAAGCCAAAAGGAAAGAACAAACTGATATTTCAAAGATTGAGAAAAAAGCTCTAAATTCATTAATCTCAAAATGTATCTGCCCTGTTATGTGAAATCTGAGTTAAATTTCTCATGTATTGCATCGTTGGAACGCTAACATGCGATTGTATTTCTCATCGCAGTGGCTGATTGGAGACAGGGACAGTCACTGTGGGGTCATCTGCTCACGGACACAGGGGAAGCCGGTGTGCGGCTCGGATGGGCGGAGCTATGAGACCAGCTGTGAACTGCAGAGGGCGCGCTGCAAAGATAAGACACTCACGACGGCACACCGCGGCCGATGTCGAGGTAAGTGCTGAACAATCAATGCCTGCACCCTCAGAAAATCTACCTGCAGATGAATGAAACTTTTTTGGCAATAAATAGTTTGTCAAGGGGCATTCAAGGAAACTCAGATCTGTCATCTGTCACTTTTTAATGCAAGGATGCCATACAAACACGTCTGCATCCGTTTACACCAACAAGTCTGAGCTCAAACTTCATTGCTGTGGCAATAATATAACCTAGTCTTCTTTGCAAGATGCTTCCAAGTCGAAATATTAAACAATATGGTTATTTTTCTGGAGAATCAATTGGACAGAATAACATGATCAGAATTTGTGTTTGTGGCTTCAAATACCTGAAAAATCACATCACTTCATCACATTTATGCATAAAATGTAATGCTGACATTGTTCACAATAGCCTTTATATCCATAGACATTAAAGGGACAGCTACACTACATGGTATAAATAATATGTCAAATTCTCTGATGGTTGAAAACTATATATTGTCTCACTGTATGCATTGCCATATCACCTGCCTCTGCCTCCTGGGCCTGAAAACATATGGCATGATATATCATGTGATTGTCACTGTCGATAGTTTGCATGCTAATGGTGCCGACCTGAAAGGACACGATTTTTGATACTGGATAAGTACACTGAATAATTGATACTGTAAAGTATACACACATCATCCAATCACACAGAGCTTGTGATGTGTTCTTCTTTCAGGTAAACACTGGATGAAAATTGATCAGCTGCCAGTGGCTCCAGCACCCACCTCCACATCTGAGGGGAGAGACCTGGAGCTCAAAGGTAAGGAAGGGAAACCTCAAACCAGCTAAATAATTCTGTAACTAATTGTAACCCAATCTTCTCTTGGAGACTGCGTCCTTATAAACTTAAAAAGCAATGAGTGTGTTTAAGATATTGCAGCCTGGAGCCACAGACAACAACAGAAAGTTTGGAAAAAGTGGAACTGAAGGAGAAGATGGCTTTCATTTTCCGCCTCTCTGTAGGCGTGTAAGTTTTTACAGACCAGGATCACACACTTCCTCAGTGTCTGAATGCCAGCCACTCAACAACAGCAGAGATTGATAGGCCTGGAGTCAAGGTTGGAACTTGGCACCCACCCCTTTTTTCAGCCCCCCGTCCATCAGGAAAACAGCAGTCCCAACCAAATCCATTTTTGGAGTGAATTCTGTTCCCTCTGCATGGTAATACGTGGTTTTGTTTCATAATGTCAGTGGTGTGCCAAGGAAAGGAAAGCCGGGCAAAGCTTGCTCAGTCTTTGCAGATGCGGCAGGCCTGTTTTGTTGGAATGAAATGGCAGCTTTATTTAAGCAGGCAGTTCATGAACCAATCCTTGTTTACAATGGCAAAGCCTGGCAAAGGCTTACTGAGGTGTGCGTGAGATTCAGATTAAACACAACAGATAAATTTGACTACAGGGCATATAAATTGTTAACAGGTACAACAAACAACCACAACAAACACAGAACTATGGCTATTACAACATGCCTGTTTATCCATTATTTAGTCAGGAATACAAAAGCATGGGAAAAATCAACACGTCATGAAACAGCTCATTAATCCAAATCTCTAAAATGAAATCTTTTTTCAGTCACGTTAAGTTCTGTGTCTTTTGGAGTCAATCAACCTTAAATCTTCAGTTTTTCAAATGGTGGTGTTACAAAGTTTTGGAACTGTAACTCAGAGAAACTGAGAAAGAAACAAACCTTTGGATGTGGGGTATTGCTGCCTTCTCACTAACAAGCACAGACAAACAAGACATCATGAAGAAACTGCAAAGAGCCTGTCATCATTAAGTTGTTTTTACATTTCCATAAATCTGGAAAAATAAGAAGCTGGAGTGTTCAGAAGGATGTTGGACTGACATGAGCACTACAATATTTAATGGGCCTTGTTTCTAAAGTAAGAGTAAATATACTCAGTCAAAGTCCACATTTATATATTCATGTAACTGTCTGTCCTCATTGACATCACCCAACTCTGGCTCTGACTGTATTTTACTCTGAAGGAGACAACATGTCTGTCTCCTCTCAGGTCCAGATATGACTTAAAACTTTTATTTATCTAGGGAGAAGGTGGAGAAAGTCTGCCAGGAGTGAAGGACTGTAGTTCCACCAGTCAGCTTCCTGGTGTGACTGCCTAAGTATACATGTACAATCAGACATGAAGCTCAGCTTCACAGGAGCTGTGAGTGCAATAAAAACAATAGTTGCTGATGGGATTTTGAATCAGTGACCAGCTGCTGTGGAGCCCCTTTTATTCTATGACCTTTCAGCCACTTCCATCTCTGTCCCCTGAGAGCAGGTCTGGCTCATCAGAGCTACAGAAACACAAGCTCAGTTTCCACTGACATTTCAAAAATATCAATGTAGAGTGCATGACGCACTCCTCAGCACTAACAATGTGTGGCTCGCAGCCTAGCTCTGGCACTGGTCGTGGTCAATGGCAGTGTAATTTGTCGGGGAATGTGTTGTTTTAGTATTTTGGAATGGTGTAATAAAAGGTCTCTGATTTGTCTGTGCCTGAAGTATCTGTAGTGTAGATGGCTTTTAAAACCAGTATGAATCCAAAAGTTTTATTTTCAGAATCACAAGCAACTTCCACTGCAGGTAGTCCCGTGGTAAAAGCTCGTTAAAGTTGTAATCCTTAGTCCAACAACTGTGGACATAATAGTAAGTGTTTAATACTGTAAGCATCACTCTTTGAGCAGCTATTCCAACAGGGGAGTAGTAAATGCTTCATCTGATTACAAAGCAACCAATCAAGTCACGGTGTAGGTGTGCATATGTAAAATGGCGGGATTTGAATCCAGGGTGGGAATGGCAGCCTCATATTTTACCACTCATAAAAAAACTTCATTTCATGGCTGATTGTTATCAGAAAAGAAAAATAGTGGTGGAAGTCTATAGTTAGAAAAATGGCCCAGTCTTGATTTAAAAAAAAACCCAAAACAAAACAGTGGCAATAGATGATAAGTAATATTCCTTTATCCTTGTACAACTATCCAAAAGTGCCCGTGAGAAACCTCAGTGGAGCTGAATGGCCAACAGTAGTAAATTGTGGTTGTGCTGGTGGGCTCCCAGGTGTGAACAGGGTGGTGTTGACTAAGAACATGCATATTCAGTCAAAAAAAACAACAGTAGTGCTGGAGGATTGTGTGCAGTGTTTGAAAACAGACTCTGTCCTGTCATCACATTACAGATGCAGGTCAATCCAAGTGTCGTTTTGAGAGGATCCAGGCTTTGGAACAAGCCAGGAGACCTCAGGAGTCCATATTTATCCCAGAATGCAACGAAGATGGAACGTTTGCCCAGGTCTGTGTCTCAACAGATTTCTTTTCCTTCACGTTTTCCCCCCATTCATCTTTCTCTTACTTGCTTTTCTACTTTCTCACCGTCTCTTAACTGACAGAAATATCTGACCGAATTCTTCACCCTCTTCTGTATTTACACTTAAAGGTTCTAATCAAATTATGTATATTACATAGCTGTTATCATTTTTGCTGTGATCTACCTTTTTTGCCTCTGCAGGTCCAGTGCCATACTCTGACAGGTTACTGCTGGTGTGTCACCAGTGACGGCAAGCCAGTGAGTGGCTCCTCTGTGCAAAACCAGACCCCGGTGTGCTCAGGTACTGGGGGGCAAACGGTCTGGCAACCTGTGGATGCAATGTCCAGAGTTTATCAGAGTCTTTAAAAGTTTGTTCCATACCAGGTTGCATATAAAACTTAGAGTTGGTTATTTGTGCAACCAGAACAGCTCTACTTCAGAGTAATGTTTAACAGGTTGTATGACTGAAACTATGGTAGGATGTTCCCTGACAATTCTTTATGAGGGTTGAGAAGCAGCAAAACAAGCATGTAAAAATTTCAATGGTGGCTACATTTGTAGGATCTCGAGGCCAGGAGTGTTTGGAGGCCAAGTCACTGGGGTTTGGACCAATTAACTTTCAGTCAGTTCAGAATTCAGAAAACAACTGGAAATAATTCATAGCTTCAGTTTTCTATCAAAGACAATACTGAGAGTGGATGGGTTATATTAGCAGAGTACGCACTACATTCATGGCAGAACTTAAATTGAGTAAATTATCAGCGAACTGACCCACCACCTGAAATAAATGACTTTCAGGAAACCTTACTGAGCTGATGAAGGATAAAGAATGAACATAGCCTTTGGGTTACAGTTGAAGGGAGCCTTACTTGCCATACTTTAGGCACATGTGTATTACATGTCATGTGGCATATAGCAGGTGCAGGGTCAATGAGACGGCTAATGGCCATAGATCCAGGGGCCTCTCAGTCCTCCCACCCCCCTACGCTTGTTTAAGTGCTCTCAGCAGGCTGGAGGAGAGAGTGCGGGCCTCTGCACACTCATCTTGGATGGGAACACTTTATGATAATCACCATCATTTTCCCTCAGAAGATAATACATGGGGGTGTTTGCCAGAATTGGATTGCACAGTCACTAGAGCATATGGTGCAAATTTTGTACGGAGAGTGTGGTGAGAATGGTCGCATGCCCTTCTGAAGCTGTTCAGCAGACGGCCAGAGGCTTCCTCCTCTCTCTGTGTCTTTCCCTCTCTCTCACTTTCTTTATCTATCTCTTTGCCTCAATCTTCTGCTCCCACTCTTTACTCTGCATTTCCCACTTGTGCCACTAATCACCTGTATGGCTGTGATCAGCAACTGCTGTGTTTTAGCCCTTTGAACAGAATCAGCCAAGTTCACAAATGGTCCAAATCTATTCATACCAGGAAACCACATGAGTTCACCGATTTAGAAAAACATGCTGAGGTGTAGTACAGATACAGATCTCACATTCCTCTCTATTTCTGCAAGATATTACGAAGCTTTTTTAGGTGCAAACACCATGTTTTGGAACTTTTCTGTGGACACATGTCTGTGCCTCGCAGCTTGTGGATAATCTTCATTCCACTGAGACTGATGCAGTTTATAAATGTGTTGTAAGACGAGAACATGCAATATATTGAAATAAGTACTACGATCCACTCTTTGTTTCCAAGTTTTGCCGACTTTCAGTAGTGGAAGATTTTACAAATGGGTCTTGATTAATTTGTATTATGCGCACAAGGATATATATTCACATGGCAACATAAACAAAGGAAGGAAGAAAGACTGGTCGTTAGCAAAAACTTTGTATCAATACAGAATATAATATGTTAAAAAATTAAAGGAAGAAAATGCACTGAACATGAACAACAGATGAGGATAAAACAAGAAAAACTGTGTGCAAATATAAATATTTTTGACATTAAAACTCACCAGGCCACCTTCAACTGTCAGATTTGATCTACTACTATACGATATAAAACTGGATTGTTGGAATTTCCAATACCTTATTCACTATAACTGTGAATCTCTGTGAAAACAGTCAGTAATTAGTCAACAGCCCTAATTTGTGTCTTAAATTTTTCTATCGCTGAACTTAACAGAAAACGCATGGATTTATTTTGTCTTTGCAAATGAGTCCACTGACTGCAGCAACTCCTCTGTAGTGAAATGATTTTTGTCTGAAAGTGAAATTCTGTTGCGATTGAGCTTTTGGAATCAGATTTCTTTAGTTTCTTAAATGCTATATGAAGAAGTTTGATAAACTCTGATGCAGAAATTTTTCTTAATCTCTTGTGTTACCAGCACTTAGTGGAGGTCATAGTTTCAGTTGTACAGGATTGAATATCTTCTTTTTGAAATACTGAAATGTATTTGGCAGAGCAACACAATCTTTAGCGTTCTCCTTTCTGTCCTGCATAAGATCCGATATCTTCATTGTTTCTTGCAAAGGTATGTATGACACTGGAAGAAGAATCTGGGCAAACTAAACCTGATATACAGCTGCTACAGTTGAACATGCCCAGCTCTTCTTTCCTTACAGTCCCTTCCCTCTTAGCTGACAGCAAATAACCTTTACTGACATGCTCAGACGCCCCTGCACACTATGACCCAAATCAATCATCTCACATACATTTGCAGGAAACTTCCATGAATTTATGGGAACTCATGCTGCGACAAGTGGATTGTCAGGTAGTAAATTTCCTTCTAGTTGCCTTCACTCAAAATTTCTCCCCTTTGTCCTTCTATTGTAATTGGCTGCACTGTCTAATTTTGAGCCTTTTCTCCATGCATCCATGCATGACACCAACTATCTGCATGCACCGAACGAGAACGATATTCAAAAATGTGTAACTTAATTTTTTTAAAACTTTTTGTCCACAGATGTATTAAATCACTCAGGTTTGCATTAGTCAGCACAAAGATAATGCAACAAGCCAAATCTTTAAATGTGTACCTATGAAGAACTAACAGTATGTACTCATCAAACTTTGATAAACCTCAGCATCTAATTCTAAGACAAGACGTCAATGGGTTGGGTAATCTGTGATGTTTTTCTGTTGGCGTGTGTCCTGTTTACAATGGAACTTTACTCCTAAATCATAACAGAGCTATTAAGTGGCTCAAGCATATTTCCAGTAAGGTGGGAAATTATACGTCATTATTGTTTCTAAAATGGAAAAATGCTTTTTTGGAATCAAATTCTTCAAAATTACAGAGCAGCTATCTTTGCTTTGTACATGTTTTTTTTTCTTTACAGGGTCAGTAACCGATAAACCACCTGGGCCACCGAACTCTGGTAGAAAAGGTGAGCTGAGATCTGCTGTATGTTGTGTGTATGTCTGAGCATTTGTTTGTATGAGAGACAGAAAGAAAGCACAAGTTCAAATGTCTTTTGACCTGATTTTGTTTTGTCTGATATGTGCAAAGTCCATACAGTATGTGTGAAGAGCAGAAACGTACATACATTACATTAACTGCCCCCCCCCCCGCAGTCTGTGGCTCATTGTCCAGACCTGGATTAAACAGTAATTGAAAAATACTGTAAGTTACACATTGTTTTAAGATGACGTTTCAGAGGTCAAAAGAAATCTACACCACATCTTAAGACCGTTATTGGTATTTCTGACTAGTGTTTGACACAGGTCTGCATTTCTCTGACACCAGTCCAATAAATATTATACTATATTTAAACAGGTCAGTTTGACCTCAAGTGTTTCAACATACTGACATGTCATCTGATTTAAAAACTTACTGTAGTGCTTGTAAAATGGCTCCAATCAAAGTTTTTCTGTGGTTTGCTTTTGACTGAATTATTTCCAAAGGGATTTTCCAGATGCGACAAAACTGCACATGGGTGAGTATTTTAGGTAGCTCGAATCCACAGCATTATATATGATTGATGACAATTTATCCTTTGTTTAGTTAAGAACACTTTCCCGCTGCTAGAAATAGTTGGGAAAAATAGTAGTGGTAACAAATTGTGTCTAAAAGTACAGTAATTTATATATGAATTCTGTTTTTAGGTAGAGTTTCTTGTATTGCATACTATTATAGCTGTGGCAAGATACTGACAACATAGTGGGACCATACCATACTATGGTTTGTAATAACATCATCATAATTTTTATCTATTTTTCCACAAAGTGTCAGTTCACATAAAATCTTCACATCATAACAACATTGTAAATTACTGTTTGGTTGCTAAAATGAGAACATTCATGCAAAGCACTGTATAATTTGAAATACTTAACAATGAAATGTTGGAATGGAAAGAAAAAGGAGGAGGATGAGAAAAAGATAGTCACTGTTAATCCGGCCTGCAGCTTATGGTGATAGCGGCAAAGTACTAATACAATTGTAGGGCTTTTATTCAGAGTTGGAAGCCATTATTCATCCACTGTTAGATGTACACGAAACAAAGTTTATCTTGCGAGTGATGCTACAAATTCATTAATCCTACAGCACCAATTCCACTAAAATGTGGAAGAATTAAATTTTCATATTGCTCCTGTACAAATAGAAAAATTAAACATAAATTGCTGGGATTTTGGGCAGACAACTAAAGATACTGATTCATATTATGAATGGCATAAATACCCACCACATATTTTTGCAAAACCTGGACATTTTGATGGGAGTTGAGGGCAATTTTTGATGTGACAATGGCATTAGAACAATGGTCAGACCGTTGTCAAAGACATTTGAAATTATCCTCTGGAAACCGTCACTATCATATCACTATCCAGTCTGTCTACTTGCTGAGAGCGCCACCCTGGACCATCAATTTTGGGGGGACCAGCCAGTTGCCTGACTGACCGGACCAACATCAACAAATCTTCTTATTGTGACAATCAAGTTCTAACTCCATTATTTGTTCGGAGGTTTGTTCACCTCTGTGTTTGGATTAGTTATCGGTTGGCCCCCTCTGTCCCTATCTACACATCCTACACTGCAATCGTGTGGGTCCTGATAGGGGGAAGGTCTCCTCATGTGAGTGTATGTCCGTGTATGTGTGTGTTGTTTGCAGTGCGATTGTGAAGGAGTGTGTTAAATGTGCAGGCTGGTGTAAGAATGCAAAGTTGATTTATTGGAGTGTGAGTTTATGTGTGTGTGTGTGTGTGTGTGTGTGTGTGTGTGTGTGTGAAAGATGTAGAGCTACATGTGGGTGGTCGTCCTGTTTTTGTATTATTCAATCTGTCTCTCTCTCTGTTTTTCTATCTGTCTTGGCCGGGCCATGTGCAAATCCCAACCATTCAACAGTTCTGGAGAGTAGATTGTATTAACCTCAATAATGGTAGTCTCTTTCCATTTCTTTCTCACCCTTAACCCAGATGATGGCTCCAAGCCCACACCCACCATGGAGACTCACGTCCCCCCTGAGGGTGATGGTAAGTCTCCTTTAACTACTTCCCCACCTGTAACACAGTAGTAATATGGTCACTTCGTTAGTTATGGTCCATTCTGTGAATTAATGCTGATTCATGATTTAAAAGCTGGCCCACACTTAGTACATGTCATCCTATTTCAGTTTTGTGTATTTTTAGGCTTTTGATCCACAACTTCTTCCAAGTCTTTAGCAAAGCTACAGTATTTCATCAATTTAATACTGAAACCCAATATGCTATTTCTTAAAAATGCACCATTACATCAAATGGAAAAGTCCAGATGTCAAAAATACTAGATGACATATATGATATTTTTTTGGAAATTATGGGATCCTGGATGGACTTTTAATTTTGGTTTTTGTGGGCAAAGCTTGGCTGTACAAATTGTGTGTCTGAAATATGCAGCTGCTGGTGGTGTCGGCACAGCTGACGAGGTTAAGTAAAGTGTGAAACATATTGATCTTTCCTCTGTCCTCCTACCAATGCAGAAATAACTGCTCCAACGCTGTGGATAAAACAGCTGGTCAAGCAAAACAGCTCCACTTCCAGGAAGCAAGGTGAGAAAAAAACACCTCCTTATTACATCTAGCCTTGACAGTGAACACTTAAAAATCTTCTAAACAATGGAGTAGATCATGTCCTTGCATATACCACTGATACACCAACCTCTCCTCCCAGTATTACCACTTCCTCACATTGCACCACTGCACAGTTTCCAGGATACAATAATTTGCCACACATTGATCTTAAGGTGACGATGAAAACTATACCAGAGAGGACGCCCGAACCATAAATAAAGTGCACATCAACTTGTCTCCGGTGTTACCCGGTTTCAAAGCCACCAGTTTGAAATGAAATGTAAAACATTTTCAGTTTGCAGACAGCTCTGTGCTGCCAGTATTATGTTTCTTTCCTTTTGTGTAATTTGTTTAGCTTTCTCTGTCTCCTTTTCAATTACGCCTCAACATGTTCACTACCCTCTGGGCAGCTGGACGCCTTTGACGCTGCTGCAACAAGTCAAGGAGTGAATGTGGTGGGGGTTGTGTGTGTCTGTGTGTGTTAGAGTTGCATGGTTATATTGGTTGGCTGAAATGTGATTAATGCTTATTGTTATCTCAAAATTATGCATTTTTGCTTCAGTGACACCCTCTACATTACTACTGAGAAGGTACAGTAAAGACACTCAATTTCCTAATCTTTTTTTACTCATTTTTGCTGAAAGATTATAAGATACATTTTTTTAAAAGCAGAGGATCGGCTTAAACTGTGCCAGACACACTGACAGCAATTTATTATAAACTGTAAAATGTGCTTCACAAATAGAAAATGAAAAATAAGGTGGTGATGGACACCTTCAAAAGATAAAAGAATATTTTTTTACACAGAAATTGTACTACACCCCACCTGTTCACTTTGTTGTGCTGTGATCTGATGTTAATGTGGCACAGATTAGTCATGTCACAGTGAAAAACAAGTTCTCCAGTTTTTAAAAACCAATGGCTAAATAATCATAATTTAATCATGGCATATTAAAAGCATACATACAGAGAAATACATATACCAATTAGATTTGATTGTATTTCACTTGATTTCTTTATTAGATTCATTTGATTTTAGGCAGTTCCAGTGGCCATAAGTGTCTTTTACTGTTTCAGATTCAGCTCATGCACTTATTTACATGCTAGACTCAAATACAATAGAGCACACAAACAGTTGATTGTAATATAAGGTTTCTTTTGAATGATGGTGATGTGGCAGCAGAAATTGTGGTCAGAGCAGCATTTTGGATCATGTTTTAGCTGAGAGAGATTCACTGTGACAGCTCTTTGAAACCTCTGTGGAAACGCCAGCTTCCTGTTTCCAATTAGCATCCGGTGTCATCAAAGGACAAACGACAAGGCCAACAACAGAGAGATCATCGCATTTGAGACATGAACACGTGTGTCTGCTATTGCATCTGTATGGGATTGCAAACCGTGTGTGTGAGAGAGTGTATGTGTCTGTGGACGTGTGAAAGTTGTTTGTCTGTTGCTATGACCGTGTGAATGTTTGTGCATGTTTGTATTTGATAGCCAGAGCATGTGTTTCTGAATATATACTGTATATGTACATGAAAACTGTTTGTACGTCACATCTGTACTGTACTTAAGTGCAGCTGTGAGGTCAGACCTGTCTTCTTTTTCAGAAAGAAATATTGTACATTTTACTTCACTACATTTAAGAGAGTATTACATTTTAGCTACTACAGTAGCTGCTCTGCAGTCTTTATATTTTATATCCACATAAAATCCTGGAAATTTTTAGGTGACCCAACTCTTCAACAACCAGTACTTTTAAAAAACTTTATTTTTTGATATATTCATCTAGAGCCAAAATTATTAGTCAAAAATTGATCAACAGAAAATTAATTGTAAACCATTAAGGGTATTAAGAAAACACAAAAATGAATAAATAATAATAAATCACCAGTTGTAGCCGCAAAAAAAAAAAAATCATGAACACAATAATATCATACTATAATGATTTCAATTGATTTTAGTTGCTCAGTTGCTCATTTAAACATTCAGTAGATACGCAGAAACAATAATTAAGAGTCACGTGTCTTTCAATTTGGTGAATGCAAATTCAACATTCACTCCCTTTTAGCTCTGTTTTTGGTCTCTACCAACTCCTGAGTTAATATGTGGACCTGATAGCTCAACAATAAGTTGAAACTTGTTTTACAGCTCTGTAAAGCCAAGGGGGGATAATTCTCTGCAGGTTCATCACTAGAGGTGACTCCTCTCCCAATGTTTTTCCGTACATTGTTATTCTAAAAATATGTTTCAGTAAACTCTTAAATGCAGGACTTCTGCCTCTGGTGTAGAATTGATGTTTACTGGAGTAAGGGACTTGAATGCATCTTCTACCCAACTCCAGACTCTGAAATGGGGAGCAGTCAAGTGGAGAGATAGCCTCAGATTATTATACAGAGTTTATTGCTTGCTAGAAATTTGATGCAACAAGTGCTTAGGATTTACACTCCTCAGAATCTAACCCCATCTGTCTTTCTCTCCAAACACACTGGCAAACCTGAGTGCTCACAAAGCAGCCCTCCTGTGCGCATATAAACTTCATTATTCATTTACTGGCTCTCTGTCTCTGGATACCCCATAATTATGATTTAAGGTGATGCAGAGATTGTGTTAGTGAAACCTGTTTACTTAGGCAAAGGAATGCGAAGTCCATTTTTCACACAGATGCTTTTGTTGCCAGACTTTGACATACTGTTGTTCCAGTGTTGCAAGGCGGGGGAAGCTCTCTGTCATGCATTTCATTTATAAAAATGTTGAGAACCAGAAACTCGCTAACCACCACTCCTCCCTTGTGGCGAACCAAACATCAGAAAAACAAAATGTTGACAGAATATAATGCTAACGTGTCCCCTAAGAGTACGATCTTGTATCAAACTCTGCAATCTTAAAAGGGGATTTTGTTTCTTTTAATCATATTTTTATGTCTAGTTTGAGGGAGCATGCACATGTGTTTCACTTTTCAGCACAATAAGTAACAACAATAACTCGCTGTGACCAAACATGCTAATGAATGATTTGTTGAAAAGTACCAATTGCATATCCATTTTATGGGTGAACCCTCCATCATCTCTCTGGTTTTGTTGCACTCTAGGTCATAAAGACAAACACATGCACCTACATACCTCCACACAGAGTTCCCCTATTACTGACATTTCCGCTATTTTAACTGCAGCGAAGGCTTGCTAGAGACAATATTGCAGTGATTACTCCACAGCTGAAAACCATTGGGATGAAGTGAAGAGGAGAGAGCACCGGGTGGGTGTGGGGGGTGGGTGGCAGGAGGGAGGGAGGTATTAGGATGGAAGGAGGCAGAAAGAGAGAGAAAGAGAAAGTGCAGGAATGAGAGGCTTAGAGGTGAGAGGAAGGGAGTGAGTGAGAGACAAAGGGTGTAGGATAAATGAAGGAAAAGAGAAACTGAGCAATAAGGACAGTAGAGAAGGATTTGATACTAGTTACAGTTGACTTGGAGCGTGAAGGACCAAAATGAAAGGCAAAAAGTCGGACAGGCCTGTTCTCATCAAAGATACTGCACATGGTCGTCTTTTATGCATTATCAACTGGCCCTGAAGAAAAAAACCCCAACAACAAGCAAATTGTTGCAACTGTTCCTGACAACCATGTGTATATGTGTGTGCGAATGTTGTGATTCCTTTTTTTTTTTTTGTTTTTTTGTTTTTTCAGGACAATATTTGTTTTCTGAGGGTTTGTGTTTCTCATCATTCAGTTCTTGCCAGAGGAAGAGAAATAATAATGAAAAAGAAACAATAACAAAAAATAAATGGAGAAGAAATGCAGATATCCAAAGACAGGCAAAGAAGCTGTAGATTGAATTTCAAATCCACACAAAACAGAGGATTACATTGCAAGCGTCCAGCCTTTTTCCATTTATATGTATAAAAACAATTTTCTTTTGGGAATCCTAGCTCCTGGCGCCAGTATAACCTCTGTATAATAAACAGTGCTAAATAATTTGGATGTGAAGAAACCTTGGCGGGGACCAGAGCCACGGCATAGTCCTAAAAACACTTGAGTGTGAGTCTTCACAGAAGAAAAAGTTCACTGGTGCAGGGACACGTTTAGTTTTGAGTTGGCAGTCATGCTCAGGAAACATGAACACCCCCCCCACACACACACACACACACAGCTCCCACGCTTCTGAGCCAGGGGCTGAACCTGCTGCTCATCACTTTTCCTGGGAAGCCTCAGTTAAAGAATTGACAAAATCAATTGTGAAATAAATCCAATCAAAAATCAATTATCACTGTGCTCATGGAAAGTGGTATCAGAGATGCCTGTGTGTGCCATAAATTAAAGGGTGTATTCATTTTGACCAAAGCAAAGGAGGGTGCACAGTTTGTTGAGCAGCCATAGTATTAATTTGCTAATACAGTATTTTGAAATTGTAGTATTGCGGTTAAACCTGCATTCATGGATTGTTTTTGACCACGTCAGGGCAGTGAGACAAACTCTACATTATCATATTAATGCCACACAACGCTTTTGTGGCAAATGCGCCAGGAAACAGTTGCTTAGTCACATTCACATTTGTGAATCTAAGTCCAAACCTCACTCTTCTTTTTGCTCAATTTTGTTTTCTACCAAATATGTTTCTCTCTGTAGCTGCTAAATGTTCTGGCTTTCCCAACTTTCTCTTTTTGCCACTTCTGTGGCTTGGTTTCATAAGAACAGCTGCTTGCTGCATCTGGAAACAAGGTTGATGAGAGCGCTGAGAACTGAACCAAATCTGTAAAGTTGTGGGCTGTCAAACCAAAACAACGACAAAGTCTCTGTAGAGCTGAGGGCAACTGCAGAATCTGTTGATGATTCCCCAGTGGGAACGTCACTACAAGAGACCACTTCTCACATCACAAAATCATTTGATCTATTGTTCATGTAAAAATTACTGGAGCGGTTTTATGAGAAGGATGTGAGTACTTCTTCCATCTTTGTCTTGGGGTAGAGAATATGCTCAAAATGCTCTACAAGAGGAGAAGTTCCCTATTGAATTTCACAACCTTCCTTTCCTGATGGTGACTTGAACCAGACAGTGACTGTGCCGTATTGTTCTAATTATGCTTTGGTTACTGGAACTGTGTGAGCTGAGACTACCGGCACCACTGGGCACTAATAAGCTCCACAATGTGAAAATACCACATGTCACCATCCTGTAGAAAACTCTCCAAACGGTTGGTGTGACCCTGTTATTGTAGCTTAATGCTTCATAGCGCACTTGAATGTAAAATGAGGGATGGATCAGGAGTGGTAAAAGCACACTTCATCACCATGGTAACATGCTTTGCACACAGCTCTGTTGTGCTTGGCTGAAGAGTGAGCAATGGACTAAATGGATGTGAATGTAAATAGAGTGCGGTGGGACAAGGTGCTGCAGGAGCATCTCTCAAGGGCTGAGTGGCTGAACAGACAAATATGAGAGATGATTGTGGGAAAAGAATTTCTAATACAACCTGAAGAAGGATGGTTAACGGTTTTATTCCAGCAGTCCTTCATGTTGAAGTCAAACTGCATGAAGCACAACCAGAACAAACATGTTGCTGCATGCACATTAGTTGATACAGCTTAGGGTGGTTTATTTACACCCTACATGTGGTGGATCCATAGACTTTAAAGGAACATGGACACAGAGCAGCAGCATCTGTGACATAATACAAAGGTTTCTGAAGGGTGATTTTAAAAGCCTAGTACTTGGAACCCAAACAACTTTTGGGTTGTTGAAAACAAGAAACGTCACGATATCAATAGATTTGACAAAAAAAAAAAATCTTCCGTGAAGATTCACTTAAGTTGCTGTTTAACTTAGTTGTGATGGAAAAGGCTCAGTTGTAATCAACCTCAGTATTGAACTTCTGCTACTTGAAGACATGTGGTTGTATGTGGTAAAAGCTCAAAAAAGTGGACCTTAAATAAAGATTTATGTCAAAATATCACAGATGAGCGGTGCCTAATATCCAGGTGCATATGCTAACAATGACGCAGTAAAACAGAACAATGGTGTTTACAACCTCGTAATCCTGTTCCCTGTTTCTATTGTCACAGCTCACACTGTTTCCACTTCTATCCACATACAATGCTTTTCTGCCAGTGGCTATAGATTGAGTAAGATAAGTCAAATTCAGACAGCAAAACACCAAAGTCAGGCACACACACACACACCAGCTGGTCTACAGAGATAGCACCATCTATCAACACGTAGCTGGCCAGTCCCAAGTGAAGCTGGTTGATACACAATCAATTGCAATGCTAGCAAACAACAAACACAGCAGATTGAAGCATGGCATTATATTGAAATTGAAAGAATGATAAATTCTCTGAATCTATGAGTCACACGATCATTCTGGTTTTCATCCTACACCGTCATATATTTAGCCCATGACAGATGCTTGATGTGTTTTTTTTTTTGTGCAGTGTGTGTCTGGTTTCCCAATTGTGTCTCTCTGTATTGAGTGTGTTTCTCATGGTTTTAGAGAAAGTTCCCTCTTGTGACCAGGAGAGACAGACTGCCCTGGACGAGGATCAGCAGAACCCTCGTGAGGCCATTTTTATTCCTGACTGTGGACCCGGGGGCCTTTACAAACCGGTCCAGTGTCACCAGTCCACAGGCTACTGCTGGTGTGTTCTGGTGGACACGGGACGTCCCATTCCTGGAACCTCCACCAGGTAAGATAATTACAACTTGTTGATGGCTTATGATATTTTGCTACAGTAACATTCAGATGTTCAGGAAAATATAACCAGCTTCTTTATTTCGTTTTATCATATTTAATGTCCACTTTATTTGTCTGTCAGTGTGGGCATGATTCTCTGATATCCTGGCAGCACAACAGAGGCACAGAAACAGAGGCACTCTGTCCAGCTTTGTTGGTACCAGAGCTGCGCAACACACTCACAAGCCAGACTCATACTTTTAACGAGACGTACTGTTACAACATCCATACATTAGTTTGTTGTGAGGCGTCTGTGGCAGTAAAGTTTGTGAATGTCATTCTTGTCCACAGCCATGCTAGCAGCTCTGTGAGGCTGAACTGAAGACGGTGTTGTTTCAATCAATGCTAATGTCAGCATGCTAAGATGCCTGAAATGACAATGCTAACATGCTGAAGGCCAATAGGTATAATGTTTACCATGTTCAACATCTTTGTTTAGTGTGTTAGCCCTGTAGGTTTTGGTGATAAACCCATGTACTGGACAAAGGGAAATTTTGACCTGATGGTTGCGTTCAGCATTATTTGAATGAATCCTGTGGGGGACATGAATGTACGAAGCAGAGACATTTCACTCAAAACCACAAATGTGAACCTCATGGTGGTGCTAGAGGAAAAGTCAAAAGATCGCCAGAGTCATTAGGATTTACCCTTTGGGAACCATGAATGTCTGTACCAAATTTCATGGCAGTCCATCAAATAGTTCCTGTTGTATTTCAGTCTACAACAAAGTGGTGCGCCGACAAGTCAACCAGCAGACCATCACTACCATCCCTACAGTCAGTGCCCAAAAGTTGCTTTTGCTGCAAAGACCTTTAACTTCTCAAGGATCCAAGCTGCTGTTGCCAGTTAATTTGGCAAAAAAATAAATAAATTAAATAGCTTCAAGCCCTGATGGGAATATTGAGCCTGCCATAAACAATCAGCGTTTGGTATGACAGTTGTTTTTAGTGCAGTTGCTACTGTTTATATTGCCTTCAGAGAAAGGGGAGACACACAGTGGGTTTTTGCAAGAACTGTGTGTCAGAAAAATCCAGATGAGGCAACATAGAAAAGGTTAAAGAAATTATGCACATTGCTCATGTTTTGGTTGTTTAAAAAGTTTTGATGATTTGTATGAAGAACATGAATACTGTAAAATGAAACAAAGTGGAAAAAGAGATTGGATGTTTAAAAAACTACACTGGTAAATTGATGAACTGCTTTTGTTCCTAAAGGACCATCATCATTCTCTCTCTACAAGATGGTTTACGTTTTACAGGATGAGGTACAGGCCTTTTTCAAATCAGTGAAAAGTTATGTGTCTTGGATACATAATTTAGTATAAAATAAATACGATACCAGTTTTGGGTTGTTTTTTTTTTTTAAGCCAACTCAAAGTGATTGACATCCTGTAGACAAAATTAGCATCTGTATTTTAGATATACTGAATGACAACCTTGAGGCAATTATTTCTTCACATAAGAATTTACTGCATTTTGGACTAGACCTTATGTCACTCATCCCAGTTTCTTTCCCCTGGACCGCAATGTGCAGAGTCATGCATCAGACATCTCATCTTGGATCACTGGCCATACAGACTGTGAAAAAAGAAATGACAACTTGATTTCACTTAAAAAAAAAAAAAAAAAAAAAAAGCTAAATGAGATGCACATGCTCAATTTTCCAAGAAGCACTGATACAATAGCCAGGAGAAAACGAGTCATGCCACGCTTAATGCTGAACAGTTTGTTATGGCTCTGAAACAAAGCTTTATGCACGTCAAATCAAATTTATTTATTAAGTGTTTATAAAAAGAAAGATAAATCAGATCCACAACAGACATACAGAGTCGAACAGTCAAAGTCAAAGAGCAACAGGTTGGATGTTAAGCAGGTTGCATAGGATCATCTCAAAGATTGTGGTATAATTGTTACAGTATTTCTCTTGCACCAATAACATCTCCTGGTTTTGAGCTCCACCAGATTGTTTTTAGGCCTGGAGGGAAACCAGGAAAATCTTTTGTGTTGTTGAGTGTTCGGCCAAAGTTGATTTCTTTCATTTTCTATGGTTGGACAAATTTTTCAGTATGGACTAGTACCTCCTTAAATGTTTCAGGATCGTCAAACATTGCTAGGGTAGGTTTATTGTTTCCTTCATCTGTTTCTGTCTCATGCAGCCATGTCCCTGGTTTCCTCTCCTCTGTGTAACAGGTACCAGAAGCCAGAGTGCGACAGTGCGGCACGATCTCGGATCTCGGACACAGAAGATCCCTTCCAGGGCAGAGACCTGACAGGTTAATTACACTTTTCGGTTTGGGGTTGCAGAAACATTGTTGAATCAAATTTGTGGTTTTCAAAAATGCTGATAATAATAAAACCTAGGAGAGATAATCCACTCATCCACTCAATTCACTCAACATGCCCTTAGTTATGGTTGCTGTGCCCATTAACCTTTATGTTCTCGAATTTGGTTTTTGGTAAATGCGGCAGATTTACCACTTTGAATATTTGTTTTTTTTAAACGAGAACCCTGTAGAAGGGTCTTAAACACGCATGATGGCTACATTTGATAAAAGACTGATGCGAAAACTACATGTCCCAGAACCTCACCAGTTAATGGTTCTGGTTGAAAACATTGATAATATGTTCGTGGTGTAGCACTATTTGGTCCTATAAGTATGATAAAGAAAAATGTAACAAAACCCCGTTTAGCTGCTTAGTTTACATGCCTGGATTAACAATACAACAGTTAGAGTTATGCTTAATTGTTTGCATTTCAACTCAATGTTTCACAATTTTTACTTTCAGGATACAGACTGTCTGATGCGTTTGGCGAATGTAACGCTATCTTGAATAACACATTTGGCTGGAGTGTAGAATTCTCCAAATCCAGTAAAGAGTGGGATACAACTGCCAATATCATCCTAAACACTAACGGGATCCAGGTCTGTTTTTCACACAGTGGTGAATTACAACAGTGGATGTGAAAGCCATGTTAGAAAAAGAAAGAGAAAAAATGTAACTTGCAAGCACACAAACTTAATATAGTATGACATCTCCTTGGCCCTGGGAGTAACACTTACTTCACTATTGTAGGTAGTAATCTAGTTAGCTGCACAGGATAACTTACATTAGAGCTTTAGACCATGCTTAGTTATGGTCATTAAACTATGATTGGACTGTCTCTCCAGGGAAGCACTCTAAAAAACACTCAATAACACTGTAGTCCAAGAACATAGATTTATTTTTTCACCTTCATGTTAACTGATCGAGGGTTTTGATTTATAATCAACCAAATCGCACTAGGAGGTGTTGGATTCCCTGGCAGCAAAGATCAGAGACTCCTCTAACCTGGAGGTCGTAACCTCGGCTCATACTCCTCTGCCCTTGTTACTGCTCACTTACTTTTGTTGCCCCTCTGTTTCCCCATCATTTAAGGTTGCATTGTAACTCTTATTTAATTCCCCATCTGGTGAGTTTACAGAGTCAAGCATGACTCCTGACTGTGCAGCAGATGTGTGGCATGTTTTATGGAAGGTGTGAGTGTTGCGGGGTGCGGCGGTGTGGGTGTGGGGGGCTGCTGGGGGTGATGGAGATATTTTTATGTACTGTAGAGGGATGTTCTGAACCGCCACAACAAAGCATGGTATTTCATGGCCATCTCATCAAGGCGGGAGGGGAAAAAAATGTTTGAAAGGGCAGTCTGTTAATAGCATGCAGCAACAGGTTCAATCTCACTGTACACAAAATGCCACAATAGCACCTCTGTCAGCAGGAGCAGACAAGAGCTCTTCCTCTGAGACCAAAGATTGGGGATCTGTTAACTTCTGCTTCACTCAGCTCAGGAACCGTATTTCTTTCAAAACCTATAAATTAAAAACCGTTTGGTCTTATCTTGCCTATCAACAAATAATCTAACATTAAGGCATGTCTACATTTTCTCCTGTCCTGTCAAAACACTAAAAAGAAGAGAACTGAAATACAGGTTCAGATTTTAGGCTGAACCTTGCACAGTGGAAGCTGGAAATAAGCAATCAAAAGGTTTTGCAATGTAGAAACAGTAAACTGGACCACACACTAAAGCCCAAATTATATTTTCCCTATGTATTGAGTACTAACGGTCAGGAGTGATGTATGTCCTCTGATTTCTATCACTGTCTGTAGGTGGAAAAGTCTTAACTTCCAGAATTTAGCTTTTTTAGGGTTCTGGTGAAAAAGCAGATGAAAGTAACTAACAAGACAAAATCTCCTTTTCTTTGAACAACTCAGTTT
Organism: Rachycentron canadum; assembly: GCA_038496675.1. NCBI lineage: Eukaryota > Metazoa > Chordata > Actinopteri > Carangiformes > Rachycentridae > Rachycentron > Rachycentron canadum. The sequence continues at coordinate 4,272,144 of CM076661.1, read as the reverse complement.
ATCAACATGTAAACTGTGACAAGGTGCTGCAGGTGAATAAGGTGCTTTGTTTTAAGAAGTTATCGGTCAAATAAGTTGGTAAGCGGTGATTGCGGATCTCATTTTAGGCTCAATTGGAAATTCTTTGTTACTGTAAACCCTCCGTCTGTCTACACCTGATAAGAATAAGTATTTTAACTCATTTGGTGCAGCTTTAATGCATTTTTAAGTCCTAAGATCAGATTTTAGTGGCCTAGAGCCTGTTTGACACTGCCAGTGGTCCTGCACCACACTGTGCCCTTGACACCTTCCCACATAGGCTCCATACAACATAACGGTTTGCGCTTCATAACACCCCAATTTAACACTTGGATTAAGGCACAGCAAGGCAGTGCTTCTCCGAGCTTGTCATGTTGTACGAAATGCTAATTGGATTCACCTGGCAGGGCAGCGGACCACCTCCCACAGAACGTCCTGAGCCAGCACAAAAGGGATAGAGAAGAAAGAAGTGAAAAGAGCAGTGGACAAGGAGGCCACAAGTGCTGACAGGAAGAGGAGGAGGAGGGGATTGACTCAAAAAGCTTGAGAGAAAGAGGGAGAGACCAAAAAAAAAAAAAAAAAAGACAGAATGAGAAGATTAGTTTACTATGCAGCTGCGTTTGAAGTTTCCCTTTAAGAGACACAATTAGGAGGGAAAAATTTGCACTGGTTTAGCGTGCTATTAAAGCCATACATCTGGGCAATTAAATAGAGCTACCCAAGGTGTTCAAAATTGTGTCATAAAAGTTAACAGGTCTGCACTGCTCAACAAAGCTCTCTCATCACCGCACACTTCTGTTCCACCTCTCGCCATGTGCCTCAGCTCTGCTTTCCTCAAGTCTTACAAAACAGCCAAACTATGTATTTCACCTCCGCTAAAAATGTATCCAATGATAATTCATCAGTAATTGTGAACATGGGGGGTTTGACTGATACACCTGGCTTGTCACTAAGCTTTGGGCTACATTTGCATGCTTTCTTGTTACTGCTGAAAAGGCGTTTTCTGTTTGACATCTGTCACAGTGGTTTGCTGGAGCCGACGCATTAGAGGCTCTTCAGCTTCACTGTGCCATAATGACTCAAATTAGTTGTGGAAGGTAATTCTGGTGTATTTTTGTCTCTGATTTGTGCCAGGCTGCCCAGAGGGGAAAAAAGTGGAATTCATTACAAGCTTGTTAGATGCCCTTACCACAGACATGGTGCAGGCCATAAACTCACCAGCCCCCTCTGGTGGTGGGAGGTAAGTGGTGTCACGTACTACAGTCGACTCAAAAGTCTTAGGCACTGTACGTGAGCAATGGCTGGTTTTTCATGGAAAACTTCTACCTCTTCTGTTTTTTCTCAAATTGCATGTCGATATATTTTCTCTGACATGCAATGCACAGATTTTGGCACAGACACTGACAGAGTTTAGAGTTCATTTTCCATCAATGCAAAGAACCACATACACAGATGGGATTGAAGTATTTCGGATTACAGCTGTCCATATCATGGAGTGGCAACGTAGAGTGAGCTAGTTATGGCCTGAAAAGGTAACTTGTTCTGCAAAGCAAAGCAGAAACTAGATTTAAAATAAATCTATTGCAAGTGAAGCTGCAATAAAACAAGTTGTCAGTTTCTGCCATAAAACACAACAGCCTAAAGTTACCAGATGTACATCATTTTTTTTGCGTAGCATGCAATTTCATTTCATTCTAATCAACAAAATGGACCACAGTTTTTGAATGAGATCACATATCAAAGAGCAGTGTGTCAGCGTTTATAAGCATATCTGAAATGCACTGCAACATGTTGTCTTTTCTGTGTATATGTGAATTTGCTCCTGTGTAATTCCAGTTAATTCTGGCTTTGTCTATATTGAAAAAGTGTTGTTAGTTGTATTAACTGATTAAAAAGTACTGCAATAACTTGTTGAGTAGTTAACATCAGATGCTGACATCCCTTTATCTCAATTATTCCGGCTTTGTTCATCCATCCGTGTCTTTTCTCTGTTTCTCTGTTGCTCTGACCTTCACCAGGTTTGTTGAGCCTGACCCAAGTCACACTTTAGAGGAGCGGGTGGTGCACTGGTACTTTGCCCAGTTGGATAACAATGGCAGTCACGACATAAACAAGAAGGAACTAAAACCTTTCAAGAAGTACCTGAAGAAGAAAGCCAAACCCAAGAAATGTTCCCGCAAGTTCATCGACTACTGTGACCTGAATAAGGACAGAGCCATTTCTCTGCAGGAGCTGAAAGGCTGTCTGGGCGTCAGCAAGGAGGGTAAGAAAGGAAGAGGGAAGGTGGGGAAAAACTGAGCAGGAGGAAACAGGATGGCTGAGGGTGGGTTGGCAGGGTCATAGAGTAGTAGTCATTACCCTGATATGAACCTCAGGTCAGCTGGGAAAATCTGCATATAGAGACTCCTACAAGAGCTAATTAGACAAACAAACAGTCATTTTCTACATTTGACCAGCTCCTCTGATGGGTCAGCTCTGGTAAATCTTTAACAAGTGGAGAGGCTTCAATACTATAATGAATTAGTTCAGAAATGCAATTTAGGATTGTACGAGAATAAAAGTGGTCCTTGTTTGTATTATGACATTTCTATTTACTCCCACATTAGATTTTTACTAATATTTTCATCATGTTACGGTTTTAAAAAAAGTCAGTCGCAGGCAGTCATTTGGAGAAGAGGGTGAAGTAAGTGCTGCATGTGACAAACAGATGTGTTGGCAGTCTAAATAAGGTGCACTGCTCCACTCAGCACTCACTGATGAATATTTAGACAAGACTAATGTAGTCGTGGATCCTAGACACTGTCTGGGCCGGAAAACTGTAACTACTCATCATGAGTTTACAGACTGGCCCTAATATAGATCAGTAACAACTGTCAAAGGAGCTTACAGGGAGAGGCTACTGCCAACTACAATCCACACACCATCCAGGAAAGAGAAAAGTGATGTTCTCACTCACAGTTTTAAAATGGTTTTTAAAACCTGGTTTGACAAAAGGCCAGAAGTCATGAAACACGTTCAACATATAAATGACTAGGTTAACTTTAAATTCAAGACAAAATATGACAGTGTTTAACGTAATGATGGAAATTATTTTTTGCAGGAAACTGAGTGATACATAGGAAAATAATGAATGAAATATTCTGATATAGTCATTACAAAGGCACTATACTAAACTTCTTTTAGTGACATAAAAAAACAAAATCTCTGCCTCCATTATTTTAATCATTTTTGCTTTTTCTCTTTTGCAGGTACCTCAACGACAAGTCAAGGGACAAGGCAAGGGACAAATTTGTTCAGTAAGGCAAACTAATACGCTTTCACTAACCACGCCTCTGGCTTTGAGTGCTGTCGTTGGCTTATTGTGTAATCCATTAACCAGCACTTTGGTGAAATGTGATGAGCAGCTCCAGCTAGATGGCAAAGCAGCATTGGATTTGCATTTGGACATGCAAAGCTTTGAATGATGTGTCTGTCCTGGGGTACCTGTATGCATGTGTACTTTTGTGACATATGTGCTGTTTGTGTTCATGTCTGCTGTTGTGCGAATAGCGTCTTATTGTGAGTCAGATTTTGTCTTCAGTGAGTGACATCCCTCCTCATGTTACAGCCATAAAGCCGTCATCAGGTGTCACCAGATAAGTTATTTTATCCGACCAACAGCCCAAAACCCAAGAATGCTAAAATTAAAACTTTTAAATGGAATAAATAATATTACCATTTTGCTGATTCTCTCTCTTTCAGTCTTTCTCACTCTTTTCAGTTTGCCTCCTTCTCATCCTGATCTTTTTTTTCCCTCGATCTGTCGGGATTCCCCCCATTGAGCGATTATTGGTCCCAGTGATGCTATTGACTCTGGCCACTTGGCTGGTTCAGCGCCACAAAGCACTGAGGTCATGTGTTTACCCTGGCGCTGCCCCGCCGTGCCTGGAGAACAGTGGCTCAGAGCGGGCATAACGTCAGGTCTCTCGGACCCTGGGCACGGTTGCCAGGATAAACAGCTCTGGTATTGGAGGAGCAGAGAAGGAGCCTCGGCTGGTTGTTTTCCCTGTAGTCACTGAATCTCTCACCTTCATGCTTAAGAGCTACAGTTAAATAGCCTGACAGCTTTATATGGCTCCTTATGCTGCTACTCAGGCACTCTGAGCTAGTGATGATTGTGGACAGAGTGAGGTATGTAAAAAGAGAAAGAGAGAGACAGAAAGCCTGCATGAAAAAAGCAGGAGTCTGTGAGAACATATGGCAGTATTCTGCCTTGACTAAGATAGACGGCCATTGTGTTCAGGTATGCTTAGCTGGTCCTTAATGGCCTGGATCTCTTTAAGTCGAGCTGCCTTTGCCAGGCATTAAATCTTATCATGCTCTGTCGCAGCTTTGGATTGCCACCGGAGTGTTGTTGGATATATTTACAGTTTACAGTACGTGCACTTAGGTGAAGGATAGTGAGCATGTGGGGCAGCGTGGGTCACATCAGTATGAGGCTCCTCACCCTTGACACATTGGAAACAGCAAAGGAAAACATCTGAATACCTTGTGTGAGTTTTGAAGTGCTGGAGAGGGTGGCATCCATCCTCTGAAGAGACTGGAAATCTCATTACAGATGAGATATGTAACAGAAGCCCAGGGCAGTGATTTTCTCTGTAAAGCCTTCTCACAGTGAGGCCGTGGCTGAGCAGCAGGTCTGGTAGTTCAGATGGTTCCAGCATTTCGTCTCGTTCACTGCGACGAGAATAATCCAAAAATGTTTCACTGTTAAAGTTCCTGCAATGGGCTCTGGCAGCAGGGTTCATGTTGTTCTGTTGAGGAAGTCTTAATTCTATTTAGAAAGACGTAAACACACTTTTGAATAAGTACAAACACATGTGGGTGTGCATGTATGAATGCTCGCACGCACAAAAAACACACCAAACCTGGGCACACACAATTATAAGATATTAGAGGATCTATTATGATTGCTTACAGAGCTTTTAGACAAAGGGTTTATACTGCAGAAGACATCAACTGTTGTTGAGCATAAGTAGTTGTGTATTTGATGACTAGGTGCCTCATTTTTCCCAGAACAGAATGTGCTGCTCCGCACTATAGTTGAAGCAAACACAGCTTCACATCACATTGATGGGGACTAAAAGCCATTCCTTTGTAAATGTAGTTAAGCTTCATCTATTCATCATCTCTCAGAGCGATCAGAATCTGAGAACAATTTACATAATATTTCAGCTCTTTCCAGTAGCGAGTTGCACAGTATCAGAGTCCAGTCTTCCCCAGTTTAGTTGGTATGAGGAACTTCAAAAGCCAACTGATCCAGTGATCTGGTGTCATGTTTGTTCACTTTGAACTCAACTGAGGCTGATAAATATATCAGCAACTTAGATAGCAAGGCCTCACTAATAAGGAATGATGCCGCTTTGTAGTTGACAGTGATAAACATCCAGTATTTTCAGATATTTCACACTGGTGAGCTTTCTTGTAATGAATCAAATTAACTATAGTAATAGATGTGCAATGGTTTAAGGGTAGTGACAGCAGCATGAGCATACGGCATGTCTCTTTAAGCCAGTATAATGTAAGTTTATGATATAATATATTAATATCAATCTGATATCATTAGGTATGAGTGAATGACAAAGAATGCTAGGAATATTGGCATCTGGTTATTTAGAGGCTTATTTCATCCAACAAAGGCCATTTGAAACTGTAGGTGAGGGTGGTTTGACAAAAACAGTCTCATGGTGTCCTGTCTGCTGTTTTATGTCAAACTCCTCTCTTCCTTTCTCATCTCCTTACCCACTCTCCTCTCTTCTTCTCCTGTTTGTCCTGGCTGTGTCTGTCATTAGGCAGGAATGAAAGGAGGGCATTATGAGGCAGGCCTGGCACCAGGGCTGCAGGACCATTAGAGAGCCCAGAGCCCTGTTCTCTCAGAGCCAGCAGCAATTACTCCACACCACTTGTGTTTTAATTACTGTGACATCAGCTCGACACACTGTACTGTTAAAAGGTAACAGAGGTCAACAGAGAGGACGGTGGCAGTTAGATAAGCATTGCTTTTCTCTCCATCAGTATCTGTAATTTTGGTGATGAGTTTGCTACAAAAATCCTTATTTCATGGGCTCCTTGTCAAATCTAACTTGAAGTCTGTGTATCATTCCTGTTAGCCAAGTCCCTTTCCCCCAGTGGCCACCACATACAGGTATACCATGATTCCCAGCTCCTGAGCCAAGTGTCTTTATTGGCCGGCCCCAGATGAGTCGCGGCGATTCACTTCTAGACAGGATCTACTTTCAGCTCTTTATCACAAGTGGGGCCAAGGTGTCCAGGGAGAGGCTGGGGAGCTTTGTGTTGTTAATGGCACAGACAGTGTCCTCAGTGACTGGGAGGAAAGGAGGGAGAGGACCATTTGCTGCTCTGGAGCCTGGTAATTGCGAAGCCAATTCATCAGCACCACAGTTGCTCAGTTGCTTACAACAGAGAGATTTATCTGAGCTGAGGAGAGGAATAGCATCACTTCACTGGAAAGAGGCATCAGGAAATACTGTGGAACTGCAAAGTTCAACAGGTAGAACATGGTGCTAATGCTGCCAGGGTTATGACATCTAAATTACACTGTATATACAGTACTACAGTTAGTGATACTGAGCTGCTCCTTCACTTAAAAATCCATTAACACTAGTGTGGCCAAACTACAGCTGCGTTACATATGGTTTACAACACTGAAATGACTTCTTATATCCTAAAATAATGTTACATATTTTCCCAGCTGGTTGCCAGGCTTAAAATGTTGATGTTGGTTTGTCTGTCTGTCCAACAATGTTGTTCATTCAAACAAGCAGTGGCAGGATTATCATGAAATAGGATAGATAGTAATGTTGTCCATAATCAGGGCAAAACTTCCACTTGCATATGAAAAAGTTAAACTGTGCAAATTGTAATAGAGTTTGCTGAGCATTGCTCATGTTTGACACTTTTATCTAGTGCCCTCCAGTTACCTGTTTTAGTTTATAGTTCAGTTATATATTTATGCACTGAATGTCAAAAAATAGTTGTTGCTAGGGCCGTTCTGTAAGGGGACAACTTATGTACAGTGATACAGGTGAATCCAGTGTATTAACTGTATTTACAACAGATATACAGTAGTCACCTGGTTCAAATCGGTCACAATACAAATATGTGGCTGTAACATTTTATTCTCAGCCTTATCCTGAACACTTAAAGTATAGGTGAAAACGTTCACTACTAGACTCGCTCTCACTGAACATAACCACTGATTTATGGAGCTGTGGAGACGTTGTGAGGCTTTAAAGTTTGACTCTGGAGTAAATGTTTTGCCTCAGACTACAGAAGCTTCCAGGGCGCGTAGTGAAATCAGCTGGACTTCTATTTCATGGCTAACATAACCAGCATTGACATGGACTGCACTTGCATATCCCCACCCCCACATGCTGCACTCCCGCACACTCATCTAGGCTGGTAGTGAGTCTAGACACACACACATATACAGCATATACACAAACTTGCAAACAGAACCTTGTACACATGGGGCATGCAGATCCACAGACAAACACATATACACTCTAACATGTATCCACATGCACAGACTTTTCCTTGTCATGTACATAAAAAAATACAGACATACAGGGGCACACACACACACACACACACACACACACACACCTGAACTCTCACAGTGCTCAGAAGGACCTCTGCTCCCCTCTCACAGCCATCTGTAAGCAATCTAAGCCCTTTACCCATCTCTTTCCTTCTTTCAGTCTCTCTCTCCTTCTCCCCCTCTGCCTGCCCCTCTCAGCCACTGGTCGACTGATGGCTGAGCAGTGAGTCTCTTGTGCTGCATATTGTCTGTCCCACACAACTTCAGAGACCTGTTGAGTTATAGCTTTGTAGTAACATTAATCATTATATCAAGTCTTTTTTTTTTTTAACAGCCACACCCTTTGTTTCACATGCATTTTGAAATAAAATATATTTAAATAAATGTATTACATTTTAATAAATTAAATATACATCAAAATATGTAAACTAATGACAACACAGTTGGTAGTAGAAGCCATATTGCTGTGCTGAAGTTTTAGTTACTTTGAACAGTCTTTACTTTATAACACAACTTGTTAGGTTTAATGTAAATAATACAGAGACAAAGTGGGGAGGAAAATAAAAATGTACATTTAGTTTTGGTTTTAGCTAAACTACAGTCTTGACTGGTCATGTTAAATTGGAGAGAATTATTCTGGCACCATGAAGAAAAGGAAATGTGTTGGGTTTTAATAGGAAAGAAGCATTATCAACTACAGGAGGTACAGGGGGATGGATCTGCTTTTCACTTAAACTGTATATTGGATGTTACGTACATTGTCAAGTGTTTTTCTGTTGGTCTGTTCACATAGGTTTTTGGCTGTTAAGGGATACTACTGTCATGTCATGCAACAGCTCATCTGTAGACTACACACTGACAAGTGAACAGTTTTTTCCTTTTCTTTCTCCTTCCCTCCCTCGTCTGCCTGTCCTTGTGCTCCCAGTAGGTCGTCTGGTGTGAGAAGAGAAGGCTCCAGAAGCTGAGACGAGAGCAGAGGGCACAGAGGGAAGGCATCTGTACGCTTGCTGACAGGAAAGAAAAAGATGGAGCAGAAAAATTAAGAAGTTCCTGAGTTAAAAAAAAAAAAAAAAAAAAAAAAAAAGAACAGAAAAACAAGAAAAGAAAATGAAGCAGCGCCAAAATATTTGCACTTTCTTCTCCCTATGTTTGACATTTTATCTGTTTGTACGTGTTGTTTTTCTCCTGAAGTGACTCAAACGGTCTAGGTAAGAATGAGAATATATTTGTCAAGAGAAGACCGGCTCACCACTGGAAGAACGAGTATGTTCATGTTACCACATTTCCCTATGTGATCAGTCTGCCGCATTTAGTGGTTAGAAAAATAAAAATACATGTTCCCTGTTACATATAGCGGCACGCAGACAGTGGCAGCCCACTAAAGACGAGCTTCCATTAAGTTACATTCAGCCCATATATTGCTTGATACTCACACCAAACTCCAAAAAGAAGAACTAAGGCGAAACTAGTATGCAAACTAGTTCATACAAATGTGTCATATTGTATGTGAACATGCAATATTATTAAGTCAACCACATGCATTAGTATTAGACTGTGATCTCAGAGTCTAATTTATCAGCACAGAGTTAGCTGTGTGAGTCCCCTTGCACTGTAAAAACTTTTTAGAAGCATTAACATTTTAACTGAAGAACCAGATGTTTGTTAAACAAAATATGACGTGTTAAGTTTTTTGTTCACTAAATACAAGTGGAAATAAATTATGGTTAAGAAATATTTGAAACAGCAAATGGTACAAGATTTTAAGAATTGGAAAACTTGATGTTAATGTTAATATCCATTCCAACATGTTAGCAAAAGGTTCCCTTCTTAGAGATGTAGCCTACAGCACAACATCACATCCCATCCCAGATCTAACATTAACTTTCCTATTAGCTCAGCTTTGGTTTCCACCAAGACCTGGGAAACATATCTGGCTCGTTAGCTGCTTAATGGTTTTTGGTGTGATGTAGGAAGTGTATAGTGGATTTATTTTACAGATTGATGTGAGCACTGAGACTAAACTATACAGTAAAGTTGCCATAAAAATGAGTTAAAAAGAGTTGATTGAAAGAGGTTGATTAATGCAGCTTTAAGTTCAAACCACAATGACGACCATTAGTCTACACATATCTTGCACAGTGTGTCACGCTGTTATCTAGTTTAAGGCCAAGTTGCAAGTCATTGTGCAGCTAATAGTCTCCCATTGCTAAGTTAATGTTAATATCCATTCCATATGAAAGGGCCTGTTATTTCCAGCAAGTGAATATTGAATTTCACGTGCAACTGATTTTTGGGTGTAATGATTAGTGTATTAGTATTAGTATTAATGATTCATCAGCTTCCACTAGTTACGATTATAAATGGCAGCTTTTCCAAAACAGATTACAGTCAAGAAAATGGGTTTTAAATTCTCTTAATAGAAAGAAGAGGTGACTGAACCAGACCAGTAAGATGTTTGTGGGCCAGTATCTCATTAATATCAGCTTCTTTCAGCTGTCATATTCACGTTTATCCCTGTAATTGTAAACAAGATGTGGCATTTAGAAATGCCAGGTCCTAAAATAAATATTTGAGTCTGCCCAGTAATATCATAGTACATTTTGTGTGCGTAAGCAAATACATTGTCTGTCCTCTCAACAGTTGATGTCAGCCCTGCTCTGTGAAACATTTACCACCACACATACTTGGAGCTTTGCCACCGTATGGAAGACTTAAAATACCCCCCGGGGTGTCTGATTAATAGGAATGTGACTGAGCAAGGAGGAAAAAGACAAGAAAAAGACCTTATTAACAAGTTTTAGAATGTGAAAAATAAAATTTCTTCCTCACATTTGGGAACAATTGAGTTTCAAGAAAGGAGAATTGCAAGTTTCTATTGTGGTCTGAATTCTTGTGTATTTGTTTTGAGTTGTGTATTTTTTACCATATTCCCAAGAGTCACTGCAGTGGCTCATGAATGCGAGACAACACAAGGCTCCTATTGTAAATATGTACAATAACCTTTGTTTGTTTGTTTGTTTACTAAATTGCATTGTGGGGCATATGGGTGTTCACTTACTTTACTGTCATTCTGGCTTATTGTAAAAAAAAATATATACTTCTGTGTTTACATAATGTCAAACATTAGGCTATTACAGTAGCTAATTCACAAAATTGAAATGCTTAGACCAGACTGTATGTTATCAGCTCAGAGCAGTGTTTATTCTGTCTGTGGTGGGCTTATTTGACTTTTTCGGCTTATGTTTTACGATTCCTGTCATCGTCACTTTACGTGGACAGGAAACCTGTCTTTCTCAGAGGGCTGCACAGTCTCTCCTGAGTGCAGGTTTTAATCCAGGTTTGAACACTAGGCTTGTGTGTGTCTGCTGAAGTGCTTCCAGACGCTGTAGATTACATGCAAGATCTAAAACAACCTAACAGGCTAGTAATCACTGCTAATCATGATGGGGGACATAAAGTGAAGGAGGCTTACAGATGATTGTCAGCCTGACAGCAAGAAGCCAAGACTGTCTTGCTCCTCACTGGCCACTTTTCCACTGCAAAATGTTATGACAATATTTCTCATTCATGGCTGAAGAAATTAGATCTGTTGGGAAACAAAACACTGAGACGTGTTGTCTTTGGGTGAAATTGGTCGATGTAAATTATGTGGCTTGAGGTGCAGATGTTTGGCTCTGCAACAAGAACTATAGTGCTTGTCCACTGTAATATGGGTCTTAATTCCTGAGCTATTTGAACTTGTGTCACAATGGACACACACAAGACAAAGCAAGAGAGGACCAAAGAGAGGAGACAAACTAAATCTTGGATAAGGCCATTATTTACCTCTTGCAAAGGCATATGAACAGAATGAAAGGGCTACTGTACTCTATTTTCAAGCATCTACCAGTTTTGTCTCAAATTGTCAATTCTACAAATGCTAAAGTATTTTAAAAAGCTTGTTAATTCCTGAACTGGAACAATGTTCGGAAGGATTTCTGTTAAACCATCCCAGTTACAATTGTACATGTGGGGCAGTAATGCAAACAAACAGCAACAAAAGCAACGGTAATATGGAACCAATCCTGATTCTGTTTCATACCACATCTATTCAAACTATGCTCAGTCTGGACTTATTGTGCAGTGGGAAAGCATTTAGAGCTGGAACTGAAGACAAGCCGTCTGGGGGAGAAAGAACAAGTTTGACACTGACCCCTAATGGTGAGGATAGTTCTCTGCAGGCTGTATAAAGTTCACACACACTAAACCCTTGATAGCCAGGTATACACACATATTACACAGCATCAGCCAAGCCGTTTGAGTTTCGTGACTGACAATAAATATTTTTAAAGAAAGGTTACGTGTTGTAATTTCTTAATTTTACTGGGGTTATACAGACCACTTTATAGCATGAAGGTAATTGGCAGGGATTATTATTAACCAATATTAACTATTATTTAAACATTTGAACAAGTATTAAAAGTTCTCTCTCTCTCTCTCTCTCTCTCTCTCTCTCATTATCCCGTTGTTTGAATGTCAGCAGAGATGCTCTCAGTTTGGCCTGTTGATTTGTGTGCGGTGGGAGATGTTCTGATTTAGTGATGAGACTTCAAAGGTACGGATGTTGTCAGTGCATGATGGGAAGTGAAGAGCTTCAGGGTTTGGTCGCTGGTGATGGGGGTTGTTTGGAAATGAGGGGGGGAAAGGGTTGTATCACAGATGAAATTGGAGCCAAGAGGCAGCTGCAGTACATCTGTCTTGTACTGACACATGTGGCATTTGACTTCCAGTGTGAAGTTCAAAAGAGTTTTATAATGACGCAGCTGCTTAGGGATGCATGTGCATGTGTTTTAGAGAGAGTTTGTGTGTGTGTTTTCTCCTTTGTTGAAGGTGGGGTGGAGGGTAGGTGGGATGGCAAAGAGGTTTCATAGGTGAAGAGTGGAATTTTGGGTTTAAAGTGAGGTGTCGGCAGTGCAGGTGCTACATGATGTTTAAGGAGATTTAATCTCATATTCAGATGAGGAGAGGGTCATTGAAATGTCTGTGCTGTAGTTGACAGATTTTACTCTAAAATCTCTTTACCTGTTAAATTCAACATGTGTACATATGGCAAATTGTTTGGATAAAACTATCACCTGCTCTATCTGTTAATACTGAACAACCATTTATCAACATGTAAGACTGATGATTCTGAAACTTTTAAAATCAGCATTTCTTATACATTTAAAAATTGATATTCCGGTCGATATTTTAATCAAGGCTGAACAACTTGGAACGAGATTCACTGACAATCTAATAACTTAGCTTTTTTCTTACACTTAATATAAATCATATGAGTATGTCTGAGATATAAGTATTTGTGGGGTGGTACTTTTTTTTCTTATTTTCTTTCCCCTTTTTCCCACATTTTGGTTGTGCTGAGTGATTTTGTGTAGTGTTTGGATCCTTTGTGTGCACTGAAACACTTAGAAACAGATCAAACACCATTACAGGTAATTAGAGAGGACCATTAGTTTTTGTGATAGCCAAACATTAGTGGTGGGGGGATGATAGTGTACACTGCTCACCATTTGTGCCTGATGCCCTCTCCGCCTGCAGCAGCACCTGCCCAGCAGCCTGAGTGCAGGGTCAGGGGGTTGCCTGCCAGGAGGCCAGGGCTCAGGGGTCAAAGGTCATGTTCCAGACAGGCATATCCACATGCTAATTGAGAACTCAGCTGCAAGAACAGAGCTTGCAGGTGGACAATGCATTTTACCCTCTAATGCTAACTAGTCTTCCTCTGTTTTTGCTCTAATGTACTAGGAGAACATCTGAGGAGCTTAAGGGTTTGTTTTAAATATAGTCCTGTGACAAGCACACAAAGTGAAGCCAGAAATAAATCCCTGTTTGCCGTGCTGGTGAGAATTTCAGCTCTATAAAATGGCAGTAAAGAGGTATTGTATTTCTCATTTCCATTTACTACTAAGATATCGATATCTGAAAAATATGTCTATCTATGACTATCAGGAGTTTGGAAGAAGCTATGCATATCTTAAACTACAGAGTTAATAAGATACATTTTTCATATGTGAAACTAGTGCTGTTTTTGAATAGGTACTTTGTTTCCTGTCAACAACACAACTCAAGTATTTCACATATGAGTCAGTGCAACACATTTTTTTTCTGTGGACTCAAATAATCTGCTTTTCATCTCTTCCAACCATCAGGATCCACTTAATACTTCATTTTTACATATTTTACTTCAGTTTTATAATAAAGATTATTTTCAAGCACAAATAATGTGGTTTGTGGTGAGGCTGAGGTTTCCTCACCTAAAATTATTATTAAGGTCATCTTTCATTTATTTGGCTTGTGCATCTGGCCAGTGAAAAGCTGCTGCTTGGATTTGGTCAGGGTCAGCACAGCTGTGTGTGTGTGTGTGTGTGTGTGTGTGTGTGTGTGTGTGTGTGTGTGTGTGTGTGTGTGTCTATCATGATTTAATTTTGCAGAGTATATACCTCATAAAGCAAACAAAAAGCCTTTGGAGCGAGATGTATTTGCACATTCAAGCATAAACACATAAACAAAGACACACACAACTGTGCTACAATCATTCAATAAGACTGGATTGGATTAAACTTCACCGATCCATGTGAAGAGGTGAACAAAGAAGCATAATTCCAGTAAGGCCATGCAGTTCATCATCTTAAGGTAAAGCATGAAAACCTTAAAACTGAGGTAATGAGATTTAGGATCTTAAGTTCTATATGACTTCATAGATGGGAAATTTAGTTTGAGTTTATATTACCTACATAAGAAATATGGATGAGCATCTTGAACAAATATTAAATGACCTTTCAAAATGCAAAAATACACATAGGCCGCAAACACATGCACAAATATATAATCACCCTTACTATAATGAAGATAAATACTAAATACCAAGTTATGATTAATAAACAATGGCACAGGGATTCAACCTTTAATGCTCCATTGTTCCCCCTAATGTAACTTACCAACACTTCCATATACACAGACAGGCTGAGAGCAGGGAGTGTTTTAGCCAGTATTAGGATCATCATCACAAGAGGAGGAGAGAAGTGTACACTCACACACACACACACACACACACACATATATATATATATGTCCTCCTGGTACTGTCTGTTTAATCCTCGGGGCTCTAAATTGTCACATCATTGTGTGATGGGTGTTGTCTTTAAACAATGTCCTTGAAAGCACCACAGTATCTCTGTCAGCAAACATCTTGACCCACAACGTGCAATTAAACATGCTGCTGTTGACATTTCTCTCACTAGGCAGGGTTTAATTTCTTTAAAATCTAGTCATATACAGTACATTATACAGGAAGTTGACTTAGATATTCAGTCCAGGAAATATTTCACTTCTTTAGACTTCTTTTTCCTTAATAGAATAATGGCATTAACCTTTTTATATGTTTATCTATCACATTACATGTAATATTATTTCAATTCTATTCTAAGATTAAAAATTGGGGTGTGAGATTCAAAGCTACACCTTACACACCTTGTTTTTGATTGACAACATAACTTCAGTTTTTGATTTTCTTATTCTAAATGTTGAAATTGAACAGTTTCATACTCTGTGAAGTCTGGGTCCGATCTTGAACTGTTTTAACTTAGTTCTTAGAAAGACACTTGAAGATGCAGGGTCACCAGACAGTCTTGAATTTTTCATTTTAGTGAGCATCATCACAGCACACAGACAAAGTTACCCACAACTCCACACACACTCAGCTAAAGCACATGGCTGTGTTATTGCCAAATCAGCTATTCACTGCTCCAAGTGGAAGTTATTTCCCATTTAGCAGTGACCTGGGGACAGTTATGTTGTTTAAAATTGCGTTAATTTAATGTTTGGCTGCAGCTGGTAAACTGGTCCTCAGTCAGTGAGAACTCAGGATGCTGATCAGCTGGTCCATGAGAACCGGAGGAGGCCCTCGTCTGCCATTCTGTCAGGCCTGCCCCAAATTCACCAGCTTGGTGTGAATTCATCACTGGACTCCTGTTTGTATGTGTGTGTGTGTGTGTGTGTGTGTTTGTGTGTGTGTGTGTGTGTATGTGTACGCGTGCTCGTGTATGTGCAGTTCTGGTGTTTGCATGTTCAGTTAGGAAAATTTACAGAGTCATATTTGAAACTCAGGGATGAAGAGGGGATCAACGTGCGACACTGAGGAAAAGTGGTGAGAACCTGAAAATGGATGTTAATCTAGATGACAGTCAGCAAAGTTGTTATAAACCAGGATTTTATTAAAGCTGTAATGGTTTTGATGGATTAAGTCTTTTTGTAATTGTAAGATTTTTTTGGATGAATCATGTTTTCAAATTCTCTGATGATACAAGGTCCATAGGGAACAAAACCTCCTGACATCCTGTTTGCCTATGAAATCGAATCAATAATTCATTTTTAATTTGACCTTGATGTTGATGTCAAGACTTCAAGTGACATGCACATTTTCCTCACAGCAATAACTTAGTGGATTGCCTTCTTTTTTCCACTTTTTGATTTATATTTTGAACAAGAAGAGCAGTCTACTTTACTCCACACCACAGGTAAGTTCAAATAAAGAACAACTATACAGTAAAATTATTTAATTTCACTGATTGATTTGATTTCTGAATACACAGCATTTTTGACACATTTCCTCAAAAAAAAAAAAAAAAAAAAAAGGATATCTATCTGCCTTTAAGAAACATAGTTTTGATGTAATGCTGCTGGGGGAAGACCATCAAAATGTATTTTTATCAGATGTACAGTATCTTTGTGATTATGCCCATTCTAATTCTGGCATAATTTTTGTTCTCAGCAGAGAAAATAAATGCACCTATATCTTGACAGAGTGACACTCACCCAAACAAATGGCGCCCCAGGAGGTTTGTTTCTTTTAGCCATTTTTCTACAAATGAACAGTCTAGCAGAAGGAGCCCTAACACTCACTTGTGGTAATTAAATTTCTAGACATCTTGCCAGTGTGTGAAAATGTGGTAGTTCCTGGTATAAATGGTCAGAAGGTCGCTTATGTTGAAAGGACCATGTGGGGGGGGGTTAACTCTGTCTTTGTGTTTAGACTAAAATAACAGCCAAATTAGTGTAAAATCTTGAGGCTATTCTTTATTTTGCTTGGTGGTTTCATTTTCATTGCAGATAAAACTGAGACCATGGTGAAAATCTAAGGGCATCTTACTGCTGCAGAGTCTGTTTCATATAGATAAGAATTACTTACAGGAGGGTTGACTTGTTTCTAGTTAAGACAGATCAAAAGGTAAAGAAACAAATGACACTCACCCCAACGCTCCAATTGTGCAGAGCCATCTGACTGCCACGCTCCTGACCTCCATCCTGGCAGCGGTGCTGGGCTCCCTGCAGATTGGCTACCACACCGGCAACGTCAATGCACCAGCCAAGGTGAGCAGGACAGACAGAAGCTAAGGGGCAAATACGACATGATTTTGGTTGATGCTGCTAACAGTATTTAGCTTCAACATTCTCATCTTTTTTGTATTTTAGCTGTAACTATTATCTTTGTTAATATAGTGCGCACCAGTGTCGCCGTACTGGAGTCTGGGTCTCAGATCCAAGTCCAACTTGAGTCCTGCTTTTCAGGACTTGAAGCTTGGACTTAAGCACTGATGACTTGGGCATGGACTCAAGCATTAACTGCATTTGAACTCAGAAGTTGGAGGTGACAGCTGTGTCATTTGTGTTTACAGTAGACCTTTTTCAATTTGAATGTCATTTCCTTCATTGTGCCAGAGTGGAGCACTGGAATCTTTCTTGGAAATCAACTATGGTGACTCAGACTGTGACGGTGACTCTGACGCAAACACTGGGGACTTGAGGCTTCATTTGGACTTGGTTTAGTGGCTTGACAACAACACTGCTGTACACTAACACCAATGAATCCATGAATAGTCTCAACAAAGGAACACACATTGTTTTATTTGAAACATTCTGTATATGTGTACGCATTGAGCAAAGCCACAGGCAGTCTCACAGAGCAACAGTCTTTAAACACAAATGAAATATAGAGCTGCAGCATACAATCATTGTCACATAGATGATCACATTCAACCACCAGGTCTTGCTGATATTCTGTAAGTCAAGTTTGTGCCAAGTTACCATTCATGCAGAGGAGAACACTGAAAAACCTGCTGATCTCCAAACAAACATCTCACAGCCTCAATAAAATACTGAATAAAGTTGAACTGCTGAAACCTTCTGGCCCAGTTCCAGGCCTGACAGGATTTTAATTTTTCACAGGGTGTCTGGACTAAACTTTTGGAAACAAGGCTAATTTTTTATTATTTTGTCTTATACAGACCTTAAGTTAATGTTCTACAATTCGCACAATACTTCAATTAATCTCAAATCATTCTGTCTGAGATAATTAGTGTAATATTGACTGAAGCTAAAAGGTATTCAGATTAATTTGAATGATTTATTAATTGTTGAATAAAATTCTGATCATAAACTTTGGTTTGAGAAAAAAAAAAACAATCTTAAAAAAGCAATTTTAAGGTGGGTTTCTTAATTTAAAGTGGTGTTTATCTTTTACTTAGTGATGCAGATTTCCTCTCTTTTCAATTATTGTTTAGATCATTGAAGAGTTCTTCAATCACACCTGGAGAACCAGACATAACCAATCGATGCCAGATCACAGTCTGACTCTGCTGTGGTCCCTCTCTGTCAGCATTAAGGACTTTGGAGCCTTGCTTGGTTCCCTGGGAGTCAAATATGTGGCAGATTCTTATGGAAGGCAAGAAAGACATAGATAACATATATTTTTGCTAATATATCTATCACATTTCTACTTTTTTGTGGTCTTCATCTATCACATTTTTACCTCCAGACGTAACTCCATTCTAATAGTGAACTGTCTATCTGTGGTGGGAGCATGTCTGATGTCCGCATCGAAAGCCTGCCAGTCATTCGAAGTTCTCATCTTGGGACGGCTGGTGTTTGGACTGTTTTGTGGCCTGGTAATGAGTCTTAATCCGCTGTACATCCAGGAAGTGTCGCCCACCAACCTGAGGGGGGCCTTTGCTACACTGAACCAGGTGTCCTTTGCCTTGGGCATCCTGGTGGGGATGGTGAGGAATGAGAAATCTTGTTTAAAATTAAAAAGTTGCTTGAGATTGATTGATTTACTCTTTTCATACTTGCTGTTTACCAGGATTAAGTGCAGGGTAAGAACTAATGTCTTCCGTAATGCATTGTGTGTAGTTTTAATATAATTGTATAATTGTTCAACAAAAAAAGAGAAGGGGACAGAAAAAGACCCCAGGGGTTTATTTAACAGAGATGCACAGTTACTGCTGGTGTCCTGCTCAGTCATCTCTGATTTGTCTTCCTCCCATTTTCTTGTCCTAATGAAGTTTTTTTTGTCAGTTTTGTCTTGCGTACTTGAGGGTCTATATTTGAAGGTGCTGGTAAAGATTGATTAGCTACATATGACAATTATTTCTCTTCAATTTTTTTTTTTTTTTCCAATCTTTTCCAGCCAAGTAATATTACATGTAAACACCTGAAGACTAAGTGAAAGTGTAAAACAGTTGTGCATTTGTTTGCTGCAGGTGGCTGGTCTGGAGACAGTGTTGGGCACAGAGCATTACTGGGCCATGATGCTGTCCCTGTCTCTCATACCAGCCTTGACACAGTATCTCGTCCTGCCTTTCTGCCCTGAGAGCCCACGATACCTGCTCATCAACCGCAGAGAGGAGAACAAGGCTGAAGCTGGTGGGTACCACTGTCTCTTTTCACTTTACTGGTCACATTATTCCAAGTTTATCATTAAACTGGAGCTCTGTCGTGCAAAAACCAATCACCCTCCCACAGCTCCATTGATTATTGAGAAGAGTTTCTGCATAGATATCATCAGGGATGACATGAAGAAGCTTTATTACCAACTTTTAAACTCATGGCTAATTAAAACATTAAAATGCTTTTAATGCACTCCAGTAACTCAGCTTTGCAAAGACAAAAGGTGTTGTTCTAACCCTGCAGCCCTGCTGCGACTGAGAGGCAAAGCAGAGAAGTTGGTTGCTGAGCTGGAAGAGATGAAGGAAGAGGCCGCCCACACTCAGAGCGGAGTAACCATCCATGAGTTCTTCAAGAAGCGCAGCTACAAGCAGCCAATCATCATTGTCCTCATCATCAACTTAGGCAGCCAGCTGTCTGGATTCAATGCGGTGAGTTGTATGAAACTTATATGTGAAAAGTTTTGCAGAAGCAAAGGTCCAACTGATGAAATTTTTCATTAAGGCTAAGACTTTAAAATAATGTGAAACAAATAAAAAGTGAAGCAGTTTGTTTGCCTGTCTTGCTGACTAAATATTCAGCCACAGCTCTGTGGTATTTGTTTTATAAATTATTCAATCTCAGCACGTCTCACCAGCTCCCACTCAGTGTATCAGTACAGTATCTGTATTCCTAAAAAATAGAGATGTCTCTGTAACACACTAAAGCAAGTTTCTGCTCTTTTCTTCCAGATCATCAATTATTCCACCAAAATGTTCCAGGCCAAGTTTGATGAGGCCAAATACCTGACTCTGGGCGTGGGGGCTGTCAATGTGACCTTCACTTTGGTAGCAGTAAGTACGAAATCTAGGCATTTATAATTACAGCTTATGTGCACCACATATGTAAGTGTAACAATATTATCTATATCACTATGATATGGGCTGCTCAACCCAAGCTCACAATCCTGATCAATAAACATTCTACTTAAAATATAAGTTAAGTCACAATTTGTTGATTTCGCCACGAGCTGAACCCAAATCTTGGGCTGGAGATAAAGCATTGTCAAGGTTTCCTCATGAATGGTTTTTGCAGCCTGAACCACATCAGGGTAACGTTGCAGTTTAATTCAAAAAGTGGGATGAAATATGAGCAGAGTCACCGCTGTGTTGTTTTTTCCTCTACAGTTCTTCCTGATGGAAAGGGCAGGGAGGAGGAAATTGCTCCTCACTGGTTTCATCTCCATAGCAGTGTGCAACTTACTCATGACCATAGTCGATTCTGTCCTGGTGAGATCATTTTATTCAGTGCGATTGTTTTTTTTCACTTGTGCAGAAGTTCTGCTCTAATATTAGATATTCACAAGGTACTTGCTTAGATGATTACCATGATTAAAAGGGTCAAATTACAACAATCTATCTATAATCTATCTACTGTGCAGCACCTGGCCCCAGAGCTGCGGAGCGTGCAGGTCCTGCTGGTTTTCTGCCTAATTTCAGCCTATGAGCTGGGCCCTGGCCCCATCTCTTGGTTCATCGCGGCTGAGCTGTTTGACCAGCCTGGCAGGCCAATCGCTATGGCCTTCACCAGTATGCTCAACTGGGGAGGGAAGTTTGTTCTGGCGCTCCTCTTTCCTCCGTTACTGGTAGGTTTATATTGTTGGCCTGCATGCCGTATGACCGAGCTAAACGTCAAGGGAAACTTTAGGGGTGGATTTCTTGTTTGCTTTTGCCAGTTTGCTTGCACCTTCGAGACACGGCTGTTGAACACAGACTGTAAATCTGTTCAATCTGTTATACACATATGAATCACCTATAAAAATACATAAATCAGTTCAATGTTAAATATGTATAAATCTGCTGCTAAATCCTGTAAAATCAGGTTTAAATAATAGTGAGTAAATTAACAGTTAACCAGGGAAACATCTGTGTGAACAGCAGAGATGGCAGCCAACCTGAAACTATGACCAGTGAACCAAATAAAACAATCTTGTTGTTTTTCCTCATTTCTTGTTTTAAAGCTCATTCTCTTTCTTTTCTTCGGTTTACGCTCCTCCTGCTTTTCTTATTTCTTACTTCTCTTTTTGTGAATGTTGATTCTCTGGTGTTTTACAAAGTATAACTATGCTGCAATTTGGGCCAAAATTTAGATCTCATGAGACTATCCTGTATTTTATAAACCTGATTGGTCTGTGTCTCCCACAAACAGAAAATCTGCGGTGAGTATGTCTACCTCCTCTTCATGACCGTGGCTCTGCTCGCATTCACATTCACCTGGATTCGCCTCCCTGAGACCAAAGGCCGCACATTCGATGACATTGCAGAGGAGTTTAGAGGAGCAGAGGGCATTCCTTTGCACAATAAGACTGGATTCAACACTTTCACCTGATGGACTAAATCTGGTCATAGTCATGCTGTCAAAGGGTCAATTCACCCAAATTACAACAACTAAATATTAGTTGTATGCAAACACATCATTGGTGGTTTGAATTTTTTGTGCTGCCTCTTACAATTCTATTAAGTGAAAAATTGATGACAATAATTTGGGAGTTATTGTGCCAAACCATAATATTATTGTTTAAATGACAATTTTGAAGCTCCAACAATGAAATTCCACTCAGTGATATGGGTGAAATGACCCTATAACCCTCCTAATGGTGATTGCAAAGGACAAACTGTTGTTTACCTCAAGGGTACAAGTGAGTCACAAGAGAGGGTGCGTGTTTCATGAAGACACTGACATGGCCTCAGCTTGTTTGATTTTCCAACATTATTATGATTATCAGATGATTCAAAGTGTATAATCATTGATATTTATTCTGTTATGTTTTGAGGCATTTTATAACCATTGTATTGTTATTTTGTAAAACAAAAAGACCTTTTCATGAGCAGACAGACACATTTAAACAGTGAAAAAAGTCTGCATCACTGAGGGGCTCAGAAATTGACTTCGTTTAGTTAATGAGGGCTAAAATTGGATTTGTTCTCTCCCTAGAAACCAAGTCTGCAAAGGTTTATTTGACAGCTGGCTTTGTTTTTAACATAAATAGTGTTATGACGCACAGACCACGACATCATGGAAAACTTTCCAATGTGTCATAATTTTCATCTGAAATTCTGAGTGTAGTCATTTGTCTCACAGTGGAAAGAAAGTTGTGGAGATGTTACAGAAGTGCTCCTTACCACATTACATCACTGTCGTTTTTGTAAATAAATAAGCTGTTACTTATTATTTAAATTATTTTTATCAATGTTTTTGTGATGAATCTTTTGAGTGACCTAATCAGATCACACTTAAGATGCCAAAAGACATTGTGTATCTACGCTTGATCATATTAGACTGAATTATAAATGTACCAGGTGAGTGTCAGGTGAAACCAACAGCTGTTCCTGATCCCCCCTCGAACCAGTCTCACCAATGGCCAATTTGGGCTTCCTGCTGTGCACACACGGCAGCCTTCCTGTTCATTATTGGTTTGTGAAATCTCACATATCTCTGAACTGTGTACACTTGTAAGATGACTGTGAAAACCAACCACAGCTGTGTGAATAAATATTTCATCCAATATGATCTACAGTGACTTGCAGAAACCGCACAGGGAGAGGAGCCAGGAGATCAGAGGACATGTTTGGGCTTTAAAACACCAGGGGGCAGAATTAAATTTAAATGTAAATGGCTCTACTTGTGCTTTCAAAGCAAGCAACTAATAAGACGTGACTGGACTCAGTAAGATGCAGAGTAATGGTTTTTGGTTTGTTTGTTTTGTTTTTTCTTTCTGGTTTTTTAATTTTTGTATCTGCAAAAGTATGGAAACACTGCCACCTACTGGACCAAACTGTGTTTTACACACACACACACACACACACACACACACACACACACACACACACTCAGACCTTGAATAATACAAAGAAGACAAGTTCATAATGATTGTTAAACAAAACAATAGTAAGTAGTAATAGTAATTCACAGCCACCAAGTCTGGCGCTCACAGTGGGACACTGACACTGAGGAATCTGGTGGCAGAAGAAAAAGTCTTGTATTTCTGTGCCGTCAGTAAACAGTGATACAGACACACTTGGTAGATGAACAAAAACCCCAGATATATCCTCTCTCCATCTGTCTTGTGTACTGTAGGGGACCTCAAGTAGCACACAGCTACATCCTGATTGACGGAGAGGTTTTTGAAAAAGCTGCAGGATCAGTAGAGGGTGAGGACGTTTGTCACTTCTCACTGTTCTCACTATTATATACACGGGTTTTATTGATAGGAGTGAGGTCAACCAGAGCCCCATACATTGGAAGAGTAAGGATGAAGATGCAACAATACACTGCAACCACACCAAGGGTCCTACTTATGACCAGATGTACTGGTTTAGACAGCTGCCAGGAGAAACAATGAAACTAGTTGTTGTTTATGACACGTGGTAACAATGCTCATGACTTTGGAGATTTCAGCAAAGAGAAATTCTCAGCCACCAAACCTGATGCTCAGAGCGGCACATTCACAGTGAAGAACCTGGAGCCAGGAGATACAGGCTTGTATTTCTGTGCTGTAAGCGAACACAGTGACACAGACGCATGTGAAAGCTAAACAAAAACTACTTGTACAGTAGGGGGACCTCCAGTACAATCACAGAACACCATACAGCAGTGACACTCCCATGTGCAACCCTTCATTTCTCTGTTGTTAAGTTACACCTCCCATCCCACAGACTGACAGTGACTCCTGTCTCCAAGTTCATTTAGCTCAGAACAGAATGATGGTAACAGTTGGTCTGCTCAAACTCTCTGCAGCTCTGCTCTGTATTGTAGGTACTGTACATTATTCCAATTGTCACTTCAACTCTTCTTGTAGCAGATATAAATCAGTAGTAATCATAGTAATGATTTCACTATGATCACTCTGTCTGGAGGACAAACAGGAGTCACTGATGTTTAATTCAACATTTCTTTCCCTGCAGGTCTAATTGACGGGAATGATGTCACCCAGACTCCTCTGCTGTGGAGGAGTAAGGGTCAGTCTGCCACAATGGACTGCAACCATACTAAGGGTTCTAGTTATTTCCAGATGTACTGGTACAGACAGCTGCCAAGGGAGGGAATGAGACAAATAGTTTTCATGACCCCATCTACCCGACATAATTATGAAAGTGGCTTCAGTGAGGACAAATTTCCAGCAAAAAAGAGTGATGCTGAGACTGGATCTTTGACTGTGGAGAAGCTGCTGCCTGAGGACAGTGGAGTGTATTTTTGTGCCGTGAGTCAACACAGTGATACAAGCAATTCAGAAAGCTGCACAAATACCCAACTACTGGTGCCAGTGCATCGACAATATTCTCTTTGATGGAGCTCTAGACTGAGTATTTTTAGTTGCACTTTAAGATTTTTGTTATTGTTCAGTATTACATCTACTAGTAGTTGTGTGATGAAAGTGCTGGTGTTGCAACGAAATGTCCTTTTACATCATATGACAATACACATGAAATGAGGCAATGGATACAGAAACTCTAACATGTATTTAATTCCATGAACCAGCAATAAAGAGAGAGTAATGCAAAAGCTGAGTGTTACTTGACCATGAAAGTGTTTTTCTTGACCATCAACATCCTTTTAATCATTGATGGTTTGATGAAATAATCTTAAAAGGTCACTTTCCTGAACTCTCAGTTCACTTAACAAAAACTGTAAGATATGGTTAAAACAAAAGTTAGATTCATAATCTCCTCCATATGTATATTTACATTACACTATATATAGTCAAAGCTCACTTATTTAAGCTTTCAGGGAAAAAAATTATTATGGACAGATTGATATTCAGTTAAATTGTTTAAGGTAGTAAAAAGTTAAAGCACAGATTAATAGGATAAAAGTAACATATGTACAGCTTCCTCCATCAAAACTCAACTGAAAAATTCAGACTCAGAGCTGAACTTGAAAAAAATAAACATATGTTGAATGTACCAGAGATTGAGGGATCATTTCAGGTCTGCGTCATTTTGTTTCTGATCATAAGGTGGCAGTGCAGTACATCTGTAGTGTAGTCACAATCCAGGCAGAAGACAATGCATTGTGACACGACCGGCCTAAAAAGTGTTTATTTCCTGATGGCTTTTAAATACACAGAGGTGTGGATATTCAATAGAACTACATATACACTGATGAAAACAAGTATGTACTAAAAACAAAATTGTTCTTAAAGTCAACCATGACAACAGCATGATCATTGTCTTCTCCATATCCATTAATATCATAGTGGTGTCAGGTAATATTAGAAAATATATTTTTGATTTCATTTAAAATTGTATTTGTAGGTTATCACCTAACACTCTTACTTTTATTATTAACAGTAAAGGGATGTATGTTGTTGTGTGGTGACAGCTGACATTTATATCCAACAAGGAAAAACAGCCAAAATTGAATGTTCACACAGGAGCAAAAGTTATGATTAAATCCTCTGGTACAAGCAATTGAAGAATAACAAATTGCAGCTCCTGGGATACATGACATTTACAAGTGGCGAAACAGAACCTGGAGTGAATGTTACAATCGATGGCAGCGCAGAAAAAGACCAGCTCTGCACATTAACAATTGATGGACTCAGTCTAGACAGCAGTGCAGTTTACTTCTGTGCTGCTAGTTACCACATTGATACATGTCACTGCTCCTCAGTATAAAAACCTCACCATCACAGTTTTCATCTCTGTATTACAGAGAGCACAATGACACCACCCACCTACAGAGCTTAGCTTTATTTGGCTAATATGAGAGTTCAAGAATCAGTGTAACTGCTGATACACTGAAGAAAACAATGATTCAGAGCAACAAGGTTTAAAATAAAACAGAAAATACAAAATGATTCTATTTTTGTTTTTCCTGTGCAACACTGTTCTCGGTTCAGGTAATGCCATCAAAATTACTTTTATTTATAACATAAAAAAAAATGTTTCTATATTAGCATGTGTGCAGCCAGTCTGTCATATNTGATGAGCTTATTTTCTTCAATATAACCAAAAACTCAAAAAACACAAAATGATTACTGCTAATGCTACACTATTCTGGTTTCAGGTAATATCATAAAAATTGTTTTTAGGATTTTCTTTTTATTCTTAACACAATCAGTTTATAGGTTTGAGTGTCAGTATAGTCAGTTTCCTGCAGTGCTGCTATTTCAGTCTACTACTGAACTACTAACTACTCTTACTGGGATATATGTTTGTAAAAGTTGGCTATCCAAAACCAGTACTAGATGTGAAGATAGATAGGAGTGCAAATGAAGGCGATACATGTACATTAACAATTGATGGACTCAGTCTAGACAGCAGTGCAGTTTACTTCTGTGCTGCTAGTTACCACATTAATACAAATCACTGCTCCTCAGTACAAAAACCTTTATTTCACAGTATTTCAGCTCACTGCCCCTTACACAAGTTACTCCCACCAATGTTGGTCTTTGTTCTGATTAAGATCAGAGATCATAATGGGAGGTCCTTTGTCACTTTTCCCACTGTGAAAAGTAGCCTCAGACATTCAGTGCGACTGCGTCTCATCTCATCAGAATCATTAAGATGGCTCGAGTATTCATCACATCTGCAGTCTCATTTCTGTGGTTTCAAGGTAAAAGAACAAAAATTCATTTTCGTGCAGTTTGGAAAAGTGTACAATTTTGTCTATTTAGAAACATGAAAACAGGCAGACTGACAAAAAAAACTTCAGTCGACTTAATGTCTTTAATCTTTTCAAATGTCTATGTGATACACAGCAAATTTTCATGAGCTTTAAAACAGTCAGTACAGGACAATAATAACTGAACTGCTAAAAACAGTTAAATGTTATGCAAAATAAATTAATAAAATTGCAACTTCTTGGAATATATTTTTTCCAAAAAAGCAATACAAATTTTTTAAATTTTTTATTTTCTCCAAACAGTTCACTGCCAAGATGTGACCCAATACCCTGAAATCAGATGGAAGTATGTGTCTGAATCTGCAGAGATGAACTGCAGCCACAACAAAGACGCTGGTCATAACCAGATGTACTGGTACAGGCAGCGTCCAGGGGAGACCATCAAACTCATTGTCTATACAGGTTTAGGGTTGCAGCCAGATTATGGGGAGTCCTCTCAAACTAAATATTCAGCTGTCAAAGAAAACGCAGAGAGTGGGGCTCTTACAGTGAAAAACCTGCAGGTGGAGGACAGTGGTGTGTATTTTTGTGCTGTCAGTAAACACAGTGATGTGAGAAGTATGAGCAGCTGAACAAAAACTGTTCACCAATAAATCTGGTATATTATTATTATTATAAATAATAATATTTGTATCTTCCCTGTAGATGGTGCTGGCGCTCCAGAAATACTCTTTAGCTCAACACAAGCAGCATTGACCTTTTTCAGAGGGGAGGGTGTTAATAGAGTGCAGAGTGCCAAGTTTATTCAGTCAAGATCTTGGAACTACTCTGTGTTCTGTGTTCATTAAGGCAGGAAGACAACATGCTGACATTATTATTTTTATCTTGGCTCACTGGTAATCACTTATCATTCAGGAATACCACTTCAACTATGGTTTCTATGCAGTTCACTCATTTTCTCTGTTTCTAGGTGTTTGTCTGGGTCTCAAGGTCCATCAGTCTCCCTCTGATCTCATCAAACAAGCTGATGGCAAAGTGCAGATTTTGTGCAGCCATGATAAAACTGACTACAGAATGATGCTCTGGTACCAGCGCTCACCTGGAGACTCAGCTATGAAATTAATTGGATATTTGAACTATAAAGAAGTTAAAATGGAAGATTCATACACAAAGGATTTCAACATCTCTGGGGATTTGGGTGGGGATTCGGTAAAGAACGGCTCTCTGGTATTCAAACTCCTGGCACCAAAGCAAAGCGCAGTTTACTACTGTGCAGCTAGCAAAGCACACTGACAAAAATCCCTTCTGAACTTAACAAAAACTCTGCACAATCTTTATCATCACCTGGTTTGAATAAGACAGTGAATCAACTGCTCCCAGACACCTGTTTTTGTGGTTGTATTTTAGTTTGATGCAATCACATCATTACTTTAATGCAATAAGCAAATAAGCCTCTGGGGAAGAATCGGGTGAAAGAAAGTATATATAACTATAGAAATCAGTTTGAAATGCAACTTAATAAAGCCACTCCCTCTTCCTGCATCACATTTCTACCTCCTTAAACATGAGATACTACTAAGAACAGACACCCTGTCATCAATGAACAGATGCTGTGTTGCATCTGTAATGTTTCAGATCTCTACATGATGATGATGATTAGATTTCTCGTTTGCTATTTCATCACAGGTAATAACTGCTGCACTATGAATTAAAAGGTAAAGTATTTACATCTTCAAAAAAATAACATGTCCCACTCTGCTTACAGCAGGTCTTTCTCTGGGGATTCAGGTCCATCAGTCACCCACTGCTCTCATTAGAAATGCTGGTGACGATGTGCAGCTTGTTTGTACCCATGGACACACTGACTACAGAGTGATGCTGTGGTACCAGCAGTCATCAGGGGACACAGCTCTCAAACTTCTTGGATATGGATATAGTCAGTTCAATAACGACAGCGTGGAACAACCATTTAGAAAACATTTCAAATTAGCTGGAGATTTGACAGGAGACCAAAAAAATGGCTTACTTTCCATAATCAAACTAAAAGTATCTGAACACACCGCAACATACTTCTGTGCAGCTTGACAGCCACAGTACATCAACACTCCATCTGCTCTTTACAAAAACACCTTCCTCTGTACCCTCAGCACGTATTAAATCATGCAATGAGATCTGTGGTTTGGTCAATTTACCAACAGATCTCTCTTTATTATTCACTAAATTTTATTTCTCTTTCCTGCTTTATACAAATTAAAAACTTGTTTGAGTAGTGACACTCAATATGAACAGAGCTTCAATTACAATCATACTTCTATTCTGGATTAAACATCTGATCAAAGTTTAATACTCCCAAAAGCCAAAGCCTTTAACACTATAGTAATTTGAATATCAATTGTATTCTCTACAAGGATGTCACTCAGTAAAAGTAAGAATGTGCAACAGTTTCTAGCTGATCAGCTCAGGTAAAATTATGATGAATTCAAAAAACAAAAAGATATTGGTTGAAAACCAATATCTTTTACTGGATGATTCTTGAATGAAGCACACTGAAGTCAGCAGGAAGTATTTTTACACGGCAAACGCTGTCAGCACATGATGACCTTAAGTCTTTCCTTAAATTGCTCTACAACTGTGTGTCTACCTGAGCTGAATCGGATTTCTTTGCATCACTTCCTGCACGTTCTGATCCACAAAGAACAGCACAGACTAGTTGGTTCTTCATATTCAACATGACAGCATCTCACCTCATCATAACCACCACTATTGTGATCTGGATTAAAGGTATTGTGCATTCATGAAGCCACTTTTAAGTCTGATAAATGATTTCAGATAGAAAAACAAAAAAGTCTGTATGTAAAATAAAATTTACATATATTTATATTATTTCTAATAATCTCTTTGCAGGTGTTTACCTTAGTAAAGAAAAACAAGTGTTTCAGTCACCAGCTGAAGTGTTTGGGAAACCTGAAAAACCAATCACACTGAATTTCACACATCAAATCTCAAACTATGACACAATTCTCTGGTATCAGCGCTCAGCAGGGGACACCTCTCTAAAGTTGATCGGCTACATGAATTACAAGACTCCTAGGATTGAGACACAATTTCAAAGAAACTTTCAAGTGAGTGGAGATGGAGAGACAACCAGTTTTCTTCAAATCCTGAACCCAAAGCCTGAAGACACCGGAGAATATTTGGGGGCAGCAAGTAGGCACAGTAATAAAGATAGTGACTCTATCACACAAAAACCTTCAGAATGATGCAGCAGATAACAGTAACAGGAAGCTGCTGAAACCACTGAAATGTGGCACAGTCTTCCTTATAACAGTTACTTCATTATAATGTTTTAGGATTCATTTTATTATGCACATTTAGGAAGTAAAAAAATAAACATTAATGATTATACATATATTTACAAAATGTAACTTTAATGGGAGATGAAGGTTTACATATAATATGAACATTTCTGTTTTTTCTCACTGGTTAGAGTTGTGAGATGTGTGTAATTACTAACGAGACCTTTCTTTGCACTTTCAGTCTTCCTTTATGTCCTCTACGCATCGTGTCATCACCCAACAGTCACCAGCAAATGTTCTGATAAAACCTGGACAAGAAGCGGCCCTTGAATGTTACCATGGAGACAAAACCTATCCCAGCATCCCTGGCACCAGGACAAGTCAGCAGCGGGAAGCCAAAAGGCCACTGACTTCATCGGACTGCTTCATTATAAACTACAACTACAAAAGTCCACTAAACAGTCCAGTTGTAGTTAATTATTGTGTGAAAACTTGAGTTAGTATCATGTTCACAAGAATGGGACAGATAAGATGGGCAACCTGAAAACAACAACGCTGTCACTGGTATTGAGGCATAAAAACCAAAGCTTGAGAAGAACATAGGAGGCTATTCAAAGAGTAAAGCCCTGCTTGTAATCTCAAACATAAACCCAGCCCATACCACAGAGAACCTTTGTGCAATGAGTTAGCACTGTGTTCTGCTCTGAGAGGAAGAAGGAACAAAAGAAATGTCCACACAGACATGTTAAGAAAACAAAAATATCCAAATCATGCTTTATGGCAGCAGAAAACAGATTGGACCTATTTTGCTGTGCACCTTAAGAGTGCAGTAACTGCTCCCATGACTGCCCACTGCCAATGAGCTTTGTCAACTCCCTTCTGTCGGTTTTCTCTTTGGTCTATTTAACATGTAGAGTTTCTGATGTCATTTCCTTTCTTCAGATCTCAAATATTCGTTTATTGTATTTTCAGTCATCACCGCCTCGACTTTCTTTATACTCTGGGCTGCAGGTAAAGTTAATATCTACAAAGATAAAAACAAACATAAAAAGACCTATTCTCATTAAATTTGGGATGAAAATAATCTTACATTTTAATCATTTGAAGCTCTGGAGTTAACTTTTGATTTCACCCGTTAAAAGCATATTCAAAACATGTAAAGATACAGCTAATATTATTGATTTAGTAGACATGTTTGTCATGCTGGGAATAGCTTTTCTTTTTCCTTTGTTTCAGGTGTTTCTCAGGCTGTGTTGACCACTAGGTGGCCCCGCTCCATCCTCGGGGTTACCAGTGGCTCGGCAGAAATGCACTGCTACCAGAATGACACTGACTATCAATACCTGTACTGGTACAGACAGTTCAGAGGAAAACATATTCAGTTAGTGGTTTATTTAGTAGGCGGCACAGCAAACTTTGAAGAAGGATTCAAATCTGGTTTTCAGGCAGTGGCATCAAATGTGAAGCAATGGCCTCTGACAATATCCAGCATTCAGAAGAAAGATGAGGCTGTTTATTTACTGCACGTCATTTCATTTATATAAATGGGAGTTAGGAAAGAAGAAAGCAAGTGAAAAAGCTGAAAAACTGCTCTCTGAACTTAAAAATACATTATTGGTCATTTTTATCAGCAGTTAAAATTACCTTTGTTTATATTTTTCTGTTGAGTGTCAGTTGTGCTGCAGTCATGCAAATTACTGTCCTGTATTGATTCAACCAATAGATGGAGGCACAGCACATGGCTTTTATCACGAAGTGGTGGTAAATTAACAGACTCAGATAAAACACCCTCCCTATTCAAATGCTCAGTGTGAATAGGGAGGGTGTTTTATCTGTCTGACATATTTTCCGCACATCAGTGCTCAACAATGTCATCACCTGTGCAAACATTTGGTTTTCTCTTCATCTGGTTTTCATGTGAGATCTCATATTTATTACATGAAACTTAACAGTTGTTGTTAACTTTGTGTCTAACTGACTGAACAATCATCTTAACTCTAATGTATTGACTCCTTGTCTGCTGCTGCTTTCTCCGCAGGTCAGGTGAATAGTGCAATATTTCACCAATCTCCTCCCCAGATAGTGAAGGAAAGCAGTGAAGTCCGGATTAACTGCAGCCATGATGATAGTACCCTTTTAAATATGCTCTGGTATCAACAACAAAAGGACAGTTCCTCTATGACCCTCATTGTATATGGATATGAAGACTCTCCAAACTACGAGGGGAAATTTAAAGAACAATTTACTCTGACAAGACAAAGCGCAGTGAAAGGATCTCTTAAAATACATAGGGCAAACCTGTCACACTCTGCTGTTTATTTCTGCGCTGCTAGTACACAGTAATGTGGTTTAATGCCACTCCCTTACAAAAAACCCAGATCGTTTCCCTGTAGTTGAAGCAGCATCTCACTACTCTCTACTACTACTACTACTACAGACTCTCGCTAGAGGAAGCTGCGTTTCTCCTGCAGCAGCTCAAACCAGGAGGATGTTTCAAGCTGTGATTGCCTTTCCTCCATGTAATGAAATTAAACAAGCAATTTATTTGTGCTGTCATTTTTTTCAGAAATTGTACAATTGTTTTTGCAACATAGCTTCTATATTAGCTGCTGTATTGAAACTGACGATGATATGGAACTTAATGTAATGCTCTGGTACCAGCAAACAAAGAGCGGTCTGATGAATAGAATTGGATACAGCTACATTGGCAGTGACCCCGTCTATGAGAAGGAGCTTAAACACAGGTTTTAGATTACACGACAAAACACTCAAACAGGAGCTCTGATTGTTCACAGTGTGACTATCAGACTCAGCTGTGTATTTATGTGCTGGTAGTGCATAGTGATGTGGTTTAATGTCACTACATGACTAAAAACCTGTTCTATTTCTGTACTGGCTTCAGGTTCAGGATCTTGAGAGGTGGGCTGGTAGAGTTTGCCTAAATGTAGACTAGTAAAGGTAATTTGACCCACAGAATCTCTCAAAATGTAATATTAACATAAGGATAAAAAACTACTAGATTACACAACTATTAGGCTTTTGTCCATGTGTGTTGCAACTATCTGAGTGTTTCATATAAAATATTTTGATCTGCTGAAGAATCCAAGACCTGTAAACACTGCTGGCACAGTGCTCTTAAACAACAGTTGATTACTTGTTCAATTATTTTCCAAGTGAAACTGACAATTAAAATTAACGGTTCTAGTTTCTCATTTGTCATCATACTTGTGCTTCTTTTCTTTGTCTTACAGAAAAATCAAGAAATAGAAAGATATCTTCTTGGCCTTTAATAAATTATATTTCACTTTATTGTGACAGATTACAGACCAGACATTTAACAGATTAAATGAGAAATCTATCTAATCAATATTTTAATCAATAGTTAAAATATCCCATAGCTGCCACTAAGCAACCAAATAACATAACATGAGAAATTAGAATGAAAATAATAACTAAAAGAAGAAAGCTCCTTCATTGGACAACTCCTTTATTAAAAAAGCTGTGTGTCTTCTGCCTCTTCACAGTTCAAGTACAGTACACCACAAGGCTGATCAGTTCAGATAAATGAGCAGGTGAAACCAGGATGAGGTTGGGCAATCCTAAACAATTTTGCCCTGTGTATTGTCTGAACTGAGTCACTCTTTTGTCAACGCTGCACTTTCTAACATCTGATTTAATTGTGTGTGTGTGCATGTGTGCAGCCTGACAACAAAGAAGTATATCAAGTTTAAGAAGATAGCACACACTGACCTCTGCAGGGTTCATGTGAGATTACACATAGATGTGGTGATTACAAAGTTCAATACTGAAGATAAAAGGGGTTGGGGTCTAAAAAAAGATCAACTGGATCAAAACTTAGTGATGTAATAACAAATATGCATCAGGAGGTAAATTAAAGAATATTAACAGTGTAATAAACATTTTTCCTCACATCAGTTGTGGAATCAGTTAATATCACTGCAGAACATTAAGACTTGCACTTAATGTACTGCACTTACACCCAGGCACTTTCATGTCATTATACAGATTTTTATGGCCACCTGGGGGCAGCAGACAAGCTGTAAATACAACAGATACTGTCACCATATCAAGTTGTTACAATAATTTGTTGACCATCTACGCATCAGCAGACGCAGAGAAACATTAGCATTCATTTGAGTTGTGCCTCTGGCTAGCTGGTGAATGAGTCTAATATTCAGTCCTTTAGCTCTGGTTTTGGTTTCTACCAGTAGACTCCATTATGTTTACTAGCTAGAAGCCAACTTCAGGTTGGTTTAGTGGTGCGCAGGTGGTGTGATTATCAGGTTTGATTTTGTCAGAAACAGTTGCCCAGAAACAGACCACAATAAACGAGGTTGCAGCTGTAAGGGTTAAAGGGTTATAGTAGAGACAGCAAATAACTATCTTTGAGTACATCAGTACATCTGTTAACTTTCAAACTATATGTAAGTATAAATATGTGGTTATAAATATATCTGCTAAGTTCAATTTTATGCTTTAATTGCTTTTTGCCGTCATTACCCACTAAAAAGACCCTTCCTGCTGTGTCATTTTGAAAGCTCCAAATTAGATTAAAAAAGGATCACCTCCAGCATCAGTCACATCCATCAGTGAACATTTCTCTAAATTTGTCTCTTAACTGATACCGAAAGAGGATAAAGAGGTGTGACCATGATGATGTCATTTCCTCTGAAGAGCTACAAACTCTCCCTTTTCCTTCCCTCTGTTCCTGCTTCTTTTCTTAGTCAACACTGAAATAGCAACAGTCAGATTGGAGCCTGTTCTGCTCTCAGTCAGCCCAACCTGTACAGCTGCTCTCACAGAGATGGAGGCTGAGATATGGAGAGACTGGGTGGGGGAAGGAGAGGGGAGAGAACGAGAAAGACTTCAAGTTTTTGTGTGATGCCTTTTCACTGTGGGGACAGGGGGGGCACGGTGATACAATCTCATAGAGCTGCTGTACAAAAACCTCCTCCCATTAACACCCATTGTGTTAACAGCTACATGCCACTTGAAACACTTGGTAGAAGCAGAAAGCATCAATATTGTGAAGTTGTGTATGATGCCAGGACACTTTGACACTGAAAAGTCCATTTAAATGTAGGAACATGCAGGAGAGAAGCTTGAAAAATAACTTTCAGATTTATATTCAGATCATCTGGATACTTCTTTTACTCATCTTGACACACACAAACTTTGGACATTATGTAGCTCATGCTGCATGGATAAACCTCCTCCATTCTCTGGATTATTAGACTGTGTCTTAACATGATGATTATGGAGAGTTTTGTGACTTTTTGGTAGAGGGGACAGTCAGTGTGACACTGGAGGTGAAGCTTACTTTGGAAAAGGAACAAAACTCACTGTCTTGGGTAAGTCAGAGCTCTCACAACTTCAGTTCACTGCAACTAACTTAAAAAAATAAATCGAGCTGGTGTGAAAGTGAAGGAAAAACTGTTGAAATATTGAACTGAACAGAGACACTGTGACCAACTCTCAGCCTGCTTACTTTGGCCAAGGAACCAAACTGACAGTTTTAGGTAAATATTTCTGTTTATCAATGTATTTTGGTAAATTCCACATTGTTTTAGAGTCTTACTATAAGATGAAGTATCAGTAAAATATTACAAAAAGAGTTGTGGTAGAAAAAGACACAGGAGTTTCATGCTCAGTATTTTTGCACTGTGACAACGTGAACGAAGCGTACTTTGGAAAAGGAACAAAACTGACTGTTTTAGGTGAGTCAGAAGATTAAAATGGAACAAACATTATGACATGAGTGACTGAAGCAATGCATTAAGAATCCTAAATGTACTTGGGTTCATGCTCAGATCAGTGCTTTTTGATGCTAAGGCTAAACGCTGTGTCAATTATGAAGCTTATTTCGGGCAGGGAACAAAACTGACTGTTCTTGGTAAGTAAAACATCAAACTTTCTTATTATGAATTCAGCTTTGAAGGAAGTAAATGATTTAAAGCAAGTCGTTTGTTTGGGTAAAATGTTTTGTCTTTTGTAAAAAAAAAAAAAAGAAAAAGAAAAAAAATGTTTAACACAATAAGAAATCATTAAAAAGCAAGTAAAAAGTCAAGATATAGTAAAAGCAGCATCTTGGGCTGTTTTGAGCACTGATCAAGTTCACTGTGACTGGTGGATTTGAAGCTCACTTTGGTGGAGGAACAAAGTTAACTGTATTAGGTAAGAAAGATTTTGTACATTCAATCTGTGATAAGATTTAGGGTAATAAGTGCTTAAATTAGTCTTACTGAAACAAATTAACTATATTCAAGCTCTGTGTAGTTTAACTTCAGTTCAGAGCTTTTTGTTCTTCAGTTTAAACACTGTCAGTACGAAGCTTATTTTGGCCATGGAACAAAACTGACCGTTCTTGGTAAGTAAGACATCAAAACTTCCTCTCATGAATCCATTTACAAGAAAACTAAAAAAAATAAAAGCATAACAGGTTACATGTTGAGAAATGGTTAGTAAAAATAGACGATAGTACAGCAGCTGATGGGGTTAACTTATCACATGGGAAGCAAACAGAAGCAGCATCTTGGGTTGTTTTGAGCACTGATCAACTT
The DNA here is from genome assembly GCA_038496675.1 of Rachycentron canadum. Lineage (NCBI taxonomy): Eukaryota > Metazoa > Chordata > Actinopteri > Carangiformes > Rachycentridae > Rachycentron > Rachycentron canadum. Next base: position 4,235,287 of record CM076661.1, on the reverse strand, counting down.
CACTGTGACTGATAACAGAGAGGTTTACTTTGGTGGAGGAACAAAGTTAACTGTATTAGGTAAGAAAACTTTTTAAAGGTAATTAAATATTGTTCTTTCATGTCTCTGACACTGTAAATCACCTCCAATGCTTGGCTGATTCTGAACCATATGATCATGTTGAAATCATGATTGTCTTTAACTGAGCTAAATAATCAGAAAATATAGTCACAAACGGATATGGATGTTGAGAAGGTAAAAGTCCGTGGACTCTTTTGAAACCAAAAAGTAGATTACAGTCAAAGTTTTTATCAAACAGTAAAAAAGTGGGTAAAATTTCAAAGTTGCAAATATGCAGTGAAACAATAGGAAGGGTTTTTGTCACACTTCAACACCTCTGTGCTCATACAGCGAAGCTTACTTTGGAGCTGGAACTAAACTCACTGTTTTAGGTAAGAAAACCTGGAAAAAAATAACCTCATTGATTCACAGCTTGTTTCCTGTAAGTAAGAATTAAATAAATGGCCAGTATGAAAAATATACTTTATCTATACTTTTATTTCATTCTATTTAACAAAGTATTGCCTTTTTAGAAAGCTCAAAAGAAGTAATGGTGAAGGTTTATCCACTAAAAACAAGTCTTGTCTGAGTTCTCCAGTAAAAGTAGTGTAGCAATGAAACATTTGGCTCTATGCCCAGAGTATTTCTCTCACAGCGACTTCTTATCAGCTGTGAAATACTGTGAGCTCCCAGTCAGAGGCTTACTTTGGAGCTGGAACAAAACTCACTGTCTTAGGTAAGATGGTGGAAATAATTCAAAGTAACAATAATCAATGCTAATGTAATCTTCTATAAGATATTTTTTGCAAACTGGTTTGGTTTGATATTTAACAGGTTGGAGCTGAGTGTTTTTTTTAATCTCCTCAGTTTAAACTCACCTTAAATCAAAGTTATAAAGGTGTCTCATTTTATGCAGTATGGTGATGTCTTATTTCAAAAAGGTTTTTAGTTTTAGATCAGAAAAGAGAGCACAAAGCCAGTCTACAGCTTTCAGTGCTGAGCAGCTCAGCTGTTTTTTCTGCAGCCTTGTATCAGTGTGACCAACTATAACCCTGCTTACTTTGGCAGTGGCACCAAACTGACAGTATTGGGTAAGAAAATGATCAAAATCTTGTGCATAAATGTTTGTTTTTCTGAGATTCATTTCACCTAAATGAGCAAAACTTTTTCTAAGTTTAGTTTAATGTTGTAAAAAACTGTTCTGGAGTCAAAACAGCAAAAGAAAATGTAAAATGTCTGAACTAAATACAAAAGATAAACCTCTGAGGTAAAAGACTTCGTACAGTTTAGAGCCAAGACCTGCTGTTGTAGGTAATACTTTTTTTTTTTTTTTAAAGCTGTTAAAAAAAATAATAATAAAAAAATCAGTCTTTTTGCATTAGTTCATATGTGAGATATATATGATACAATGATAGTACAATATATGGACTGGTTTGTGAGAATCTCACACATGTGGTAGAAAGAGTTAGAGGTTCTTTCAGCTCCTTTACTATAGATCTTTGTCAGTTTTTAACATGTCAGTCAGCGTTGTGCTCAGGGCTATCCTGCTTATTTCGGAGAAGGAACTAAACTGACAGTTCTTGGTAAGTTTACTGTTCTAATTTAAAAAAAACATCTATATTAAGACATGAAGTCTTGTTGAAGCTCAGTGTGAGTTATGTAACTGTTCTGGAGTCAAAACAGCAAAAGAAAATGTAAAATTTCTGAACTAAATACAAAAGATAAACCTGTGAGGTAAAAGGCTTTGTACAGTTTAGACCCGAGACCTGCTGTTGTAGACAATACTTTTTAAAAAATATATATATATCCATCTTTTTTTGCATTAGTTCATATGTGAGATATATGTTACAGTGATAGTACAATATATGGACTGGCTTGTGAGAATCTCACACATGGTAGAAAGAGTTAGATCTTTGTCAGTTTTTAACATGTCAGTCAGCGTCGTGCTCTTCCACTTATCCGACTTATTTTGGAGAAGGAACTAAACTGACAGTTCTTGGTAAGTTTACCGTTCCAACTTAAAAAAAAAAAATCTATATCAAGAAATGAAATCTTGTTGAAGCTCAGAGTGAGTTATGTAACTGTACTGATCATGTGGTATTTGAAGTTGATGTCTTCATGTCTAGATTCTGTTCTTGAGATGTCACATGTAATTTTGTAAATCTACAGGCTTTAATTTAGTGATTTATTTCCTTTGTCCCTGCACAACCAGAACATGAAGTCATCCCACTAAAAGAGGAAAACTTGGAAGTGCTTGGACCTTCATCAAAGGAATGTCGAAACCTGAAAGACAATCAAAAGAGGAAGAAGACCTTACTGTGTATGGCCACTGACTTCTACCCAGACCATGTCCATATGTTCTGGCAGCTGAACGGGAAAAATGTTACCATAGGTGTGGCCACTGGCACTCCTGTCAAGAAGGGTAAAGTCTACAGTATCACCAGTAGGTTGAGGGTCCCTGCCGATGACTGGAGCAACCCCAAGAATAACTTCACGTGCATTGTCAACTTCTTTGATGGGTCCAAGAATAACATAAGTCAAAAATCAATTTTTGGAGTTGTAGGTATGTTCATGTGGAATTCAGAACCTGATCTTTTCACTGCTGGACATACATGTAAACAATCATCTATTCTTGTCTAATCCATTTCTTATTTTCCCATCAGATGGAAAAAACTACATGACCAAAGGTAAATATATCGTCCTGTGGTTCTGTGCACTTCACTGCATCAATTCTACCATGTTTATCAGCAAACTGAAAATATCTGAAACATACCCATAGCAAAAATCCATAAGCACACATATGTAGAAAGTAAGAGTAGCTGCATACATAAAGTGCACAGGATATTTCATCTTTGAATTGTGTAACTCATTTGACTGTTTGAACTTTGTGCAGGGAGATATTTGAAGACCACACAAAATGCCAAACTCTCCTACAGTATTTTCATCATCAAGAGCAGCATCTATGGAGCCTTTGTGGCGTTTCTGGTGTGGAAACTTCAGGTTTGTCAATTCCAATGTTTTTCATGGGCTTTCCTTGGCACAAAGCAGGTTCCATATGTTTCAGCAGGTAGTAAAAAGAGCTCATCGCATTAAGAGGTTCTGTTTGTTCTGTTTGTTTCAGAAGAAGAACTGAGAGCTGAGCTGGTGCATATCAACTCTGGGAGATGGAGCATCTTACTTTGTGTAAATAAAATTGAAAACAATAGTTATACTTCTATAAAGCTGTAGTTACTATGCTTTTGCATTTGCATATCAATGAACTGTTGAAATTCGGCAATAGATTAACAGTGTTGTGCTTAGTCCTTTTACAATGTTAAAACTACAACAGGCAGGCAAATAGTTTGGTATAATAAAAAATTATAAACTGTATAATTAGTATACAAGTGAAATAGTTTTCTCTTGAAAGTATCTCAGGGGATCTTGTCAATCATGTACTTAAAGTGTGTATATCCAAATCAGAAAATGATAAAGAATTAGAAACGCAACATTTCAGTTTCTTTCACATCTCATTCTACAATGAACATCATTTTTCCAGAGATAGTGAGGGATATTTTTAGCAGCTCATCAACCAGCCTGTTTTCTGAGAAATCTTCTACCTACACGTATTGAAACATCTCAACTCGGGGAAATTTCACAAGCAGGTTCTTTTGGTCGATAAGTTTTTCCAATGAACAAAATGAAATTTGACTCATAAGTTAAATTCCATCGACAAGTCTGTAATTTTTTTTTTTATTCATTTCTACCTATTAATGTAGATTTACTTGTGTCTGTATCTGTTTTTGCTGCAATGTATTACAGTTTGTACCCTATTCATGAATAAAGAAATTCATCCTTTGGTTCAAACACTGTCAGAGGCAAAGGACAACATAACAATAAGATATAGACATTTTCATCCATGTACAAAAGAAGGTCAAAGCTGGTGTTGGCGAGGAAACAGACTGAGGCTTGAAACTATGCAGAGGAGCAGAGAGCAGCAGCAAAGGAGAGGATGTGGTCACATAGCAGCCTGCAGTTTGTAAATGACAAGAGTACCAACATCCACTTCACCACAACCTCCGGTTCACAGGCTGCACCTGCAGCTCTGCACCAACTCGCACCAACTCACACCCACAATGCACATCTCTGAGCAAACAGCTGAGAAAACTTCATCTCTGTCAACTGAAGCTACATAATCAACTTCAGCATATGTTGAATTTCATAGAACAGCTGTTTACTGTGACCTGGTGCACCAATTTTCAAATTTTCAAACAAATTTTGAAGCTTTTATGTTGCAGTAAATGAGGGACATATTTTATTTTGTTGTAGTCACAGAATAATTAACAGAAATAAATAATGAAAGAATGAGGATGTTTCATTTTAATCTTTCATATCATAAATATTTGTCTAAACTGTGCCTAATCTAAATTTGATTAGTATTAGTAAAGAACCCAGTGAGACTGAACACAGGAAGAAAACTACTTTGTCCATTTGTTTCCTTGAAAAACATGTTTGCACTGACTTCAGTCAGATAAACAGGAAGAAGTATGTGAGATGACACCTGGAGGCTCTGACATCTGTGACAAATTTCTAGCCTTCTGAACAGTCCCATCCTGATTATAACTAAATTAAAAGGCTAAAATAATGATGCCATATTTAAACTTATAATCCAAGTGAGCAATATACAATTTGAGACACTGTAAACATTCCCCCTTAAGTGTGACAATCGGAATTTTCTACTTGACCAAAACCACACTCCCTGCAAAAAAACATCTGAACTGAAGCAGCATGTTCAGTTCAAAAATTTGATTTGAAAATCATATTATGACAATTACATTTTGGACAATATTCATCAATAGTGAAATAAATATAGAAACTCTCAGAATAATATATAATAATGTTCAGGAAGGAATTTCATCATCCTATCCGACATTGTAAACACCAGTGAGGCTCAGACTCACTTTGTCAGCCTCGGCTCCCTGTACTTGATTAATAGTCTGGGTATACTTGGTTTCGGAGTATTAGCATGTCGAAGTGTATGTTGAACACTACTGGATGTAAATATTCTCAAACGCATTTGTGTAATATATGTTATGTTTATTATGTTCAACTCAGGACCAGTGAATGTTAATCATTGAAGTCAGACACATATTGAGACTAGAAGAAGTAAAAGTGGATGAATTGAACACTATACAAGACTCAAATTACTGATGTCAACAGCGAGAATAGGACTGCACGAATGTAGTAAATGTATCCCCCACATATTGTTCTATGTTGCTGACACTGTTCGGCGTTTTTGATTTTAAATGGATGGATAAATATGGTGTGTATATGGTGTGGATAAAAGCTTACAATATGCTTAGTGTGAGAGACATGACTAGAACTCACCATGGACACCTCTGGACTCTCTCCAGGTGCTGTTGAGTGGGCGCTCCACATTTATAGACACCAGCGGGAGCTTAGTTCAGCTGCCATCTGCTGGATAAACCTGTAATACAGCAGTGAGTCAAGATCTGCAACACAATCAGCCTCAAACCTCTAAACCTTGATTTCATACATAATGTCTTTAAATCACATTGAGACTGAAGAGTAGAAGATGAATTTGATCATTTAAATTCATTAATATTACAAATTTAATTGTAAATATCAATGGCAGGTAATTTATGCTGCACTCATCTGAAGTTAATATATTGTTTTTGCTATAATTATGATTGCATTATCATTATGATTGAATCTGATTACATTATCTAGTATTAATGTTATTACGTCATCCTTTATTGTTATACATGCAGGGATCAACAACACCCGCTCTCCCTTTGATTCCCCATGTGGATTTCAATACAATATCAAACACCCACCTACAACCCATTATATCTCAGGAACTCCACTGACAATTATGTATAGTACAAGACTTGGCCTTTTAGAACATTAACATCTGACATGAGATCAGCTTGTGACTATTTCTTGCCCTGGAACAAAGATAAATATCTAGGGCTGGATAATAAGGTTGAAATAAATATGAATTAAATATTTTTTTGTCTAAAATGCATGAAACATGACATCTATAAACCACCGTCACCTTTGTGTATACTGCCAAAGACAATGACTAGCACCTGCAATCAACCACACTCAAGGATGTTTTTATTAGATGCCACTTCATATTGCATGGAGACTGATTCTCCATTGTTTTAAAGTTGTGTTCGACTACTTTTCAGAACATGTACATTATCAAAGAGAGTCGCCTCAGACTGTTGGTATTTGCGCTCTGGATAAAAGGTAAAGTAGTAAGGAGTAAGATCTGAAACTTTATTTCAGCCATCGGAAGGCGGCAGTGGTTCTAACAGAGTCTCGTGTATTGCGCACACACAGGTCAAACTAATGGAAGTGATGTTCATCAGACCTCAACCCTTTGGGTAAAAAGTGCAGTGACGGTGCGACAATGGAATGTAGCCACACCAAAGGTCCTGGCTATATCCACATGTACTGGTACAGACAGCTGCCTGGACAAATCTATCAGGTGTTACCAATGACATTAATTAGGACTCCATTCCATTTGGGTTTAAGGTTCCTGCAATTGGTCAAGTGTAAGGGGAGGTCACACTGAATACATGTCACTTTAGCTTATTGAAGCAGTTTTTTCTGATTTTTTTAATACTGCTTCACATTTCCTTTATTTTCCAGTTTTACTCTAATAAAATAAAGAGACTTAGAAATAATTATATATGGTCATTCTAGCATTGCTAAAACAACAAATCTAATGGGGGCCTAAGTACTGCATATAAAGAAATCAGTTTGAACTGTAACTAAATAAAGTCATGTTCTCTGGGTTCACCACATTTCTTTCTACTTAAACTTGGTAAACCACTAGGAATAGATCCGCTCTTCCCCTCTCTCCTGAGAATTTAGGTTAAATTATCCTGTAATGGATTTGCGGTTTGGCCTCATCCTTTCCACTCTTAACTCATCCTCTTTGTTCATTTCACTTCCCTTTCCTGCTTTAGACACATTAAAAGCTTGTTGTTAGTTTGTAAATAGTATTGACAATTAACATTTGGATATAAAATGCCATCGATTCATCATTTCATCCTATTACAATTATGTGTATTAGATTTTGTTAAATTGTGTTCATGCAAGTACAAAAAACATGTGGTGCACTAAGAGTAACCAGATGATGCACGCAAAAACAGTCAAGAATGGTTGGGATCACCAATGCATTTTCAAACTTACAAAAACAGGATCGAGGAAGGAGGATATGTCGGCGCCCTGATTTCATATAATATGAACATTTCAGAACAGTTTGAGAAAAGGAGAGAAAGAAGAGAATTATAACTTGCTACTATACATACTTTCTAAGTAATGCTTGACTCCATAGCCATAGATATGTTGACTTTTCCTGTTCAGCGACCTACTCTAGGTGTACACTCCTCCCTCTTCATTACACATGCTCAATAGAGGCCGATTTCACAGCTTTTTATTCCTTTGAATTTCTCTGTCCAAGTTAAAGTTCAGATTTGAGCCACTACTGAGAACATTAAGGCTACATGAGAATTTTTCTCTAAAAATGTTATTTTGTTTTTTTCTGTTTGCTCACAGGTAAGAGTCACAAGATGTGTATAATTTCTCAGGACACTAACAGCCTCCTTTTTACTTTCTGTTCAAAGTAATTAAAATTCAAAGTATACGCTCAAAGCTATATTTTTGTAACTATCCGTTTTATTATTTTCTCCTTTAACATAGGTCGTTCACTAACCTCTCAAGTTCATCAGGAGCCATCATCAATATTAGGAAGTCCCCATGGTTCAGAAACAATCACCTGCAGCCATTCAGTCAGTACATACAACCAGATATTGTGATACCAGCAGTCAATGGGTGACACTACGCTTAAGTTAAGTCTATCAGAGGACAGGTTCACCACAATCTTTTAATTATTGTGATCATTTCTTGTTTACTCACTGTATCTGATCTTTATAATGACCTAGAGAATGTGTGATGGTAACTGAGATGATGAGAATGATGACAAATAGAGGATAAATTATAACACCACCCACCTACAGAGCTCCAGGTTTCTTTTGTTGACAGGATTTAGTCAAAGAGGAGGTTGGAAATAAATCAGTATAGTAGCAGTAAACATATCAAAAAAGAATCACACACAAAAACGACATGACCATCTTATTCCTAAGCATTGCATCTTAGGCTGTGTTGGTTTCAGGTAATATATGACATTTTAAATGCTGCAATTTTATTTGTAACTAAATTTTATTACAGTTCACCTGAATAGATTGCTGGATTTATCAGTGTGCATTCTTAATCATTGTTTCTTGTTTTTGGTTCATGTCTTTTCAACAGTTTCTTCTTTCAGTGACAAAATTTCAGCAAATCTTCAGCATATTCTATGAAACTATGAAAACATAGTAGTAGCATCAGGTGGCTTCTAACTCCTGCTGCCCAGTTCAAATACTTCACAATACAATACTTTTATCTCAGTATTACAGCTCACAGCCCCTTGCACCTGTATTCTGTCCTTTCAGAAGGTGGCAGCATGTCTTCAGATTTTTACTGAGGAGGAGTGTGCAGTGTTAGCAAATATGTGGGGAATGATGACAAGCTGAGGATAGACTATGGCACCGCCCACCTACAGAACTCAAAGAGGAGGTTGGAAATAAACCAGTATAATTGCACACAGAGAATGTGTTTTCTAGCATCAGTAAAATTATCAGCAATTAAAATAACCAAAGAACATGAACATCTTATTACTGAGCATTGTATTTAACATTGTGGTGGTTTTAACATTTAACAGTGTTCATTCTTGCTTTATACTTTGTGTTTTGTCTTTGGTTTATGTCTTTTCAACAGGTTCCTCTGTCAGTGGCTAAATCTAGCAGACTCCATTTACAGCAAACCAAGCAAAACAGCCACCATCAACTGTTCACACAATATAGAGTTACAACCAAATCCTTTGGTACAAGCAATTACCACAACTACAATTCCTGGGATATGTATATTTCACTAGTATGAATCCTGAACCTGAAGTGAATGTGAAAATGGAAGGGAGTGCAAGACCAGAACTGTACATTTACAACTGAAGCAATCAGCCTGAACAGCAGTGCAGTTTACTTCTGTGCTGATAGTTTACACAGTACTACATATTACTGCTCTTTAGTACAAAAACCTCAAACATTCTTTTAAATTTTAAATTTATTCTCTATACTAGAGCTCACAGCTCAACCAATATTGGTCTTCCCTCCTATCCTGAACAGAGACCTAGACAGGATTGTCCTGGCATGCAGCTATAACACACTTTAATATTTCAGATGCACCACTTGAATTTTAGTGTTGTTCGATATAGTTCAAAATGTAAAAACATTAACCTTTGTAATATGGTAAATAAGCTATAAAGGCAGAACTGCCCATTTGTCTAGATTCACATGCTAGTTACAATATTTAAATTAAATCGACACGTTTTGATTATGCAGATGACAAGTATTTTGCAAAATGTGAGATTGCTGAAGTCTGATGTGATTGCAGCATGATATAAGGTCTGAAATGTAGATTTGTTTTTGCTGATGCATTTTCCACAGGTTCATCACTTGGCAACAAAATCCACAAGACTCCAGCTGACATATACAACAAACCAGCAGAAAAATGCTGAAATCAACTCTTAGATGCAGATAACGACAATTGAAAGAAATATTCTGTGCTGTTCTGTCTGAGCTGCTAATTTACAACTAATACCACTCCCTCCCTGAAAATCAGATTTTGATGGGAGGTCCTTTCTGTGGAGCAATTCAGTTTTACACATCTCAGATATTCATCATGTCATCATCTCTGCAGACACTTCTCATGTGAACAGGATCATTATGAAAACTCAACTTCTGAACACAATTCCAGTCTTATTTCTGTGGCTTCAAGGTACAAGAATAACGATTTAAATGTATTTCCTAACAGTCTAAGAGATGTGGAGATTTTCATTTTTAATTGAAAGAAAATGTATTTTTCGACATGGAAAATGTACATTGAAAATGTAATTTCCGTAACATCTATATAGAGCGAGGCATTTCATTCTTTTAAAAAAAATAATAATTTTTTTTTAAATTTAATTTTCCATGTTCTCCAAACAGCTCACTGCCAGGATGTGACTCAATATCCCGGGGTCAGCTGGAAAAATGTGTCCAACTCTGCAGAGATGAACTGCAGCCACAACAAAGATATTACTTATAGCAAGATGTGCTGGTACAGGCAACATTCGAAGGAGACCGTGACCCTCATTGTCTGCATTTCTTATGGTGGAGCCCCAGACTATGTAGGACAGCCTGACGACAAATATTCAGTAATCAAAGATAGCATAAAGAGCGGGAGTTTTACTATGAAAAACCTGCATCCTGAGGACAGTGGTGTGTATTTTTGTGCCATCAGCTCACAGTGTTGTGAGAAGTATAAGCAGCTGAACAAAAACTTGCCAATTAATTTGCTGAGCAGATTTTTATCTCTTCCAGTGGGTGGCACTGGGACACAAGAAATACATTTAAGATTAACAGATGTAGCACTATAAAATTGTACTATTTTCTTTCCTCTTTATACAAAAACTACTAACCCCTATCAGTATTTATGGTTTAAAAAAATAAAAAAAACTCAGACTGCTCCCATTCAGCTGCATTTTCTTTGAAGCTTTCATCTTCCTTTGCCTCTTAAATTGCCAGCTCAGTAGAAGCATCAGTTTAATCTCCACCACCAACATTATCACAATAACTGTGATAGGACAAGAGATCTCAGTGACTTACATCTGAAAAACTGTATGTCTGATATATCATGTAAGGGTTTTAAGCCATTCTTTCATTTTGAGGAAAACAGAATGATCTGTTTTATCATCTTCTTTAGTCTGGCAGGTAAAAACTGTTTTCTTTGTGGTTTTGAATAAGACAACGAAGAAACTGCTATGAGACATTTTTTGTGGTTTGATTTATAGATAAACCATGTTGGGCCACTCCCCCTGTCTACATCACATTTGCCTCCTTCTTAAATAGGACTAATAGCAGAGGTGCAGTCAAGACTTAATATAGCATTTCATTCATGACTTCAGAGAAACTCTGTGCTCTATGTCAACAATCTACATGATGATTAGATTTGCCCTTTGCCATTTCCTTGCAGGTAACAACTGCTTCTTTGTACATTAAGAGGTACTGTATTTACCTTTACTTCTTAAATCAATAATCTGTCCAATTCTCCTTACAGCAGGTTTTTCTCTTGGGGTTCAAGTCCATCAGTCTCCCACTGCTCTCATTAGAAATGCTGGTGATGGTGTGCAACTTGTCTGTACCCATGGAAAAACTGACTACAGAGTGATGCTGTGGTATCAGCAGTCACTTGAAGACCAGACTTTAAAACTCATTGGCTATGTGGAGTATAGCCAAATAACCCTCGAAGAATTCTATAAAAAGCATTTTAATATCATAGGAGATTTAAGTGGAAATACAGCAAAGAATGGTTCTTTATTTATAGTGGACCTAAAAGAATCCAACCACAGCGCAGTGTACTACTGTGCAGCTCAATATGCACAGTGAGGTAGATCTCCTTTGAACAACACAAAAACTAAATACCATCTATTCTCAACTGTTGTTTTGAGTTAAGTCTTTGAGATGCCCTTAGAGCTGCAATCAAGGTTTCTGACAAGTTTTCATCATAATTTCCTTATACGTCTGCTGAGTTTTCCCATATTCAGTCAAAGCAAGAGCAGTCATTTTCTTGTCATCTAACAAGTAACGTGGCCTTTCCTGGATGTACAAGTCTAGATTGTTTTCTTGTTCAAACAGATCAAATCAATCCTGTCCAATTCTGCTTACAGCAAGTATTTCTCTGGAGGTTCAGGTCCATCAGTCTCCCTTTGCTGTCAGAAACACTGGTGATGACATTCAAATTTTCTGCAAACATGTAAGCACTAACAAAAGAGTGATGCTGTGTGTACCAGCAGTCACCAGGGTACAAAGCTCTGACACCTCTTGGACAGCAGAGACTGAATTTCAGTGCAGGATTGCAGGAGTTACATATAATGGAATTTACAATGGAAAAATTTGTACACATAACTAAGGCAACGTCTAATAATGCTCAGCCAACATTTGCATATAGATTGCAAGATGACTGGCCAGATGTGCCGCATTAGATGCACAAAACTCCTTGCTGGATAACAGACTTGGTACACTCCCTATGATACTTCGAGCCACCTCTAGTGTAGCAGCATCTATCACTAGAATATAAAACACATTTCAGTGATATCCATGCAAACCACAGAATAAAAAATAAATCAAATACATCACCCAGAAAAAAAACATGGGAACCCAAACAGCAGTGCCAGTGATGTCAACGTTAACAATGTTAATCCTCAGTCTTCTCAGACAGGTAATGGTGATGTAACTAATGTGAAGCAGCAGTACAAAGACAGGTTTTTGGCTAACTGGCTAAGAATATATCTGTGGCCAGTGATGTGCCCTTTAAGGGCCACTACTTCCTCATACATAAGTCTTGAAAAGAAAAGATTCAGCAAAAAATGTGATGGATAATGCTATTGACATTGCAAAGTTGCAGTGTGAGGAGGAAACGAAGGGGCCTCTCAAAACTGCCTACTTTATAGACGAAAATGCATTTGCAAATGAAAATCTGGAATTTTACGGTTTTTAAGGGAAAGAGAAAGAAACTAAATTAGAGGAAGATGAAGTTAGGCTCTGATATCTTTACATCACTTCCTGCCCCTCCTTCTGATCTAGAAAGTTAGGCAGACTCCAGCTGGTTCTTCATAAATCAACATGACGCCATCTCGTCTGATCATATGCATCATGACTGTGTTCTGGATTAATATATAAGTATAATTTATTATTTAAGCCACTTTTTCCATTTAATTTACAAATTAATCCTTAAAAGTTGTTGAAGATATAGGAACAGGATAATATTTACATCCACTTTAACTGCTTTTTTCTTGCTTCTGCTTTCCCAGTAATATAATCAAGCACAAAGTATGGTCTCATCCAAAGGTAGCAAGAAATTTGAGACCAACTCAAAATTGCTTCTTCATCTCTTTACAGGAGTTTACCTCAGCAAAGAAAAACAACTATTTCAAAGTCCAGCTTACCTATTAGGGAAACCAAATGGTGAAGCCATCCTGACCTTCACTCATAAAATCTCAAGTTATGACACTATACTCTGGTATCAGCGCTTAGCAGGAGACACTTCCCTAAAGCTGATTGGCTATATGTATTATAAAAGGGCCACGGTTGAGACATCATTTCAAGGCCGCTTCAATGTGAGTGGAGATGGAGAAAAGTCAGCTGTTCTTCATATCCAGAACCTACGTCACCCTGAAGACAGCAAAGAGTATTTTGCAGCTGCAAGCATAGATGCACAGTAATAAAGACAGTGACTCTGTTATACAAAAACCTCCATAATGATGCAGCAGATCGGAAAACCAATGGCATTATGTGACAGCTTTGAAAAGCAGCTCATTAAGCAGTTCATAAAATAATTTTTGTCACAGCATTCCATACATTTACTAGGTAAGAGCCAATCAAAAGATGAAAATACAAATGTTTGCAAAATGTAAAAATAATGTAATATTTTTCACTCAAGGGGAAATTGGCAGACAAGCATGGCACTGACAGGAATAGACTTGTTGTGCTGAGGAACTGCAGGGCTCTCTCCACTGAAACGTTTTGTTTCTTGGTGACCGTGTTTTAGTACTCCAAGTTACCCTGAGGTTGCTTTTCAGTCACATATTTGTGACTTTGTGACCATGTTTTCTGTTCACATTACACAGTTGCAACTCACAATGATTTGAATTATTGAATCTTATTTTCTAAAAAATTATTCCTTTGGTTTAATAAAATGTCCAAATATGCTCACTTATGGCAGCAAATCTTCACAGGCAAGAAACTGACAATAGGACTGACAAAATATTGTCAAAACAGAAGCTGGAAAATTTTTGGCTGATCAACTAATCAATTTGTCAACGAATAATTTGAACTGTACTTGGCAGAGACCAACCACTTAACTGCATGTTACAGATTCATTTTTTTCTGACATGTAACTAATAAGACTGAAATGCAACCTCATGTCATAAAAAAAATAAAATAAAATAAAAAATAATGACAGATTGGAAGGGGGAAAATGTCTTTGATGTCTTACATAATAATACAACCTATATTTGGGTTGAAATCATGCAAATAATGACTGTCCTGTCTTAGTAGGTGAGAAACCTAAAGTTTTCATGAAGTCTGAGAAGCAGATTCAACCTATAGATGGAGGCACAGCACATGGTACACAGCTTTTATCAGGAGGATGTGGTGATGAGTTAACTGACGCACAGAGTCACTAGACCTCCTCAAACTGAGCCCTTTTTTCTTCAGAGCAATACTTTTGTCACATCAATGCCTGACAATGTCTTCATCTATGCAAACATTTGGTTTTCTTTTCATCTGTTTTTCTGGTAAGGTGTCACAATTCAGTAATAGGATTTAAGTCATTATTTGTATTATTTTTTGTTAAGCAATTTGAAAACTCATGTTAAAAACAGATTTGTTTTTGGTCTGTATAAATAACATTCTCTAAATCTGCTTTCTCAACAGGTCAGGTGAGCACTGTTACATTTCAGCAATCCCCTCCACAGATAGTGAAGGAAAATATTCAAGTCCAGATTGACTGCAGTCATAATGATAACACGCTTCTATTAATGCTCTGGTATCAGCAAAGAAAGGACAGTCTGTCTATGATCCTCATTGGGTATGGAAGTGGAAATAGCCCCCCCAATTATGAGGGGCAGTCTGAAAAACAATTCAAGCTCATAAGAGAAGACACAACAAAAGGAGCACTTATTATTCAAAGAGCAAACCTATCAAACTCCGCTGTTTATTTCTGCGCTGCCAGTACACAGTGATGTGGTTTAACTCCACTCCCTCACTAAAAACCCTGGTCTTTTTTCTGTATACAAGATGTGTTCAATTGCACAAGCAGAAATGCCTCTCTTTTTACAGATTCTCATTGAAGGAAGCTGGGTTTCTTCTGCAGCAGCAGCACAAGCCTGGAGGATGTCTCCAGCTGTGACTGGATTTCTTCTCATCTTGTTTCCATGTAATTAAATCAGTTAATAATAATAAATAGGGTGTTCATTTTATGACCTATGCCTTTAAAAACTGCATTTTTCTTCACAGATCAAACAAAGAGTGTGACCTTTCAGCTGTCCCATCCAAAAATAGTCAACGAAGCAGCCAGGATGGAAATTAAATGCAGCCACGATGATAATAACCTCTATGTAATGCTCTGGTACCAGCAGAAAGAAAGTGGTTTGAGCTTGATAGGATATAGCTACTTTGGAAGCAACCCCACATATGAGTCGCAGTTCAACAATCATTTTGAGATCACAAGACAGGATCTCCAAACAGGAGCTCTGATTATTCACAAAGTGATTCTATCAGATTCAGCTGTGTATTTCTGTGCAGCCAGAACACAGTGTTGTGGCTTATCTCACCCCACTGCTAAAAACCCTGTTCTCTTTCTTCTTTCAAGATCCTAAGAGGCTGGTGGAATTAGCCTCAAAACAGCTAAATTATTGTTCTGACATTGCCAAAAGAGACTTATTTAAACTCACCAGATCATAAATAATAATATGATTCCTCACTATACAGGTTGTAATGTGAAGAACTGCATTACAGTCAGTTAGACAAACAGCATTGAAAAGCATTTAAGACATTTTGCTAGAGCTAAACATTGTAAACACTGTATTGTAATTATTTTGGATGACATTGTGATTGCAATATGCGTTACAACGTCAGTTATTATTGAATGAATTTTGTTGGGGCTTGTACCAGACAAACGCGTCCCCCTGCATCTGAAGAATATAATTTGTAGGCCAGAGCAGCTCATTAAAATATTAACTGTATATTGAGCCACAGCAAACAGACCTGTGTTATAAATAAAGAGTAAGGTGTGATAGCAAGAACAAAGTAAGGCAAAGCAGTAACCAAATTGGAAATGCATTGATTGAGCAATCAATTTAACGTCAAACAAGTATTCATACTTCCTCAAAACAACAGCATCAAAGCATCATTCATAGGCCACACAACAACCAAACAAAAAAGCTCAGCCACTCCAACAATTAATTCAAAATCAGCTCATCCCAATTCCAGTACTTATATACATACACAAGATGACAAAAGCATAACAAAAATGAGACTCTTTGAGTCCCACTTTTATTTTGTTTATTAAACTGCGTTGAACCTGTGACCATCATCTTTTCTCAAAACAGACAACAACAGTGAAGGTTTGGCTTTATATATATATGCTTATCAAAATATGAAACCATGTAATCACATAGTATTCAGTAACTGTTTAAGACTGATGAAATGATGATGTAATTCATGGCTTCTCCAAGAACAGTAAATCTTTTAAAAAACTTTAGGCACCTGTTGGAAGGTGAAGGTAGCAGACCTGCCTTCAAGGCCAAATGGGTATTACTCTAACTTGAACCTAAATTTAACCCTCACCATTTGACCTATCAGTCTTACAATGTTAAATCTGAACTAACGTTGTCTTATGACGCTTAGATTTAACGTGACGTTAACCTAACCCCGACTAGTAATGTTTACACTTACAACCATGAATGCAACTACAAATTGTTGATGTCGGCTAACAACATATAGCAACAAACCCTTACCTGGATGAGGTGAAACTGTAATTCTTGGCATCTCTAAGGAGGGTAAACTTTTTTTTTTTTTTTTTTTTTTGAAGGGGTCCAAAGCAGCCAAAGGGGGCAAAAAAACTTCCGCTTCAAACTGGCGGTCGACATTTATGTCCAACCGTTGGCTAGTTGGTGGGAACAACAACCACATCCACCCGGAGCTGAGAGCACGGCGAAAAACAGCATAATTCCTCCACATAGCCGTCCGGAAACCTGCTGCTGGTGAGCCATCTGTAAAATATGACTGTTTCTTGTACAAAACTATACAAACTAACAATTTTTTTTTCTTCAGAGCTAATTCTTAGCTAACAGCCGGTAGCTCGAGCGCGAGCAGGAATTGGAGCATTAACGGTCGAACCGAGTGGGCGGGGCGTTGGCTTTTTAAAACACTGCCAATCAAGCGGTGACCAATCATGCTCAGCGCAGGCCCAACGTCAGCAGGCTTTTATCCAATCACCTGAGAAGATGATTTAAACCGAACACGTTTGAAGCACAGGACCATACTGTTAGTCCCAACATTTTTTTTATTTTTTTTTACTGTTTAATATTTTTGTTATGTGTTTTTTTTTCTGCAACAATGTAATTTCCACACTGTGAGACAAAAAAAGGAATTTCAATTTGAAATGAATTTCAATTTAATCTTGTTCACAGCAAAGGGCAATTGAGGCTGATTAAACAGAAGGCAAATCAATAATTGGGTCTTAAATATTACTTTTTTATTTAATTTTTTTTTCAGAGGAGAAATATACTCTAAATGTACTGACTAAAAAGCAAAACTATAGCACAAGTGTTTTTTTATTTTATTTACCTAAAAATATTTACCCATGAAGACAATTATATTCATCATCAAGAATGCATTGGCATTGATATATTTACCATACATAGTAAGATGAATTAAACATGCTATTATATATATATATAAATCTGGCTTGTAACTGGTTTAGAGGTTGGTAGGCTATAAAAATACTAACTTCTGTAAAAAATATATAATTAAACAATACAGTTACAAATATAATTAACTAGTCTTTTTATAGTTCAGTTTTTCAGTTTTGCTTTGTTTTGGGGTTTTTTTTAAACACAAACACAAACAGAGCAGTCACTCCATGAGCCTCATTGGGTACACAGTACTCCTGAGTGACCCAATCTACGAGGGCCAGTTTAGAAACAGATTCCTGTTAAAGAGAGAAGACAGAGTGAGAGGATCATTCTCTCACGCTAATAACAAAAAGTTGCACATTACATCATTGTAAGGTAATCACTATTAAATTCAATCATTTTTCACATTCTATGGAATTTTTACTTTTTAAATTTTATTTACAGTTTTAATGGTCCATAATTTGTTTCAAATAAAATATTCAATAATTCACTCAATTTTAGAATCTACCTGAGATGTAACTCCGCTCACACAGTCTTACATTCATTTTAATATTTTAGTGTCTGTCAGATGCTTTTCTCCGTGGCAGCATTATGTTTGGTGTAACCATTAAATGTTTGATGTTTGCACTCAATGAGATGCCCCATATCAACAACACACATTTAATTTAGCTATTCTGAACCTCATCTTAACTGTGCCCCTATGCAAAGTGTGAGTGGATAATCAGTGGGAAATATTGAAAGTACTTACCCTCCAATCATGTGACCATGGGAGCATGTGACTTTATGTTTCCTTTGAGGTGCAGAAAGTGAGAGTGCATCATTCTTCTGGAAGACAGATCACAGCTAACATGCTGGTCACAGCCCTTTATCTGTCACTTCTTTTAAACTGAGGTGGGTTTTTATGTATTAACTCATAATGGATGTACTAGTTAACCAGCACTTTAGAGATTAAATTTCCTACACATTTACATATCTGAGTGAATTTACTGTTCTGTAAATTGAGGTGAGACACAATCAGATATTATTCATCATGTGCTGCAGGTCTCACTATTGTGGTTCTGCAGCCTGGAGATCAACTGTCTCAGCCAGGGGTCATGGTGATGGTGGAGTGCAGTCTGGGTCAAGGATTCAACATGCTCAGCTACACCATGTACTGGTACCGGCAAAACCACTTCAGCGTCTCATTGGAGTTACTCTTATCAGAGTACGACCAGTCTGTGGGGCATTTCCAGGCTTCTATCGATAAAGCCAAAAACAGCTTCTCTCTTAAAATAACTGAAGTGTTTCTCAATGACAGCAGCACCTACTACTGTGCTGCCAGTCACTGTGATGCACACACACCAGACAGTCATACAAATAACAGTTCTGATTGTCAGACTAGATATACAGGCAGGAAAGAGCTGTGGCTGGTGTGGTTTGATGCTGAATTTACAGGAGGCACAATGAACTGTGTCAGAAAGGTTGTAACGTCTTTTATTTGGTCTTTTTATTTGGATCTGATCAGATGATAAATATGAGTGCAAGCAAACATTAAAATCAGACAGTTTTGATTATGCAATGATGCATATGCAGCAGAATCCTATGAATGTTAATTGTAAAGGCTTATATTATTATTATATTATATGTGCCCTTATTATTAGGATATGTTTTTCCACACCCTAAAATGACAGGAAATTTTTCTTGTAGCAAGTAATTCAAATTAGCTCAGTGACTACACAAGGTCAGAAATGTTTAAGGGGGCAATAATGGTATAAATCATGAATTTGAGTAAACCAGGTCCACATCTCTGCTTCACTGTCATATTGGGATGAGCATCATAAGGCAATGAAACTCAGACTACACAGACATGCTAGCATCTCTGAGAGGTGTCACTCAAATGCAACAGTCCTTTGAACTAAATGCAAACATCATGCTTACAATGATAATACTAGCATGTTCATCTGGTATAATTTTTACCATTTTATTTTAGCTTGTTAATTTGCACTGAACAGAAATACCATATGAGGCTGTAGTTGGTTAATGAAATCATTAGTTCTGTGGGTATTTGGTCATGAACCAAAGCATTGGGACAATTTAAGTTTTTACCTGGTGATCATGTCACATACAGGTCAGGTTTTTATAGTTAATACTGAGGAAAATATCAGATAAAGTAATGCCAATCCACCCAATAGTTAATAACGATTGATGATCCCATCCCTCGCCATTCTGTGCCTCAAAGATTAACAGCTGTTCTGCAGCATGTCCCACTTTTACGAGCAGCACTAGTTTAACTGTCCTTGCAGAAAGTACAAACTCACGCTAATATCATATTATGGTACTGAAGTAATTCCTGATTTGTCTGATACAGCAGAAAAGTTCACATTTTATTACTTTCACTCTCTGTTTGTCTCTGTTGCAATAATCTAAAAGTCCATGTCCAGAATCTGCTGTAGAAGCAACAATCACTTTTTCTCCTCAAAAGAATGACTGTCAGTGTTTGTACAAGGAACTTCAGCTGCAGTTGCTGGTTGGTGGCCACTAGGAGACTGTAGCTGCCCTGAGAAACAGGGAGGAGAAGGAAGATCAGTTCAGTACATTATATTAATAGAACATGAAGTTACGCCTGCAACTGCTCAGCCTGAGATGTGACTGTGGAGGCAGGTGCATCTGATTTTTGTTACTTTTAAGCATATGATCACTGTGAAAATGAAGCTGCTCTTGGTTGCAGTTCTAATCTCCATTGGTAAGAACATTTGAATCCGACTGAAAGAAAACTATCATGTGTTTCTTTCCTTTACATGTGTCCTAATTGAAGTCATTCATGTATTTGTTTTGTTTTTCAGATTTCTCATTCTGTGCAAAAGTTATCCAGCCTTCGTCTGAATTCAGTCAGGAGGGAAACCTGACTGTAACTTTGCAGTGTGAACAATATGAGTCTATATTACTACATGTACTGGTACAGACAAAGCAACAGAAGATGGAGCTGGTAGCATATTCTACGAGTAATGACGTGTTTACCATTGAACCTCCTTTCAACAAATCCAAGTTCACCATGTTGCGGCCTACAGTGCTCCTCACCTCCTTGCAGATACACGCTGTTAGGGCGGGAGACTCAGCTGTGTATTACTGTGCCTCTAGTAGAGCACAATGGATCAGAGAGCCTCAGCAGCTTAACAACAACCTCAGGAGGAAGAGATGGCAGGGAGGTGGGGTGAGTGGGAAGGGTTAAGATGTGGGGTCCCTGAGCAGGAGTTTGAGACAGACTAACATCATTGTGACATGAATATATGAAAGAAAAAGTTTTAAAAAAGCAGATTGATTAACATCTATTCATTAATTAAAGCTACAAGAGCAGCTCCTCTGAAGTTCAGTGATGCAACAACACCACAGAGTTGATCGGCTCTGATAAGTGAGCAAGTGTTAACATAGTAAAGTTTATTTGACACATTCAGTATTATTGTTTCTCATCTGTGTAACACTCTTATTTAGTCTCTGCTTTTTTTATTTCATATCTCATGTAAAGTTTATACGTCAGCCTTGTGATCAACTGCTGACCTGTCCAGGATGTGCTCCACCTTTGCTGGGAAGACTCTAAAAGTGGTATCGCTAATGAAGGAATTACTGCTTTCTTTAATTTCATTTCTGCAGCCTACAGAGAATTGAAACTTATGGAAACTATTTATCACATTTATTTATCATACAATGACCTCTACAGGATTCATGTGGGATTACACTAGGGGTTAACAAAAGTCAGTCAAATAAAGTGTTTTGCAATCTGGTGAAGAAGTGGTCTGGAAAAGATGTATTTACACATTTATCACAGAAATGCTTATAATGCTTCACAGTCAAGCAAATAAAGAATATAAATGGTTCTGGTTTAAACACAAACTGGTTGTTGTACCAATCATTTGGTTACATAATTTTAATTAGATCCTTTAATACATTAACAGACAGATTAATGTTATAATAAAAAACAGCTTTACTTTCTTTGCAGATTCATATTATTAAAATAAAATGTAAGATGGTGTATTGTAAACCAGCAGTTCATACAATAATTAAACTTAGTTCCACCATCACCACTGATGCATCAATAATTGTGTAATGTATGTTGCATTTAAAGTTTGTTTGCTTTTACTTCACATATATTGTGTTTTCATTATGTCTACTGAAGTAACAAACTGAATTTACAACTTACTAACTTTAACTTGTATTTGTAAACTGTAGTATCATATATTTATGATTTATTGTGGCAGATAGATTGAGTATGAATTTTGTTTAAGGACATGACACCTACAATGTCTTTACCCTGTGATGATGTAATGACTGATAGATGACGTCATTACTTATCAAAATCAATAAAACGCTCTTTTCAATGGACAGACATTAATATGGTGAGCTCTTCCAAAGTCGTGTTGTTTTTCTTTTATGCAAAGTATTATGTAAATGAGAGTCTCCTTGGTTCATAGATAACTGGGTGGATAAAGAGGTGTGACCATGAGGATGTCATTTCCTCTGAAGAGCTACAAACTCTCCCTTTTCCTTCCCTCTGTTCCTGCTTCTTTTCTTAGTCAACACTGAAATAGCAACAGTCAGATTGGAGCCTGTTCTGCTCTCAGTCAGCCCAACCTGTACAGCTGCTCTCACAGAGATGGAGGCTGAGATATGGAGAGACTGGGTGGGGGAAGGAGAGGGGAGAGAACGAGAAAGACTTCAAGTTTTTGTATGATGCTTTTTCACTGTGGGGACAGGGGGGGCACGGTGATACAATCCCATAGAGCCGCTGTACAAAAACCTCCTCCCATTAACACCCATTGTGTTAACAGCTACATGCCACTTGAAACACTTGGTAGAAGCAGAAAGCATCAATATTGTGAAGGTGTGTATGATGCCAGGACACTTTGACACTGAAAAGTCCATTTAAATGTAGGAACATGCAGGAGAGAAGCTTGAAAAATTACTTTCAGATTTATATTCAGATCATCTGGATACTTCTTTTACTCATCTTGACACACACAAACTTTGGACATTATGTAGCTCATGCTGCATGGATAAACCTCCTCCATTCTCTGGATTATTAGACTGTGTCTTAACATGATGATTATGGAGAGATTTGTGACTTTTTGGTAGAGGGGACAGTCAGTGTGACACTGGAACTGAAGCTTACTTTGGAAAAGGAACAAAACTCACTGTCTTGGGTAAGTCAGAGCTCTCACAACTTCAGTTCACTGCAACTAACTTAAAAAAAATAAACCAAGCTGGTGTGAAAGTGAAGGAAAAACTAAAACTATTCAAAACTGACATATTGAACTGAACAGAGACACTGTGACCTATACTGATCCTGCTTACTTTGGCCAAGGAACCAAACTGACGGTTTTAGGTAAATATTTCTGTTTATCAATGTATTTTGGTAAATTCTACATTGTTTTAGAGTCTTACTATGAGATGAAGTATCAGTAAAACATTACAAACAGAGTTGTGGTAGAAAAAGACACAGGAGTTCATGCTAAGTATTTTTGCACTGTGACAATGCCAATGAAGTTTATTTTGGAAAAGGAACAAAACTCACTGTCTTGGGTAAGTCAGAGCTCTCACAACTTCAGTTCACTGCAACTAACTTAAAAAAATAAACCGAGCTGGTGTGAAAGTGAAGGAAAAACTGTTGAAATATTGAACTGAACAGAGACACTGTGACCAACAATCAGCCTGCTTACTTTGGCCAAGGAACCAAACTGACAGTTTTAGGTAAATATTTCTGTTTATCAATGTATTTTGGTAAATTCTACATTGTTTTAGAGTCTTACTATAAGATGTACTTGGGTTCGTGCTCAGATCAGTGCTTTTTGATGCTAAGGCTAAACGCTGTGTCAATTATGAAGCTTATTTCGGGCAGGGAACAAAACTGACTGTTCTTGGTAAGTAAAACATCAAACTTTCTTATTATGAATTCAGCTGAAGAATAAGTAAAAAAAACTACTAAAGTAGGTCTGTTGTTTGGGTACATTTCTCTTGGTGCATAAAACTTGTAAAAACCAGACTGTAGTGCAGCAAATGTTGTTTTAGATTTACAGAAAATTTAGATTTGAGATAATAAACTAAATTCAGAAGCAACTAAATAGTGAAAAAGCAAAGGCAAAGCAGTGTGTTGGGCTGTTTTGAGCACTGATCAAGTTCACTGTGACTCTGGATATAACCCTCAATTTGGTGGAGGAACAAAGTTAACTGTATTAGGTAAGAAATTTATTTCATATTCAGTCTGTGAGGTCTGTGGTAAGAAATCAGAGCAAATGTCAACAAACAAACAAAAAAAACCCCATTGTATTTGAAGGAACACATTTACTGTTTTCAAGCTGTGTGGTTTAACTTCAGTTCAGAGCTTTTTGTTCTTCAGTTTAAACACTGTGTCAGTACGAAGCTTATTTTGGCCATGGAACAAAACTGACCGTTCTTGGTAAGTAAGACATCAAAACTTCATCATAAATCTTCCTGTAAAACAAGCTGAAGCAGGTCTGCAGCAAATTATGCTTTTAGAGAAAAGTGAGATTTAAGATGATAGAGTAAATTTAAAAACAACTAAAATGTAAAGGGGCGAAGTAAAAGGAGCAACTTTGTCTATTTTGAGCACTGATCAAGTTCACTGTGACTCTGGTGGTGTTGCAGAGGCTCATTTTGGTGGAGGAACAAAATTAACTGTATTAGGTAAGAAATTTGAACAAATGGAAAACAGCATTGTAATTGTAATTTTTCTTTAGGTCTAGTTGTGTTTTTTTCTTGATCTTAAACACTGTCAGTACAAGCTTATTATTATTTTTTTATTATTTGGGCTCAAAACTGGCCGTTCTTCGTGAGTTAAAGTCGAGTCCAACAGGGAAGTGAATTAGAGTTTTGTACTGTGTCCAACTTGCACAAAACAGGATGGAGATGTTGGTAAAAGGACAGTTATGCTGATCACAAAGCTAAAAGGTACAGAGGCAAAGTAAAAGTAGCATCTTTGGCTGTTTTGGGCACTGATCAAGTTCACTGTGACTCTGGTGCTACAGAGGTTTACTTTGGTAGAGGAACAAAGTTAACTGTATTAGGTAAGAAAACTTTCTAAAGGTCATTAAATATTGTTGAAATACAGTTTTATTAAGATACTGTTGTTGGCTCAAACGGATCCTCAGTGATTATGTTTATAACCATTACTAGAATAAACCATCATAAAATAACCACAAAAACATGAGGAGATGTTTAAATGGTGAAAATAAGTCAAGGATGTTTTGTATCAAAGTGGAAGTTTTTAGGCAATTTTATTTGTATAGCCCATTTTTACAAACACTTTGTCTCAAAGGGCTTTACATAGTCAAAGAGTGAAAAAGTGGGGATAAAGAGAAACAATAGGAAGGGTTTTTGTCACACTTCAACACCTCTGTGCTCATACAGCGAAGCTTACTTTGGAGCTGGAACTAAACTCACTGTTTTAGGTAAGAAAACCTGGAAAAAAATAACCTCAGATTGATTCACAGCTTGTTTCCTGTAAGTAAGAATTAAATAAATGGCCAGTATGAAAAATATACTTTATCTATACTTTAATTTCATTCTATTGAACAAAGTATTGCCTTTTTAGAAAGCTCAAAAGAAGTAATGGTGAAGGTTTATCCACTAAAAACAAGTCTTGTCTGAGTTCTCCAGTAAAAGTAGTGTAGCAATGAAACATTTGGCTCTATGCCCAGAGTATTTCTCTCACAGCGACTTCTTATCAGCTGTGAAATACTGTGAGCTCCCAGTCAGAGGCTTACTTTGGAGCTGGAACAAAACTCACTGTCTTAGGTAAGATGGTGGAAATAATTCAAAGTAACAATAATCAATGCTAATGTAATCTTCTATAAGATATTTTTTGCAAACTGGTTTGGTTTGATATTTACCAGGTTGGAGCTGAGTGTTTTTTTTTAATCTCCTCAGTTTAAACTCACCTTAAATCAAAGTTATAAAGGTGTCTCATTTTATGCAGTATGGTGATGTCTTATTTCAAAAAGGTTTTTAGTTTTAGATCAGAAAAGAGAGCACAAAGCCAGTCTACAGCTTTCAGTGCTGAGCAGCTCAGCTGTTTTTTCTGCAGCCTTGTATCAGTGTGACCAACTATAACCCTGCTTACTTTGGCAGTGGCACCAAACTGACAGTATTGGGTAAGAAAATGATCAAAATCTTGTGCATAAATGTTTGTTTTTCTGAGATTCATTTCACCTAAATAAGCAAAACTTTTTCTAAGTTCAGTTTATTTTTGTAAAAAACTGTTCTGGAGTCAAAACAGCAAAAGAAAATGTAAAATGTCTGAACTAAATACAAAAGATAAACCTCTGAGGTAAAAGACTTCGTACAGTTTAGAGCCAAGACCTGCTGTTGTAGGTAATACTTTTTTTTTTTTTTTTAAGCTGTTAAAAAAAATAATAATAAAAAAATCAGTCTTTTTGCATTAGTTCATATGTGAGATATATATGATACAATGATAGTACAATATATGGACTGGTTTGTGAGAATCTCACACATGTGGTAGAAAGAGTTAGAGGTTCTTTCAGCTCCTTTACTATAGATCTTTGTCAGTTTTTAACATGTCAGTCAGCGTTGTGCTCAGGGCTATCCTGCTTATTTCGGAGAAGGAACTAAACTGACAGTTCTTGGTAAGTTTACTGTTCTAATTTAAAAAAAACATCTATATTAAGACATGAAGTCTTGTTGAAGCTCAGTGTGAGTTATGTAACTGTTCTGGAGTCAAAACAGCAAAAGAAAATGTAAAATTTCTGAACTAAATACAAAAGATAAACCTGTGAGGTAAAAGGCTTTGTACAGTTTAGACCCGAGACCTGCTGTTGTAGACAATACTTTTTATTAGGCTGTAAAACAAAAAAAAAAAAAATATATATATATCTTTTTTTGCATTAGTTCATATGTGAGATATATGTTACAGTGATAGTACAATATATGGACTGGCTTGTGAGAATCTCACACATGGTAGAAAGAGTTAGATCTTTGTCAGTTTTTAACATATCAGTCAGCGTCGTGCTCTTCCACTTATCCGACTTATTTTGGAGAAGGAACTAAACTGACAGTTCTTGGTAAGTTTACCGTTCCAACTTAAAAAAAAAAAAAAAAAAAATCTATATCAAGAAATGAAATCTTGTTGAAGCTCAGAGTGAGTTATGTAACTGTACTGATCATGTGGTATTTGAAGTTGATGTCTTCATGTCTAGATTCTGTTCTTGAGATGTCACATGTAATTTTGTAAATCTACAGGCTTTAATTTAGTGATTTATTTCCTTTGTCCCTGCACAACCAGAACATGAAGTCATCCCACTAAAAGAGGAAAACTTGGAAGTGCTTGGACCTTCATCAAAGGAATGTCGAAACCTGAAAGACAATCAAAAGAGGAAGAAGACCTTACTGTGTATGGCCACTGACTTCTACCCAGACCATGTCCATATGTTCTGGCAGCTTAACGGGAAAAATGTTACCATAGGTGTGGCCACTGGCACTCCTGTCAAGAAGGGTAAAGTCTACAGTATCACCAGTAGGTTGAGGGTCCCTGCCGATGACTGGAGCAACCCCAAGAATAACTTCACGTGCATTGTCAACTTCTTTGATGGGTCCAAGAATAACATAAGTCAAAAATCAATTTTTGGAGTTGTAGGTATGTTCATGTGGAATTCAGAACCTGATCTTTTCACTGCTGGACATACATGTAAACAATCATCTATTCTTGTCTAATCCATTTCTTATTTTCCCATCAGATGGAAAAAACTACATGACCAAAGGTAAATATATCGTCCTGTGGTTCTGTGCACTTCACTGCATCAATTCTACCATGTTTATCAGCAAACTGAAAATATCTGAAACATACCCATAGCAAAAATCCATAAGCACACATATGTAGAAACTAAGAGTAGCTGCATACATAAAGTGCACAGGATATTTCATCTTTGAATTGTGTAACTCATTTGACTGTTTGAACTTTGTGCAGGGAGATATTTGAAGACCACACAAAATGCCAAACTCTCCTACAGTATTTTCATCATCAAGAGCAGCATCTATGGAGCCTTTGTGGCGTTTCTGGTGTGGAAACTTCAGGTTTGTCAATTCCAATGTTTTTCATGGACTTTCCTTGGCACAAAGCAGGTTCCATATGTTTCAGCAGGTAGTAAAAAGAGCTCATCGCATTAAGAGGTTCTGTTTGTTCTGTTTGTTTCAGGGAAAGAAGAACTGAGAGCTGAGCTGGTGCATATCAATTCTGGGAGATGGAGCATCTTACTTTGTGTAAATAAAATTGAAAACAATAGTTATACTTCTATAAAGCTGTAGTTACTATGCTTTTGCACTTGCATGTTCTGCAGTAGATTAGCAGTTTTGTGCTTAGTCCTTTTACAATGTTAAAATGATAACAACCAGGCAAATAGTTATTAGGTTTGTATAGGTAATTACTTTATAAGCCTATGTCTGTCCTGTTTGTGTGCTAAATTTCCTTCTTAATAAAAGTATTTTGGTGGACCTTGACGAATATGTTATGTCTTCTTCTTTTCAGTTTGTCCTGAGAATGACAAACTACTAAAATGTTCAGTATGTATAGGAGTCTAACAGAAATGGACGTGATCAATCTTCCTGTCAGAGACTGTTCACACACTGTGGCTAATTTAAAATAAAAAAGAATGAGACAGATCAGCTACAATGTCTGTTAGTTGCTCCAAACTGTAGCTGTAATTGTTTCCATCACCCCCTCAGTGTTTTCACATCTCATATCAACACTGATCTGATGGTGTGAGTTATTTTTAGCAGCTCATCAACCAGCCCGTTTTCTTAGAAAAATCTTCTACTTACACGTATTGAAACATCTCAGCTCGGGGAAACTTCACAAGCTTCTTTTGGTTGATAATAAGTTTTTTCCAATGAACAAACTGAAATGTGACTCATGTTGAACCAGTAAATGTAACTTATAAGTTAAATTCCATCAACTCTCCTGTATTAATTGAACCTATTAATGTGGATTTACTTGAGTCATATCCAGTTTCAACATAAGTGGATGTTTTACAGTTCTTCAATTTCAATTCTTCCTTTAGTCAGAAGCCAAGTAAACGTTGAGACATGAGTATACAACATAAAAGGATATAGACATTTTCATCCATGTACAAAAGAAGGTCAGAGCTGGTGTTGGTGAGGAGACAGACTGAGGCTTGAAACTATGCAGAGGAGCAGAGAGCAGCAACAAAGGAGAGGATGTGGTCACATAGCAGCCTGCAGTTTGTTCTCTCTGTTGAGAAATGACAAAAGTGCAAACATCCACTTCACCACAACCTCCGGTTCACAGGCTGCACCTGCAGCTCTGCACCAACTCACACCCACAATGCACATCTCTGAGCAAACAGCTGAGAAAACAGTGTCAACTGAAGCTACAGCATCAACTTCAGTATGTGTTGTATTTCATAGCTGTTCACAGCTGTTTACTGTGACCTGGTGCACCAATTTACATTTGAAGTGTTGAACATTATCAACATATATCAACAGAACCACTGTCAGATACTATTCTGTATATGTTAAACATAACTGGGTCATATGCTAAAAGCTTCTGTCCAAACAGTCGCTCATTAAACTTATTTTTCACCTGCAAAGCCTCCATTGGGACTGAGACAGAGGAAGACTACGCTCCTCTTCCTCCACCTGTTTCCTTACAAACATGTCTGTGCTGGCTGGAGTCTCATAAACAGGAAACAGAACCTGGTGTATGTTGGTAATTACATCTCCTTTACCTTTAGCTCAATGTATCAGCTGCTGTTTTCATCTCTGCTAGAGAACAATCAAAGTTTCAAATGATTAGATTTCTATTTACATTATTATAGTATTGTAAATTATTATTGTATAATTAGACAGTATTTATTTTAGATGGTAACTCCCAGAGCAGTGTCTGTGCCATGCACTGCTGCAGGAGGGTCATACGAGTGCATTTTTAAAGTTAGGGTGAATCTTTAAACTGTTATGAAGGTAAAAGCAGCTCCAGCACCTACAGGTTTATTATTATTTTAAATAATTTTTTATTATTGTTGTTAATATGGTTATATAAAACTCACCATATTCACAACAATAATGAAAATAATTCATATTTATTATTTTTGTTGTTATTATTGTTGTTGAAGTGAGTCGTCTTTGTCTTTTGACCTGAGCTGCTTGGCAACTTAATTTCCCTCTGGGGAGAAATAAAAGTACATCCATCCATAATAAACAGATCGACAGCAAGTCGGAGCACATTGTCAAACTATATTTTTAAAACCATTTTTTGGGATGTAAAAACAGAGCAACGTGCAACCTGAGATACATTTAGTTATAAATCTAAACGTTTTCATATGGGACTTTTGTATTGGACCAAGGCTGTAACTTCCTGTAGCTTGTAGCTAAATGGTCTGAGCTAAATCAGCAGAGTCCTGAACAAAACATCAGGAAGAACCTCACTAAATGAAATATCAGGCCAATGACGCAGAGGTTCAATAACCAAAAAGCCGTTCCCTCTGTAACAGCAGACATTTTGGCTGCAGAAAACATGAGGTCGAGGAAAGATTTTAAAGAATTTAAGAGAAGTGGTTCAGAGAACCTGACCTCTTAAACTATTTTTTAAGCTAGCTTTATTTATAACATGGAAGATTAGTACAGAGACAAACTCTTCAAATCAGATACAATTTAGTGTCCAAAACAGAATCACATCCTGAGAGAGGAGGGTTGACCTGATGTCTCAGGAACAGAACAGTGTTGTCAAGTTGTAAAACCATGTGTAAGCATTATAATATGTGACATTTGTAGTATTAAAATGTAATTTTAGTAGTATTTCTTAACCTCTTTATCTGGAATCCATTTCTGTCCTGTCTAAACTTATAGATTCATGTCTCTCTGCACGTTTCCATGTCTGTTCTGTAAACTGTGGATGAAAAAGGGCATAAAAAAACTTTTTCGCCATCAATCCCTTTAGAAAATGGCCTTAAACCTTTGAAAGAAATCAAGTTGTTGATACAATTGTGTCTGTTGATGCTGCTCATCATCCGACATCATCTGACACACTTGTTACCTTGAGACCTCGACCTCCTAATTACAGGTCTGAAGTGGAACACGAATATAATTTATTTATAATTTGTCTGCTGCTGATAAAATACAATGAAAAACAGCAACTTAACTACATTTAAGAGAGTCATGTAATCTAATAGATAGACTTGATCAATTTAAATTAAAACACTTCCACAACCAGACACACGGAGAAATGTTATACCCACATGTCCTGTTGAACTGAGAGGGTACGTCCATGTTTTAGTTCAGTCATGAAAAGCACCAGGAGGTTTTATCAAAATATTATTTTTATTATCAAATAAGTACATAAAAATAAAACAGTCTGGTAGGAGCTCCTCTTATGTCACAGAACAAGTAGAATCCTGTATCAATTAAAAAAAAAAAAAAAAAAAAGTAGTAGCCAAAACTAGAGCAGATATAAAGTAGTTTCACAATATGTTAAACCCTCAAAGGAAAAGCTATGATTCTCTTAAAAACAGAGAACGTGCAGTCGGTCCAGTGAGTAATAACTTAATTTTAAAAAAATGTGACACAAACGAATGACAGTGAAAGTCTGAGCTTTGCCTCATCACATTCAACAGACTTCACACGATTATATGGTCCCTACATTTG
This sequence comes from Rachycentron canadum, assembly GCA_038496675.1. NCBI lineage: Eukaryota > Metazoa > Chordata > Actinopteri > Carangiformes > Rachycentridae > Rachycentron > Rachycentron canadum. The sequence goes on along the minus strand of CM076661.1, from coordinate 4,204,023 downwards.
AAAAGCACAGACTCCCTGAACAAAGCTCGCTCCTGGTTCACAGAGTTAACTACGCCGACAGAAATCAGTCCCTTTTTATTGCTCTCTGCACAACCTGGTCAGATACGAGTGTTTTTTTTTTAAGTCCTTTTGGCAAATGCAGCAGTTCAGAGTTGAAAGTTCATGTTTTAGAAATGCGGTCCTCCAAAAACAAACAGCCCCACACCTCAGTTTTTTTTTTGCCCCCCCCACCCACCCACCCCCTCCCCTCGGCTTTAGCCTAGCCGACCAAACCTGTCGTTCCTCAGTGAATGCCTGGTACAGCTGGCACAGCAGAAGCTGGAGTAGTAAGAGTTGGAGCAAAGTCTGGCGTAAACTATCAGCTCACAGTTGGCGAGCTCAGGCTGGTCCACACACTCTGGCGGCACATCAACACCTGCAACAGCAGTTATGAAACAGCCATTTAGTCCCATTTCATTTCTATTTCTGTGCCTGATCAACACTCAGGACATGGTGTGGAGCTTAATCTTGGAACGACTGAATCAGACTTGCTGGGTCATGATGATCTTTTCTCCGTTTGTTGAGGGCACAGTTTTTATATGTTAATTTGTCTGAAAATTATTTTTGTGTTCCTACATCTGGAGCCTAATCCTGGCTGCAGATGCCTGAACCTTTGGAGACATCTCCAGTTTGTTTCTAATGCAAGTGGTTGTATTCAGAATAAAAGGCCTATAACGGAAAAAGCTGTTGTCTTTTCTGATAAAAGAAACAACTAATTTTTCCAGAGACAACAGTTTTCTCATGTGTGTGAAGAAGCAGTACTTCAGTGCAAACGTTTTAGGCCACCACTAGCTTTGTTGTCTTGAGAGTGGCCTTGCTGAGGCAAAATGATGAATCTATGTCAAATTCTGTGATCTTTGTCATTTTGAATGAAATGATGTGATTGAAAGTTGGTCTTACACATATTAGCAGCTTCCAATGAGCTCAACTCATACAACATGTGTGTGTAATACTCAAGCATGTCCTGCTCAAACCTGGTGTAATGGACCTTTTTCACAGCATCACTGTGACATGAAATAGTCAAATACAAACACAGATGTTAGTAATGACATTAACTCCATTCCATTTAGGTTGAAGAGCCGGGTTCCTGCTGTTGGTCAAGTGTAAAGGGAGGTCACACTGAATACTTAACACTTTAGCCTATAGAAGCTGTTTAAATAATTATATATGGTCATTATAGCATTGATAAAACATATACATATGAGAATCTAGTGAAACTAAACAATACATTCTTTACATGTTGCAGATGGGCTCATGATCGTGTTAGATCGTCCTCACCTTGGTTTGTGTCTTTAATGATCTTCACTTCAGCCGTGGCACTGACAGAGTAGATGCCAGTGTAAGCGTTACAGGTGTACGTCCCTTCATCTGATGGCTTCACGTTGTTTAGGATCAGGCTGCCATCAGATGACACCAGGATGTTGCGACCATCCGGACGCACCGGTACACCATTTCTGTCGTGAAGGGAATAAAAAGAAATAAAAAGTTAAGTCCCATGAGCTTCGTAAAAAAGTCTTTAACTGCAACTTTGAAATATATTGTTCTGGAGAATTAAAGATGAGCTTCTGTTTCTCTTTTCTCTTCAGAGATTAAATACAAAGAACTAAGGGACTGCATGAGTCCATTTTTATAAAAATCAGTCCTCATCAATCTCCCCTGAAGAAAAAGACAACTTCAATATCATAAAATTGGTATTGGTGAGAACCTGAGCTTTTATTTTTGAGTATTTCCACAGAAGACTTCAGGCATCTCCTGACTTATGTTTGTAACTAGAATTTGTGATCATGTAAATATTCTTGGAAACATATACGTAACCTGCGTCATGATTCTATCTGTGTCACATTTACATTTGTTTTATATCTTACTTTGAAACCAAACTCTCCAGTGTTGTCCCACACTGATATTATATAGTTTGATAAGAAACTGCTCCGGTCACCTAAGGTTTTTTTTTTTTTTTTTTTTTAAATATACCTGGACCAGCCGATATTAATGTTATCTCCTGACACCACACAGGGGAGCTGAGCTGTGCTGCCTTCAGAGACTTGGATGTTATTAGGAGCTGTGGTGATCTTCAGGTCCGCTGCACAGGGAAGACAGAAAAAAATGTTTTATTCATTTTCACCATGATAGAGTTCATACACATCCCATTTATGACCTTCACTACCACCTGCTGGTAAATGTGTGAACCTACAACATCGTGGAAGCTCTGAAGTTCAGTAGTTCAGCCTCTAACAATCACAATGGACAAAACGTACAAACTGGATGTTTCACTAAAACACACCCTGAACTTTGAGCTGCAGCTGCCTCTGCTCCAGCTGCTGATGACTGGAGGCTGTACACGTGTAGACGCCCGAGTCATCAGACTTCAGAGCGCCGAGGATCAGGGTGCCGTCTGAATGCTGGGTAAACCTGCAACAGAGCAGTCAGTCAGGATCCCTGTACACACTGGAGCCACCTGATAAACTATAGAGGAATAAATACCAAAGTCAGAACTGCTCATTCTGATGAGAACATGATTTTACAGTCAGAGGATCACCAATTTCATTCAGGTTCATCCTCTGGGGACCATAAACATCTGTGCAAAAGTTCATGGCAGCTCATCCAACAGGTGTCGACCATAGACTGTGTATAAAGGTGAATGGGTCTGAAAAGTGAGGCCAATGTTGAAAAGTCTATCATCATGGGACGACTCTATATTTTTTAAAATGATGGTCACATTTGGAGGAAAAATAGAGCATAAAGCAGGAGATGGCCGGGTGTCATTTAGCATAAATGGCAGAACACCCACTAAAAGAATTAAACTAGAGGCTGGGAACACAAAGTCGATAGGAAAGCTTTTACTGAGAAAATCAAGTGAGAAGTAGAAACATTTTCACATCGACTTCAATTCAATCTGACTTCTTTTTACAACCGGTGTTGTCGCCCCCTGATGGTCATTAGATAGAATGAAGGTTTAAGGCTCTTCAGCAGAGTCTATGTCCATTTTAATAGTCTATGGTACCAACCAACATTTGGTTGAAGAGCAAAAAAAACATACATGGAAACATTGGCTTTGGGATCACAGGAGGAATCTTTAAGCATAATCACAACTAGGGTTAGAGTTGTAGAAAAATTATCCTTAATTAGTTCAATCAAGGGTAATGTATATATATTGATGCCTTCTTGTAGTAGTTCTGATCACTAGAGCATTTTTGTCACGTACCTACTTGCACATTATTAAACTACATTTACTTTTCCCTAAACTTTGACACTTTGCCTTTGTTTCAGAATAATTTCTCAGTTGAATTAAAACAGAATGAGAATCACCTGGAGTCACTGAGGGTCTGTCCATCTTTTGTCCACTGAATGCTGACAGACTGCAGAGCTGAGGGGGGGACAATGGTGCAGGGCAGCCTGGCAGTTTGACCTGCTCGCATCTCCAGCAAAGATGAGCTTGAGCGGTCGATATTGAACCTGAGAGGAATGATGTTCATTTACACCTCGCTGATATTGTCCACCTCTTAAGTAGTTTGTGTCTATCAACTATTTCTCCACTTTTTTTTCCCCACAGTAGGAACATTTAGTGAAAGGTGTGGACAGATGTTTTCTCACCGAGGGACTGGACCATCTCTGGGGAGTGAGGTGGTAATCACCGGATGCAATCCCTCTATGAGAGACACACACACACACACACACAATTGAATACACAAAGTGAGCACTCCTCTTATGATTCACTTACATAATACCACATGAACACATCATGTTGTGACATCATCTGAGTCATCAGGGCTTCGGCTGAGTCAGGATTTCCATGTGAGAAACTAATTGGGGTTAAAGTCGGTCAAATTATATTTTTGACCGAATCTGGCCCCAATTACCTGATTGTTAACAAGCAAAAGTGTTTTCACAAGCTTTTTTAAAGTGGTCTAGCCTGTATGAACTGAAGTATCTGCACTAGTTATGTGCTTTTTTTTTTTTTAAAACAAAATCTTTAACTTGATAACTGACAACTGATAATAAAATTGTAAATTGTCAATATAGGAAACTGATAACATTTGATGATTTATGTCAACGCATCTGCAGTGGTTTCAAAAAAGGTTCTGATAGTAAATTTACTGAAAAAAAAAAAATTATCCCAGAAATAAAAAGGGAACATAAATGTCGCTAAAATATAAAGACTTGCTGCAGATAGAGAAGGTTTTAAAGATTGTGGACTGACTATGGTGAATCTTTTATTGATTTTATTGATCTATTGATTCAATGAATGCAAACATGCGACATTACCTGAGACAGAAAGGTAAATGTAGCGGTGGTCTCTCTCACGTTCCCGAGTGGCCACACACAAAAACCAGCCAGAGTCGGCCTTGGTGAGAGGACCAACTAACAGGGAACCGTTGGGCTGCTGGTGATGCCTGGAGACAATATTAAATAGAAATATAAAGATACCAAACATTCACAGAAAACTAAATTATCTATTGTTGTCTATTTAACCACTGAGTGTGTGCTTTACTGACCTGTGAGTGGACAGAGCGATACCATCTCTCCTCCACTCCACGATGACAGTGGAGGACGGTGGTGGACTGACTCTGCAGGGCAGCACAACTGTCTGGCCAACTAAAGCTTCCACTGTGGAGGGGTCAGTCTTATCGATGGTCACTCCCCCCAGGGTCAAACTGGGAGATAGAAGGACAAAGGAAGGAAAGGAAAGAAGTGAAGGAAACAAGAGGCAGAAGGAAGACACAGAGTTGGAAAGGGGAAAGTGAAGATGGAAGAGAAGAAAAGGAGGAAGAAAACTCACTTTATGCTCTACTGTTGGTACTTTTATTAGCAGTCACCAAAGGAGACATAAAGAGCGCCCACTATCTGGCTTCAGACAGAAAAGAAACCCAGCTTTGGCACAAACAAAAGGCCCATGCAACATGAAAAGTGATGAGACAAACAAAGCAAACCTAACCCTCAAAGCAACAAATTTGGACACTATAAATGGACAGATGTTAAAAAAAAAAAAAAAAAAGTGATGTTGCTAAACAAGGAGACAAAGGACAATTTTCCCTCCACCAGATAAAATCCTCGAATGAAGCTAATACACACAACTACACAAATGTGAGGTGGAGAAAAACAGGACTTAGTGACGACACACAAACGACATGAAGCATCACAGCAGAATCTTTATTAGCTTGATCTAATGACATCAAGGTTAAGACACAAAGCCCAAAGGTGGCACCAACTGACAGTAACGTAGCAGGAACAAATAAGCACAAGGTGACTGACATGAACTCTAGACAGACAGTGAAAAGTCCCAGGAGCTTTAAAAAGAAGAAGAGCTGTCCATGTGGGGTCGCTGTGAGGTTGTCAACTTCTCTTGATCTTTGGTCGCAGTTAAAAGGAAGAAACAAAGTGATGCTGCTAAAGCAGGCAAGGGAGAGTCTGTGGAGCTGAAGGTAGCTGCAGTGTGTTCACTAAGCAAAGCATCACAGAAATGATTTGATAACTACATATAGAGCATGTTACCTAAAATAAAGCACATATAAGACATATTCTATTGTTCAGATAATAAAAGAAATGTGAATGGTTGTTGGTCTTTAGAGAGTAATCCAACGCCAGGCTGGAAAACTGACCACAGACAGTATTACTTGTGGGGGAGGTTGGGTGTAGCTGTCAGTGTACTGACACACACTGAGATGTACTGAGACGTTAAACCACCAGGGGTCAGTTAAAACAATGTTTTCAGGAGGTGTTGAGTTACTCTTTAAGTTAATGTCTCAAGAGGCTAAGATTTAAAAATCCAGTTGAGAACTGGTATTCTTCATTTTTGTTAACTTTGTTGTATCATTCTGGTGTGAGTGAATGATGCACATAATTTGTCTTTGGATGGTGTTTGAATCTCCTTCAGCTCTGGGACTGGGGCTCCCTTCAGCAGGGGTAGGAAACAGCATTATGAGGCCAGTGGTGGCAGGGCTGGAGCAGGGAGTGAGCTTTTCACTGTGCTCCCTGGGTCTTCAGGGTCTTACCTCGCAGCTGGACTGCTGTGCTGTGCTGCAGTGACGGCTGAGGGCCGGCGTCCCCGCAGATAGATTCTTCCTCTGTGCGCATGTGTGGCAGCGCTTGTGGCCTGTCTGCCAGTGCTCCTGGTTGAACCTCCCTGGACTGTGAAAATCCTCCCCATGTTGCGCGGCTGCCCACCTGTCGACCCTCCCGACGTGGATCCCCCTGTGCTAGATCCTCCTCCAGATGAGGTCCTTGCAGGGGTGGATTCTCTTCCAGAAGTTGGCTCTCCAGCGGGAACGACCGGCCCTAGGCCCCGCTGGCTTGGTGCAGGTGCCTGACACGCCCTCTGGCACTCTGCCCGGGTCATAAAGTTGTTGCTGTTGCCATGGCAACCTCCATACCAGAAGTGCACACACCTGGAGGCGATAACATCATAGTGGTAGCGTGACACCCAGCTGCTGCAGGAGCCGGCAGCACGAGGCAGGGAGCAGATCGAGCGCTCAACTAGAACAAAGAAAGAGAGCAGGTGTAGTTACCAACACGCAGACTTAATACTCATTTTCTTAATGTTTAGCCAGTTTCTGCTTTCTGTCAGAAGATGTGAATGTTGTAACAGTCCTCCGGTGCCACTGGTTTGTTTATCATTAGTATTTGTGGCATTCAACATGTCAACGCCCTCATAAAAGTTAAACTGGGGAACCATAACAGGCTGGGGCTTAACCATGGACAGCAATGTCTCTGGGTTGCATCCAGCTCCTGCCATTTCTTTCTTCATCTCTCGCTTCTTGCATTTCCTCTCATCTATGTACAATTACTTAAAAGCACCAACCATAATGATAAAATAAATTGAGATTGATGTTAATCACATCCATGTGATTTGAGGTTGACCATCAACTAACAAAACTGTGCAAATGGGAGTTCAAAAAGACAAAGCCAGATGTTGCTGTTATTTCAGTCCCTTACTGATGTTTGGTGGGTTAGGGCAGCCTTCCCCGTTGGGTCCTTCTGCAGGGGTGGTGCGGTCGTAACAGCACCCGTAGGTGGTGGTTCGGCACTGTGCTGCATTTTCAGTAGGGAGGGAAGGAGCAACCTGAGGAAACATATAATGTCACAGATGTAACAGAGTAGAGGAAAGGGTGCATTTAATAAAAAAAAAATAAATAAAAATAATAATAAAAAAAATCATCTCATTAAACAAGTCAGAGAAAACGTGTCGATTTAAAAATAGTGAATGATTTTAATGGCTATTAATTGATCTACTCTGTTTTCCATTATTCCTTTATCACTGGCGTTTATTAGCTGACACTTTCTTTCATCTTGCCTGAAGTGTAAATAAACTGTAACATATAATACCCCCAAAAATATTTCAAGTGTAATAATGCACAAAAGACAAATGTCCATACGCACTTTGTTTTTCACCAATTCTAAGTTTTTTCTAATTTCTTCTAATTAATGTCTATTCTGACAATAACCATCCATCTTTTTTTTTTTTTATAGTGGGACGAGTAGATGAAACTGTAAGAACTTGTGTGTGTATGTTTGCTTACAGTGGGTGTAGCAGCCACAAACTCCACACAGCCCTCCTTGTTGGGGCCCTGAGCAGCTGTCACGCCATCTTGGCAGCAGCCATAGCTGACACAGGACAAGAAGAGATCAGGTACAAACAATAAAACAGTCTGTAGTGAAAGACTGCGCCTAAAATAACAGAAAATGTGCAACTTTGACATTTAAGAAAACCTCAACCTCACCCTGGTTATTGAGTGGTAGAAACTGTGGTCATGTGTAATGCAATACAGTCCTGGTTAAAGTGGTCACACAGTCATAAGAGTGACACCCAGGCAAAGACTCTAACCAACTCCATACGTAACCTCAGCCACAGTGTAATGACAGGTTGGAGCTGGATACCTGGTCTGAACACAGGATTGCTGGACAGGAGTGGCAGCTGGGGTATGTGGGCACCCCAGACCCTGGGGGCCCCCAGCTGAAGTGCGTCCATCTGGGCAGCAGCCATAATAGGACTGGCTGCAGTGGAGGGCTGGGGCGGAGCTGTGAGGGTCATGGACTGTGTTTGCCTGGGTCGAATCGGTCTCTGGCCTGTGGACTGAGATGAAACCGAACGGGGGGAGAATTCACATATCACATATGCAGACGAGACCCCACAGTTCATGTAAGACGACACAAAGCAATAGACAAGTTCACACGTGCTTTTACAAATTTACAATAGAGTCTGAGCTATTGTGCTCGAGGCCACACAGGGAGCATTCACTGGGAGCTGAAACACAAAAGAACCCAAACAGGAACACACATTAAAACCCAGAAACTAAAGCAGAAAACGGTGAAGAAGCTCCAGGACCAGAAGTACAAGCACTCAGAATAAATAATCCCAAGGAAGTAGGTGGAACCTCAAACTTTGAATTCCTGACCATTGGGACAGCACACAGGACAGAAAAAAGCCACAACATGCCAGAAAGACTACAGCCAGCACTAGCACACTTCAGTGCCTCACAAATATTTTAATCAGGCCGACAAATGCCCATGGACCCCTGAAAACATGTCAATCAGGCCCGGATAATTAGTGCTGGGACAGGGGGTGCATGGGGACAGTGGTGGGGCCTGAAAGAGGGGGTGCTGATGGGGACAAAGTGACAGGTGTTATATTAGCAGAGTGGAGGAAGGGTGCAGGGGAACTGGAGGGTGGAAATTATTATTAGGGCGTAGCCACACACATGCATTTAGTTTTCTTAGGTCCAAACCCTGAGGAGAAAATTGTACTATTTAGAAAATCTATAAAAGCTAAGCAAAGGTTCATGTCCATTAGCTATAGCTCTTATCCTTTTGAAGGATGTAAGAAGCTCGAGCTAATCCCACCTGATACAGTGTGAGAGGCGTGGTACAACCTGGACAAATCACCAGTCACCTCATACTGAAAAAATGTTGGCTGTGAACCCATCCTTAAATTCATAGACAAATTAATGGTACTGTTTCCAGGAAATCATTGAGATGGAGACAGACCTGCTGTGTATTCGTAGTGCTGGACGCCAGGGTGACTGTTGTCATGTCCTCGTGGGTCCTGGATGCTGGGAACAACTACACACAGAACAAACACAAAACATTAAGAGCTCAGTTTATAATGTAGACAGGTCATCTTGGTGCAGGCTGACAGTCATACAAACTGATACTGTCATGCGTTTCCTTCTCATTCTTTAAGTGATGCATTTTCTCTTGTAAATGTGAAGACTGGTGCTCGTACTAACTACCTTTACAAAACAGAAAACTCATCTTTAAATGTGTACATGGGGCTGCACGTGTATTCAGACAAGTTAAAACAAAAACATGAACATTTAGACCTGTCAAAATATCACATTGGACACATTCTTGAGACCAATTTAGGAGACAGTTTATCTTATGCTCACCCTGTGGGCTGTAGCAGGGCTGTGTGTTACAGCGCCCCACAGAGGAGGGTTTGCGGTGGGCGATGCATTGCTCCACAGGGTACAGGTTCCTCTCTTGGTCTGAGCAGATCACCTGGCGCTCTCGAGAGCCAGAGCCACAGCTCATAGAGCACTAGGACAACGAAAGGGACATTATGACCAATGAAAACTCTCCAACTCAAAGTACCGATGGTGTGACAGGGGAAAAAAAAAAAAGAAAAGCTCACCAGAAATGATGACATGACATTTCATATTCAGCCATAGTAATGGCCCTGTGTTGTTTGTGTTCGCTGTTCTCCATCCAACTTACCAGTCCCCACTCCCCAACGTGCCAGCCGATCTGTCTCGGGCAGGCTGCCATCTCACAGGGTTGGGTAGCGGATGGGCGGAGCAAAGTGCTGCAGGACGTTTCCTCCAGCCTCATCCCGCCTGAACCCACACAGGTCACTTCTCTGGTCTGCTCCCCTGGGCCGCAGGTCACAGAACACTGCACACACACAACATCATAGATTTTACAACAGTGATTAAACATCTTAAGGCCATGAAATTTTAATGTATGAGACACAGACATGGCCAAAAGTATTGAGACTCTTGCTCTGACAGCATTTAAATTCTCCAAAATTTCTGATATATGATGGAAGACACCTGTGATACAATGTAAAGACAACAGTCTCTTGTTTCAGCTTCTGTTTTATTCTATAATAAACTGTATCTATGCATGATAGAAAAAAAAAAACAAAAACAAAAACAAAAAAAAACAGCTTTGTTTCAGAGGTTAAAGGACACCAGCACCTTTGTCTACAATTTCAGGAAAGTGACTTATTAACTGACAAACTAATCCTATCCACTGCACTTGCTGTTTAAATCTCCCCACTTTGTATCCAGTTCTGATATTTCATGTAAGAATGATGCTTTTGCCAGCTGGTGGATTTTCTTTCACTCAGCTCCACCTCTCTGTGGTCATCTGCATTCGCGTGGTTCACTCACCGCGCTCCAACCGGTCACTTGATACTCAGCACACTGGTGCATGTTGCAGGTCTGCAGAGATGAAGGCGCCTCAGCATAGGCAGCGCAAATGGCATCGTCCACCACACGGGGCCCTGAGGCATCATGGGAGACACACTGCACACTGCGAATTTGGGAACCTCCGCCACAGGTAACTGAGCAGGTGTTCCACTCCCCGGTTCTCCAGCTGGGAAAACCCAAAAGGAGGAAAGACAGACGACAAGATTGATAAGACTTTTAAGACTTTTAAAAAAAAAAAAAAAAAAAAAAAAAATCTGAAAAATATGATTTCATCTGAAGAGAGAAATGATTTGTTGCAGAGCCCAGGGCGACATCTACAAGTTGATGGTTTAGTCCAAAAAGCCTTCCAAAAGTCAAAGATATTTAATTTGCAGAAATATTTATATAATTATAAGACAAGAATTGATTTTATGTCCATCGACAAATCAATTTCTCAATTTTTGCGACTAATCATTTAAGCAGTAATTTAACTTTTAGTTCTTAGGAATAAAACCCTTCAAATGTAAACACTTAAAAAAGAATGCATCGTTTTAATATAACTGATTCTCAGCTACTAAAAAACTACTGAACACTCATTATGTTAAAAGCAACACATTGTTTTGGAGACTAGTGTTATAGAAAATTCTGGAAACCCTCCAGTTGCTCTCAGCTGAAAAGCACAAAGTACCTTTTCATCCCTTGGTTAGTTTTACTAAATACTAGAAGCAGCAGCTACTGAAAAGCCCCCCCCCCAAAAAAAAAAACAAAAAAAAACTCAAACTCATATTTTGCTCAGACGTACAACACAAAACGGTGAACATCTATTGTTTCAGGTCTTCCATGCAGCATACATCATTAAATTGGGGGTTAATGAGGTTGCAGTTACTATCACCCGAGCTTCAAAAACATCTCAGGTTTCTGAGCAGCAGCAGCATCAAAGAAAAGAAGCAGGAAATACCAGAGAGTCACTGAGTGAAGCCCTGGCTATTTACTGCCACGCCACTGCTGCTGTGTCCTATTCATACGTACACAATCCCCACCACCCCCTGCATGATGACCTTTGACCAATAAACACCTCACAGCACATCAGCTACATTAGCAGACGGGGACAAAGTTTTGCAGTTTGCTAAAGCAGTCCAGCAGCAGCCGAGCTCAGGGATCAGGTGCAGGGGCCACAGATGGGATGAGGTCTTTGGTGAAAATTTGGCATCAAATCACAGTTTGGTCTCTCTGGGGAAAACCATGTTTCTAAGACAAATGAGCATCATTAAAAAGTTGAAATGAGATCTCTGAGCTTGACAGTTGCCCCACACCTGTTCTCACTCCAGATGGAACAGACTGTGTTTAGCACCTTATTACAAACACAAGAGTCAAACACATCTGAAGGGTGATAGCATATGACTGACATTTTAATCAACTATCTATTATATTTCTGAATTAATTTAGACTATTCTAGCACTTTTTAGAGGCAAGCAGCTAAAGATACTTTGTTTTCCAGGTGTTAATGTGGAGGACAGGGAGGCCTTTAATTAGGAGACTTACTAAAAACTTCTGTGCATGCTTTGGAAATCAGCAGTGATCAAGAACTAATAGCTTGGTGATTCAGATCCGAGTGTGTTTGCAGTCACCTACAACTACCACTACGACCTACAAACCCTGGTTTACCTGAATACACGGGCTCTGGGTCTTTTTGAGGGTGTCCACAACTGTGGTGGATACAGGTACGCCATCCTTTCAGACAGTCATAACACATCAACAACAGTCAAAAAGACTGCTGTTTTGGTAGTTCAAATTCATCTTTTGTCTATTTACTTTCAATGGAAGAAAAACTGGATGCAGCCTTTTAAAATCAGACATTTTATCAGTAAATATGACTGTATTTTACCTGCGGGTTTGCGGGCATGGGTGTGGGTTGCATGTACGGTTGGTCTGTGGCCGTGGCAGAGATGCACAGAGATAGTCAGGATAGGCCTCATTATCAATGGTGCAGAAGACCAACCGAGATTGGTAGCCTAGCAAAGAAACGGTTGGAGAGCTGAGTGGTTTCATTACCCGTGAAGCAGAATTATTGTGCTTCAAACAACAGAGACAAACAAGTACTGGCTATGAGTGTGAGACTCTAACCTGATCCACACTCTCTGCTGCAGGCAGACCAGGATCCGAAACTCCAATAGTAGCCATCCCTGGAGCGGCCATTAGGAAGGTAATATTCATACTCCACTCCCTGGTTGGGCTCCTGGCTGATCAGCTGGGGGAAGAAGTTTGAACATGAAGATTAATAATCAATTGACTGACCAACCAGCCATTCATGGGTTCAAATGTATGATCCTCAGGGGATAAACCCATCTCTCGTTCCTAATCCTTGATATTTCCCTTCATACCATCTTGAATCAATTTTCTAGTGACAATATATCTTTAAAAAAAAAAAAAAAAAAAACAAACTACACTTTTCTGTGAATGTTCTGTGGATGTTCATGGTCCTGGAGGTTGAATCCTAATGTTTTTGGAGTCTCTGACCTCTCTGAAAGTCCCTCTATAAGATCCAAACACTCACCTCTACACAAAATATCATTGGTAATCATTAGTCATTAATACTTATGTAACAAAAGTAATCTAGTATCTACTGAATGTGATTTACCTCAACAACAAGAGGCTCAGTGGTGGGACCACGGCCGATGATGGTTTCAGGGACATTGTCACCCTCAGCGCCTCGCTGGTAGTACAGCATGGTGCCAGCGATGGGCGTCGCCCTGGAAAACTCAATCACCCAGTGGCCATTGAGGTAGTACTCACCACGCAGGTTCTTGATAGCTGGCCATGCAGAGCAGTTTTGTCAGTAAGGTAAATACTGTTTTCTTCTCTGAATCTTTGTTAAGCTGTTTTCTAAAATGTCAAACACTTTTACCAAGGTAGTTGCGTGTAGCCACTGTTTCTCTGATGCTGATGGTGGTGGCTCCAACGGGGATGATGAACATCTGGTTGTAGCCTGATATCACAATGAGACATAACTCAACTCTCATACATATTCTAAAAATGTGACTCCTCTTTCACAGCTTTTGTTTTTCAAGTTAAAAATATGCATCTTACCGGTTGGCAGGGTGCGTACAGAGAAGCTGTTCTGGACATGGTGGCAGGACTGTCCGTTACCCCCACACTGCAGGCAGGGGTCCTCCTGCTGAGGAGACTCCAGTATGTTGTCACAACCAAGACGCTGAAGAAAGAAAACAAATATTTCAGTCTTAAAGCTATGTTAAGTTTTTATTTTCAACCTCCAAACTTGATTTTCACCTCAAATGATCAGGTGTGGCATGTCTAGACAGGTGTTGAATTAGACTTTCATTGGAGTCAAACACAATAGAACCTGATTGTCTGTCTCCAATGATGACCTACAAGATGGTTTTTCTTGCTATTAATATAAAATACATGAGAAATATTTGATACTGTTTCAACATGAATCCGTCGTATATTAAATGTGTGTGCAAAATATAAACTTCTATTCTGTCTAGTAGAGTTTATTAATGTTGATATTGGCTTAAGAAACACATTGATGTTATCATATCCACGTTATTCCAATGACAAAAAAATTTGACTTGAAAATTAGATTTTTTTAAAAGAAAGAAAAAAAAAGGGTCAAAGCAAAGATTATCCACATAAAAATAAAAGTTAAACATTAAAAATGTCTAGTGGGTGTCAAGTCAACTTTACAACAGAAACCCTCTGAAATGTAACAGTAAAAATCACTGAATTGCAGAGTTAAGGGCCAAAACCAACAGCAAGACCTAAATTAACTTGATAAGAATAAAATGTGTGTGGGAACAAGACTGTGCCAGTGAAAGTGTCAGTCCTAAAAAAAAAAAAAAAAAAAAAAAAAAAAACTCTGGAGCAGGAGGGTGTGTAGATTTTTAAAAATATAGGAAGAGGGTGGATTTCAGATGGCTGCTCTCCATAGAGGAGGTGTTGAAGACATGAGGTCAGAGGTTAAACACATGAGGTGTTCCATGAGGAAAAAGTTAATAGGTTGCCGAAATAATTACATAAGAACAGAATGAGAATGGGAGACAGGTTTGACATTACCACAGAGTGAAACTAATCTTTCACCCTGCAGCTCAGCCACTCTGACTGTGTCCACTGTGACTAATGAAGTGATGCTGTGAACCAGGGGTCTGTGTAGACGTGAATTCACCTTCTGTGAGACATTTCAGTTCAGTGCCTTTTAATTAAAAAATATAAAAGAGTATTAGTTAGAACTGTACTGGTTTAATATGGATTGGTTCAACTCTCCTCTGCAGCACATAGTGTATCATACAAGTAACCACTTGCACAGCAGAGGGTGGAACAGAACATTTTAAATGGGATTAGATTTTTGTTTCACTGGCCAAATAATTAAAAGCAATTGACAATGGTAAATATAGCAAAAAAGAGTGTGGTAGGAAAACTGTATGAGTAAATTTATTTTAGTTAGTTATTGAATAATCAATAATTTGTTGTATACAAGAAACAGCTCACTTAAGTTAATTCAGGATAAATATATATTTAAAATATTTTGAGCAGTCAAGAAAGGACATGTTGAGACTAATGAAATGTAAATGTTCTTTCTGTACTGCGCATATAATGTATATGTTGGAAACTATCTAGAAGATTATATTCAGCTCTTAAAAGGCCTTAGGTCTGAGGGCAGATGTTGCCCCTTTCCATTTTTTACTCCTTCTCCTTCACAGGAATTATTTGATATTTTGGGACCTTTTGGTTTCTGGCAGAGTTAGATGAGAAGACTGATATCACTCATCTATGTCTAGCCTTTGTAGATATTTGTGGAG
Source organism: Rachycentron canadum (assembly GCA_038496675.1). Classification (NCBI taxonomy): domain Eukaryota; kingdom Metazoa; phylum Chordata; class Actinopteri; order Carangiformes; family Rachycentridae; genus Rachycentron; species Rachycentron canadum. The sequence continues at coordinate 4,188,764 of CM076661.1, read as the reverse complement.
TATTAAAGTCCAACAAACAGTCTTTCTAAAAACTAACTAATTAAGGTCATGTCTCATTTGCCTTATCCGTTACAAAAACCAAAGGGACTAATGTGCTGAACTATTTCTTGGCTCTAAGAAATGAGTTGAGTCTGCACATTATTATAGTGTATTTTAAGATAACTCATTCTGCTCTTTAGAGATTAACCTCCTTTTACCGTCCCTGACGTTTTTCACTTTTTACTTAACTGCATTCTATTAGGCATTGTTTGTGTTTTCCTACCTTGCAGACTCCATCCACACAAACATCTCTCCGTCCTGGGTGACAGGGAGTACCGTCGATCACAGTGCTGCGATGACGATAGTAAAAGTTTTCTCCTCTTGGGATGCAGTTCAGCTCACAGGGGTTCTCAGCTGTCAGAGAGATGAGACTCATTTTACAATGAAGGCAAGTTTTTGGATTAATACAACCATTTAACATCTACTTATCTATGTTCTACAGTGATGGAACCTGAATATCATTTGCATGTGTATGTTGGCCAGTTTGTGTTGCCCATTTTATAAAATACTAAATTAAGAACCCAAACCATCCACTCCACTCCTGACCTCCATAATATGGGAGCCACTTGTAGCGTTTCCCCTGAAAATCAGTCCCATCAAACTGGGAGCACTGCTCCTCACGGAAATCCTTGGATCCCTCTGGACAGTCCTGAGGGGAACAGTGAGAGGTCAAAGGTCCAATAAGCAAAAAAAGACTTTGAAGTAAGACACCTAATAAAAAATATGTGGTTTGTTTAATTAGGGGAGTTGGACAATATTTACAGATGCTGCTTTAATTTACTTTGATGTTGGTCGTCATTCATCCATAAGATGTTCACTGCCCATATAGTGGTTCTAAAATGATGCAGAGTTTTACATTTAAACATGTCAAAGGAAAAATAACTTAAGTTTTGTTTGCCCACCTGGATGTTGCAGGAGCGGTAAGACTTATCCGGTCCAACACAGTTGTGTCCTCCATCAGTCCTGCATGTAGAAAATGGAGTGTGAACATGAGACACTCTTGGCTGATGTTTTCATTGATTGACTGCGGTGCAGATTTTTGACAAGTAACAATATCAGCTGTGTCTTTCTGAAGCTACAAGAGCTGACAGTCTGATTACAATAAGTCACATTTAATGCATTAACCTTTTCAGTGTTTTATTTATTTTATTTTTTTTTAAAAAAAAAGGGGGAATCCAGTGATTTAAGATCATACTTTAAATAAAGTTGGATAGAGGTCTGTGTTTAGACACAAGCACAGTTCAAGTACTTAAACCAACTTACATTTCCCACAATACAAGATGATGGTCTCTTTCATTAGACCTCATGTGTACCTCCTACAAGCCCACTTCTTTCAAACTCCACACCTCCATGTTGCATTGAAGGATTTATGTTACATTTTTTCAGTTCGAGATAACGGTTTCGTGTGGGTTAAAGGTCGTCAGAGCCACAGAAGATTAAACTGCTGGTTTTATGACAACTATGTGAGCTTCAGATACCCCTTTAGGACACAAATATATTTTTTTTATCATATTCGTGGGTGCTGTAAAAAGTTTGCATTAAAACTTTATGGGTCATCCGTGTGACACAGTAGCAGTTAATGACTAGGTAAGTCCACAGTGCACATATGCAAATACAACCTGTCTGGGAGTGCAGAAATAACCAGTTTCAGCTCTGACATTAAGTGGCATTCCTCTTTAATCTGTGCCTATAAAAAAAACTGACTTCTCAGCACAGCAGAAGTCTCAACATCAACACCATTTAACCCAAACTCTGCACAAACATCCACGCAGTTGCACAGCAGTCAACCTTGAAACAGCAGATTGTTTTGCCACCCTCCCTTCCAGCCATGCTGATAACTCATGATTAAGTCACCTCCAAAAGTACCTGCCCTTAAGCCTGAAAACAAGACACGCTCCTGTCAGCACGCCAAAACTGAAACGAAAACATGTCGAAACAGTCGTTCACAACATCCAGTCCTCGTCTTTTCACCTGGGAGTGGAAAATAAATCTGTAGTATCAAAAGTACTTTAAGTTAAAATATTGCCCAACAAGAGGGAGAAAAAAAAATGACATTTAGAAACAGACCCAATGACAACCTTAATTTAATAACAACCATTTAAACACTTTTCAGCATGACTCACTTGGATAAAGGTCAGGTAATTTTTTACTGAAGTGAATATATGATGAAATGGGAGTTCCAGTAAAGCACACAGTATTCAAAAGGTGTAATTCAGGGAAACCTGGCAGACAAGATGTGACAGAGTTCATCCAATTAGGTAGCAGTGAGCAGGACTTTGGGCCTATTATTCGTCATTCAGCTAAAGAGGGGAAACATACTCACTTACAGACTGTCTGACTCATTGACTGGCTGCATGGACATGTTGAAAGGCAGCATCTAACAGCACTGGTAACTGGATCCATGGAAACATCAAGCATCCTATACAGTGTAGATCTGTGGGGGCTTACTTTATTTTTCATAGGCTGTTTAAGGTGACAAAACTACTATTTTCCAAAGGTTTTCAATCAGATAAAGGCATCAAAATATAAAAATCAGAAAACTGTTTGGACATGTCAGGGGAACATTATTATAGACATGTTCTGTCTGGTGGGCATCTTCCCTCCAAAGAAAGATGTCCTTTTTATCAAATTCTCTCCAAGTTATTGCCCAATTATTGAGTCACACCTTCATTCTGCTGAGCATTTTATGGCAAACACAGCAAATGCAGATGATGAATGCCAGACGACTTTGAATAGAAAATAATTGCACTAGTTTAGAAGTGTAGGATGAACTCATAACTGCAGTATTATTTCATTAAACATTCGGGGAGTACTAGTAAATTTTTGATAAATACAGTACTTTTCACTTAAGTATATTTATCTCAAAGTTATAGTTACAATTAGCAGAATCAGCTTCTATGTCAAAAAAACATGTTTCTGCCCTCATTTATATGATATTTATAAATTATTATCACTTCCAAAGACTGATCTGTCCCTTTCATTAAATAAATGCTCAAGGCCCAAAGAGGTGAATTGAATGACCTTCAATAGTCTGGTCCAACTGGGAACCACTGGACTGGGCTA
>CM076661.1:4155662-4183162 GCA_038496675.1 Rachycentron canadum | reverse complement strand
ACTGCACTGATTGAAAAAGAAAAGAAAGAAAGAATATTTAGATACGAATTAAAGAATCCTGTCCTCCTGTCTGAGCCTTGGTGGATGGGGACGTTGCACGCAACTTTCATTATTTTTTATTAGTGTGTATTAATTTTTAGTGGATTCCATTGGGAGTTTACCATAAGCGCTGGAGCCAAGAGCAGCTGAAGGATTACCAGAGGCAGGAGCATCTTCATTGTTCCCTGGTAGAAAAAAAGAAAAGACATCCAGAGTTAGTCACTGTGACTAATAGGGGCTATTACACATTGAGAAACTTTTCCAGAAACAAGCCAGGGCAACAAGAGACAGTGAAATGATGTGAGACACATACCAACATATACAAAGAAGATCTACAGGAGCAGCAAGAGACTGCAGAGATCCCTCGCCAAAACAAAATAATAATAAAAAAGCATCAGCTGGAGTGTTGGCTGAGATTCAGTAAACATCTGTGTGTTGTTGCCCTGCAGCATTTTCTAAAACATTTCCAAGTATGTAAATCAGTGTGCAGTAATGATTTATTGTAGATCTTCCGCAACGATCATCCAACTGAACGTAACTGATGCAACAGCTTGTTCTGTGGTTTGGTTTACAGCCACCAACCACAGCAGATGATCAGCAGCTGGATCTGCCTTTCTGGCTCTAGTTAGAGAACTCTGATGAAGACTGATGAAAACCTTGTGTGTTGAAGATGTCAACAGCAGCAGTGGTTAATTTGATCATTACACAGGGTTTATGTGGTGGTTCCAGAGAAGGGATCTTGCTGATTTTTTTTTTTTTTTGGTTTGTTGCAGATTTTTTTCAATCCACTGAGGGTTATTCAGTTGATTCATCAATTAATTGGTCAACAGAAAATAATCAACAAGAATTTTGAAAACTTTATTGATGTTTTTTTCTCTTTTTCAATCGTTATTTATGCAAAAATATCAAAAAGCTGAACTGTTGGTCACACAAAGCATGACAAGCTTGAAGCTTGCAACTCAAATAGATTTTGTGACATTTTTAGGCCAAACAATAAATTGATGAATTGAGATAGTAATCAGCAGATTCATCAATAATGAAGCTATTTATTTTAGTTAGTTGGTTGCAGCACTAAATCAGTGCAAAACCCAAAAATCTCTATCTCATCATGTAATTGCTTAACTGACCTAAAATGGATCTTTTGTTGCATGTGGAAAAGCTGTTTGTTTGTTTTTGTTCCAGGGCAAATGGAGGGTTTCCTGGTGGGGTGGGGTGGGGTGGAGCTGCCAACCCACCTCTGACCTGTTACCCATGGCCACCAAATGCCCCCACTGTTAGAAGAGTTACCCTGCTGCAGCTGTGTATGCCCCACACCCCACAGACGTGTGGTCATGTAAGAGAGGGGAGAAGACAGGCAGTCAGCATGTCTACCTGCATGCAAACACTCCAAAAGCACCAAATTGAGCAACTTCATCGTGTCACCACCCTTGGGTGGTGGTTGTAATCTGGATCTGCTGCGTTCTGTCTGGCCAACAACAATTATTTAAATTTCAGTAAGTAAATTTAGTTTGTTTAGTCAATAAAACCAAGTTTCCATAGTCCAAAGTGAAGCCATAAAATGTATTGCTGTAGTCCTAAACCAAAAATTAATTAATATACAATCATATATATATAAAAATGCCAATGAATTTTTAACATTTTTGTGAGATTAAGCACTTTAAATGAATGCAAAGATTCATTTAATTTTATGTCCATGAGCAAACCAATTAACTGCCTGATCATTGCTGCAGTAAATAACATGAACAATAACTAGTAAACATGGTTTAGTTCATACACAAATCAGAGTTTTGGGACAGAACTCTTAAAAAATGAAACCTATCGTCCTTCACATTTGAGAACCTAAACCCTGAAAATGTTTTTTCATTTCTGCTTGATAAGTGACTTTAAACTATAAAATCTGTTTCCAACATTAATCACAAATTCATAAATCTTCCCAGCACTGATGCAAACTGAGCTATGAAGGCAGCTCAATCACATCTCCTTAGATCTAATGATATTCTTGATCCACAGTTAACCTCTGATCTGTTTAGTTTGATTTCTGCATCACTTGCTTTTTATTACACCAGATCACAAAGCCTTTAGCCTCCGGCTGTACAAGCTTTTATCCAACCAAATTAACAATTATTCATCAGTCAGCCAGGGCAAGCAGTGTCTTGTGTCCTGTGTACTGTGTGTGAGGTATGTCTGCTATGGTCGCTCTACCAATGAGTTATAGATTATTATATTTCTACAGATTCAACAATAAACCAACTGGAATCTTTGTTTTTTTTTTTCTTTAAATTCTCTCTGTGGGCTGTTCATTATATTTATTTTAACTTTATTAGACTTATGGATGTATTATATGTCGCCCTGGATCAGTTTAATGTTCTCTGTAACACTGTATCCCTCTCTTTACATATTTACTTTGGTTATTTCTCCTAAAATGAATGAAAATGTAAACTATAATTCAGTGAAACCATACACGATCTTCTTGAACTTTTCTCTCAGATTAAAACTTATTTTTTCAAGCTCCTCTAATAAGTATATCAGTTTTTGCTGAGCAGCCAATTCTTCCAAAGTCCAAAAGCCACATTTCCTATAAATATCTGTTATTTCATGTCTAGAAACCTGACATAGGAAGAAAACAATAATCTTTAGGTGAAATCTGAAGTCTCCTCACCCAGTTCAGCAGCTTTGAATGCGGTTTCTTGGAGTCCCAAACCGCCGCTGGATCGGATCCTGAGGACCGTGCAGGGCGCAGCAGAACTGACAGCTGGATCCACTCCGGAGCTTTGACCTGGAGATGCGTCTGAGCAGAGCTGTAGGGTCCTGGATATACGAGGAGGGTTTTCTAGCTGCCTCTCTCTCTCTCTCTCTCAAACAGGAAGGAGAGAAAGTCCTGCTGGTGAAACCTCCTCCGCTGCGTCATGGCCGCGCTCTTTATCCAAAACGCGTGCAGCTCGGTCTCAGCCCCTCCGGGTCCGACGCGCACTCAGCGTGTCCCTTTGTTGTCAGGTCCCTAAGAGCTTGTCCTAGACGAAGGACGCGCCATTATCAGGCTCTCCAACAGTACATACCGTCTATGGTGCAATGGGAAGGCTGGCTTATAATTTGTAGCTCGGTATGGGTCTTTACTTAAAGATGAAAAAGTTGAAAGAGAAGTTATCTGGACTGGAAGTTATGCTGAAATAAGGCATGTGTTTTGTCGCCATCTCCCCTCTAATATGAGTTTCTTTTCCTTTGACCTCAGTGTAACCAAAAAAATAGAAATGTATCGAGGCCTTTGGTTTGACTGGGCTTACACAGCTGACAAAATACAGAAATGACCTCAAAGTCAGCTTTTGTTATCACACAAGGGAACATTTCATATATTTATATTTTATGGGGGATATTTGAATATACCTGTTTTTGTAAACAACAAAGATAAATATTGATGAAGTGAGACACTGTGGACAAATAGCCAAACTTTAAGTAAGTTAGTTTTTTGCTCAGTAAGTTTTTTCCTATTGCTACATAGCTACCATTAGCATTAACAGCAGTTTACATACCAGCTGAAAGAAACATTGTAAGTTCAACATCAAACGTCATTCCTTTACTAAGAGCGTCTCCACATGTGCAAAGCAGTGTCAATGCAAACTCTTTGTATCTCTATCACTCTCATTTACGATGAGATCATGCAGAAGTAGAAGTGCACAGAGGACATAAGAGTCAAAAAGCTGATTTAGTGTTGAACTGTTAAGGGGCTCAGTCTCCTTAAGTCCAAAGAAAAAATTTTAACTAAGAGAAAATTAATATAGTCCCAGAAGGAGATCTTTAATTTTCATCTTGTCAGTAACTCAAAACACTAAGCTCAAATTAAACAATGCACAAAGGCTCTTAGGCACCCTGAACATGCATAAAAACAACAGAGAAATGTGATAATTTTGGGATTTAAAGAGGAAACCACCACCACTACCAAGGCTATGTTTAAACATCTACCAATGTATGTTTCCTGAAAAGATTGTCTACCCCTCCTCTCTTCTTTTTTCTTTTGGGGTTGAGGTTTTTCAAAACATCCCGATGGCCTCAAACAAGCACCCAGAACTACTGAAATTGTGTAGTTATGTAGTTGTTGGCTCTCATAAAAATACATATTGGGTGTAGTGTTTACTTGTCTTGAGCTATCGGTCTGCAATTTACATCTTTGACAATTTCTTTTGGCTGCGATTCGTTCAGAAAGCGTGCGTGGAAGCAGCCAGAGAGTCATGGTGGCCCTGAGACTTTTTTAACATGTGACTCACCCAAAGACAAACTGCTTTAATGCCAGATGTGCCACCGAAACCCTTTCAAACCACATGTTTGTTCATCTGGTTACGCAGAAAGATCTTTTCACGTGTTTAGGCTGAGATGAATGACTCATAAGCCTGAGCCTAAATATTCACTACCCAGTTTCATGACAGTAAAACACCATTTAGGGTCAGCAGACCATCAAACAGAACTCGAGTTACCTCCTGCAGTTGCATCTCAACCTTTTCATAGAAAAAAAAGTACATCTTGCTTTTTATTTATAGCTCCTATCATGTCCATCCAACACCCCCAACAGCTGGTGCAGCATGTGGTTTGTACAATGTATAATATTTGCCCTAGAATTTATTTTCTGTACATTGCACAAGGACGACAGCATGAGGCAGAGATGGAGAAAGTTCTCAGATCCTTTACTTTAGTGAAAGTAACACACTGTAAAAAATATACTTTTGCAACTCAAAGTCCTGTATTAATGTTATAATAACTAAAAATCTATCAAAAGCAAAAGTGTATATAATCCAGAGAGTATTTTTTTATGTAATATCATGTGGTGGGCTGAGATGACTTCGACTCCACAGTCTTCTTTGGGTGTCATGGGAAGAATTCAGTGACGTACCTGTGATGGATGAAGCCTAATTCAAGGATTTTCTTTCCAGCCACTGATCGTGTAACATCTGTCTTCTACATTCGTAGATATTCACCCATGGATGTACATAATATATATATTATGTATGTGGATTGGGTCCATTTTAGATTTGGTTGCAAGTTCATAAGAACTAAATTTAGCTATGTGTCCAATATATTCATTAAATCTTTTATTCCCTGTGATGGACTGGCGACTTGTCCAGGTTGTAGCCTGCCCATTGGCTCCAGCCCTTTGGGCCCCTGCACGGATAAACGGTGCAGATAATGGATGAATGAAAATATTTTACTTTCTCTTTCTTCTTCTTTTTTAGTATATCGTCAAAGAGCAATAAAAAGTGCATAAATATATCATGGCAAAATGTGAAGGAATATTTTGACATTTACAAAATATACTTTCTCACTTACAGACAGACGACAAGGTCAAAACCAATTTCATCTGTTAAATATAAAGCTACAGCCCGATGTGGGTTAGGCTACCGTAGTTTAGCTTATTTTATTTTATCTTATCTTATATTAGTTTATTTTAAGTTAGTTTGGCATAAAGACTGTTATGTTATTAAACATCGAGCACATAACCCTCCACAAATTTATAACTTTGGATTTTGTACAGATTAAATTTACGCAGGGTCAATTAGTGATCTTTAGATGTTCTTTTGTTGACAAAGCCGAGTTTATTGTTTATGGTCTTTATTCTAAGGTAAGAAAATTGACTGCAAAAGTGTCGCACCAGATTTAGTATAGAGCCTTTTCATGTAGCTAACTGTTTAGCTTAAAATAATATGTTAAAGAGAAAGAGTATGTGATTCAAAAAACCTTCAGCACAAGTGACTTTCAATTTCAAAAGTCTGTTGATGATTTGCAGAATTTAAACAACATACTGAACATCAGCAATACTTTATTGTGGGACATTCACATTAAGCCACTTACTCCATTTCTCTCTTTTCTGTTTTTTCATGGACTGTGACCCAGTGTGGAGGGAGGCACCTGCAGTCTCACGTCTCTCAAGGTTGAGGGCAGGAACGGATAATCAGGTATTTTTAGACTCTTCAAAGTCCAAAAATAGGCGGCCACCCACTTCTTCTGGTCACTGAACAACAAAAATGATCTCCATCGGCTGTTATCAAATAAAACCTTTTACAGGGGCAGTGTAGCCTTGCTTATGGGCATGTTTTTTTTTTTTTTATTATAGATACCTAATAAGCACAAAATCGTATGCATGATCTTTACCCACTTTTTTAAAAAAAAACACCTTTTTAACCAGATTCCATGTTTTCCACATCCACATTTCTGAGAAACCTCCAGTTTTGACTCCCGGTTGTTAAGTCTAGCCGTGGTTTTAAAAGGAGCCCTAAGCCACAGGATTTAAGTTAACATTCAAATTACTAAACTTTACACCCATCCTCTTCCGGACCTAAAATGTACACACACAAAAAATGTTTCTATACGTTTAAGACAACAGCTGTGCCCAGTTTAGCTTTCGTGCCCACCCAGTCTTTAGAAAATCTGCTGTACTTTCTCCTTCTGCTTAGTCCACTTGTTTTCCTCCAGGACTTTCTGGACTCCCAGCTTACATCCACCTTCAGTCATATTTCCACCCTCCTCATAGGCCTTCAGAGCTGCCGGCTGAGCTTCTGGGCCTGCCTCTCCTTTGCATTAAAGGCATATTTTGTGTCCTGTAGCTGGTCAATAATCTCCTTGGCTTCCTTCATCTCTGCAGTCAGCTGGTTGTACTTCTCCACCAGCTCCTGGTTCTCTCTCCGGAGCTCCACCACCAGCTGGCTCAGCTCCTCGCTCTGCTTCCCGCAGTGAAGCTTCAGCTGCTCCATCTCTGAGAGCGTCTCCTCCATGCGCTTCACCAGGCTCTCCAGCTTGTCCTTAGACATCTTCTTTGAAATGTTTTATTCACCTTTATCAAGTTTTTTTTTCTTTTTGTCAGAGCTTTGTTTCTTTCCTCCCCTGTCGTTTGGTGCCTGTTGGCTGTCTAGAGCGATTACTGAAGTCTAATCCTCAATTCCTTACATGTCTCACATGGAGCGGACATCCCACCCTGCACAGTAATCCCCTTAGCAGAGCTATCCTGGGAAGCCTCTAACGCACATAGGTGTGACACACAGTCACAATGTCTCCTGCTTAAGTCCTCAACATACTGAGGATGACAGATTGACAGATTACCTCAGTTCACTCTGTAGTGTCATCCACTTGTTGGCAAATGAGCTTAAAGGCCTTCAAAGAAATGTGACATCTAATCAGGGATGGACAGTAATGAAGTATATTTACTTACTAATTATCTGTACTTGACTTGAGTATTATGTAATTTAGAAACTTACACTACACTTAAAAGGACCCTATCCTGCAAGTTTTTGTTCTACAGATTCTAAGTCTATTCTAAGTGCGTTGTTTCAGAGTCATTAGATCCTGTAAATGTGTAACAATACAATTATAGGTTGACACAAACAAAGTACTTTTGAACACCTTAAAAACAAGTCCTCCAGTATTTTAACTCAAATAAAAGTTTAACTAAATAACTTTCACTTGTATTGATCTATACTTTAACTTGAGTAATGAAGTTGAGTACTTTGTCCTCTGCATCTAAGTTAATATCTACAAGGAGAAAAACAAAATGTGGCCAGAATTTCTTTCAGTTTCTTAGGATATAATTGCCTTATGGATTAATATTTTCTGGGAAAGAATGCACAGTGTAACATAATCTGAACAGAGCAGGTGTCTGTAACTGATGCAAGAGAGGCCTTATAGAATTAACTCTGTGGTGGTTCACCAGTTGAGCCACAGGATTCACATGGCAGAATGAGGCCTCACTGAGGGCTTGTTAGGTAAGTCACAGTATGAGGCCAAACATTCTGGGTAAACTGCCATACTGTGCCACTGTCCCGGCCAGCCAGGCCAAACAGTCCTCATGGTGACAGCTAATGCATCCAGCGCTACAGGCGACTTGCCAACAGCGCCTGTCAGCCAGTTGGCATCGGGGGACGGCGAGCGCGGGATGCCAGTGTATCAGCATGCCCAGGAATTTCCACAATGTTCCCACCGTCCGCGGAGATGCTTTGCGTCAATTCCCAGGAGGGTTTGCTCACAGGAAATTGGTGCAGTTGAAGCATGAGAGACAGCAGCGTTTTGTCACTGTGTGAAAGTATTAAACGGTCCAGGGGCGTTGAGCTTGACCTATGACCTCTGTGTAGAAGTTTGCAAGTGGAAAGAAAGAACAGCGCAGTTTCAAAGACATATAAGTTCTGATACACACCTTTATCTGTTCTTCTGTACTGTATGAAATGTGAGTACATTTAATCAAGTATTGTAATTAAGTACAACTTTGAGGTATTTGTAGTAATTCCTTATTCTCCTACTTTACGTCTCTATTTCACTTAGTTTCAGGGGGAAATACCGTGATTTTTATTTTATATTTATTCAAGAGGTATACTTATTACTGACTTTGCAAATTTGAATTTTACAAACAAAAAATAATCAGTTAAGATAGACAAGATATGAATTATTATGTTCCTAACATCACAAAGCACTTAAACTGGGTCCACCTCAATCAAAAATACATTCATTCTGTTGCACGAGTACTTCTACTTCCAAAACTACTTTGAAAACAGGACCTCTGACTTGAACATGTCAGCAGGGACCTACCAGCCTTTTGGTGTATATATACGGGTGTTTAAATATTTAGATTACAGAGTAAAGGTTTGATTACAGACGGAAGTCCAGTGGTTAGCACTGTTACCTCACAGCCACAGCCAGCTTGGGTTCCAGCCGTGGGCCTGGGTCCTTTGCATGAGCATGTGCCTGCGTGGGCTCCCTCCGGCGCGTACATGCCTGGTTGATTGGCGACTCTAAATTGTTTGCGAGTGTGACAATGAATGGTTGCATTTCTCTATGTGTCTGCCTTTTAAATGAACCCTGCCCTCGCCCAACGTCAGCCCCCTAACCTCCGCCCCCTCCATCTATAAATTCACCACTTGGCATCAACGATGAAGCCAGAAAACCAAACTACGATTTCACAGACCACACACTTAAGCGCTTATATTGCAGGCCACACTCGCTGCACAGGCTGGGAAAAAATTAAAATAAGAGACTTGAGAATCTGCTGTGAAAAAAATAAAGAGAAGGCAGGAGAAGAGATGATTTTCAGTTTTATTATTTATTAAAAAAAAGGAACAAAATTTGAATTGAATAACGTTGCATAACACACATATGCATGTGAAGGACAGAAAAAAAAGGCCAGTCACCTAATATATTCCTTAAAAACAAAAAGGGAAAATAAAAGAGTCTCAGAACAAATATTATTATTTTGTTCCCACTTGGTTTCTTTTCTCTGCAAGCATGAAACTCGAGTGCAACAACAAAAGAGCAATCAGTGCAGCTCATCTTTACTCTACCACTCAGCATCATCTCATACGCGAGAAGCCACAGAGTTTGGGTTCATACACATCTACGAGTTTAATACCAGACCGTCTGGTTTGTTTTTAACTTTATTTAAGTCGTCTGTCAGGCTAATAATGGAAGAGGACAGGAGATAATGCTTTCCAAAACTGTTCACAAATTCAAGTATCAAATTTAACTAGATCTACAACTCCCTCATTTATCAGCACAGATAGTTTTTTATATTTCAACAGCATTTTATTTGTCAAAACTTTTGTTAGATTTTCTGTGTAGGAACTCTGTTAACATTTACCCCCATGTTTCAAAAAGTACAAAGTTTTTCCTGTGCATATCTTGAAAAAAAAAAAAAAAAAACACCAAAAAACACAAAGGTATCTGTTGATAGACTAAATAAGTGTTTGTGTTAGTGTTTGATGTAGCATAGTTGAAGACAGCACCAGGCGAGCATCATGAGGGCAGCTATAGCCTAAAGGTTCAGAGTTTGTGACCAGAGGATCACAGGTTACAATCCCTGGACAGGTTGACAAACAAAAAATGATAAAAATCTTAAATCTTTGTCAGGGTAGAGAATGAAAAGCACATTTCTGTCCCACAATAACAACGACGACGACAACAACTACTACTGAAATGCCCTTGAGCAAGGCACTGAACCTCCAACTGCTCCAGCGGAACTGCTCAGTGGCTGATAGTAAATGTCTAACACAGCAGGCAAGTCTCAGGTGTGAGTGTGTCAACTTTCCTCCCTCTGCAGGCTGTGAATTCGAATGTGATTTAAGGTGAAATCAAGGGCTGAACACATGGTGAAATTAGTCAGTGTCACAAAAACACGACATTTTAAATAACGATGTATATTTTTCCACATGTTGAAAACATCCTGTTTGGTGTAAATTGCTTGGTGTTTTGTGTCTAAAGTGGAAAAAAAGGTTTTAACCATTCTTAACAGCAGTGAGGAAAGCACGCTCTGGTGACTGATAGCTCATACATAATCAAACTACACATTTACCAATCTATAATCAATATCATCATCATCATCATCATCATCATCATTGAGTGTCCATTACTTTGATGAAGGCTTTTTGAATCATTGGTGAAGTTTGGGGGGGCGGGCACTCACAAGCCATGAAAACAGGACCTGTGACAGCAAAGGGGTTTGATTAAAGTCTTTAAGGGGAGAATCAATCAAACCGTCTCCCTTTGCTCAACAGCTACCGTTGAGGTGTCAATGAGCAAGGCACCAGTTGCAGAAGACTGGTTGTACTGGGCAGCTCCCAGATCTGAAGGTGTGGAAGTGAAGCAGGGCTCTGCTGGAAAAGGAGCAGACAAGCTCTTGTGGAGATTCCCTGGTTAAATAAAGGTAAATTATTCTCACTAACTTCTCAGATTGTGCCTGAGAGCGGTGAAGAGGATGAAGATTTGAAGATGAAGTCCCACGTCACTTCTTGGTTTAAAACTGAAATAAAATACTTAAGAACAGCTGTTGTGGGGGATACCCTCTCTCTGCGCCAGAAAGAAAGGCAGAACAAAAACAACTTGAGTTTCTAAGAATGTCATGAGTTCTTAAGAAGGGATGCGGGGGCGGGAGGGCCCCCATCGCCCAGCACCACCCTTTTGTTCCCTGGCTGCGAAGGAACCACTCTCGTGTTGTTAGCCAGAGAGCTATGTGGGTGAGGGTTATCAGGGCAGCATCCTGCTAAATGTAGAACTGGTGTAATGCCAGCTTGTCCATGAAGGGCTGTACCAAGTTGTCGGTGGCAAAGTAGAAGACGAGGCCAAAAAAAATGGAGATGGGCAGAGCCGGGAGCGCTTTCTTGAAGATGGCGAGGAGGAGCAGGGTCAGACACAGGCCCTGCGGGGGAAGACAGACAAAATAAAACAGAGGAAATAACACATTGAGCAATTGTGTACCAAACAAGATCAGCTCTGGAGGGGAAAAAAGGGGCCTGTTATACAATCAAGTGGTTTGCATAAAGTGGGGTTAGATAATGGGCTGAGAGACAGAGATGAGGTTGTGGTGACTTGAGGCTGACACCAAAATAAGAAGCTGTGGTCACTCACAATGAGGATGGCTACAAAGCAGGCGAGAGTTGTGTTCCAGTCGCCGCTGGCTGTGGCTGAGGCCTTTCCCACCAGCATGCTGTAGAAGATGAAGTCTCCGAGGCCCAGCTTGACTCCCCCTGAGAACACAGGAGGACACCACAGTCAGGGTGGAGTCAATTCAAACACAAGATTCGCCTCAGCCCCACACCCTCCAACCTCCATAGAAATCTTTTCTCAACTGTAATTACTGTACAAACAAGAGCTCCGACCCCATATTTACTGAAGCGTTAGGTTAGAAAAGAGCGCGGGCCCCCAAATAGTACAGACGTGAAACCTAGCAATTGCCATGAATAATTGCTTCCTAATCTGCTCCGACTAAAAACGGTCCACAGATGAACATGGAGTCGCTCTCACATGCACGCTAATTTCACAGAGAAGGGAGCACATAAAAACATTCCTACATGTTTTATGTGTTTGGGGGAGAGAGAACTGAAGGTTGATGATTACACACTGAGGAGAAGGCAGTGAGGAATCTGGGAATTCACAAGTTTGAATTACAGAGCTTGTCTTCATATTAGGGCTGGGAGGTAAATCTAAAATGATCATTATCTCATTTTACTTATAACATTATTTATAGTGCCCCCCCCAAATACCTGATGCCTATGCACATGGGGGGGGGCGGTCGCATAGGAAAGAAACACATTAGCTCTGTTTTTGAATTTTGGTTGATTTGAATCTTTCTTGAAAATGAAGACTTGAAAGTTCTTAACAGATTCTGAAAACTACGTTCTCACTAAGCTGAAATAAGAGTTTTGAGATTTATGTTTGACATAACAGCAACAATATAGGGGACAGTTAAACCGTTAGCTCTGTGTTAAGTGGTGCTTTCGTTATCGATTTTTCAATTAAAGAGTAGATACGATATGTTTTAAAGAGCTGTTAGCATCGACTGTAATGTCACTAAATGGGAGGTCTAATGCTTTTATTGCATAATAGAATGAATGAAAGACGTGATCCATCTACATCCGTCATAATTTTAGAGCTCGGGTGAGTTACAGAAACAGAATCTACTGCAAAGACGTGAGAAGACACTCAGACTTCACTGGCAACAAAAACAATTGAATGATGACAACACTCACGCTCTTCATCATCATCTTCAACAACAGGAGGTCGAGCAGAAGGCATCTGCTGGATCTCCCGCCTGGAATCATCGGTGGACTGGAGCGGTCCCAGCTGGTGCTCCTGCTGGTTGACCCAGGACGGGGTGAAGCCTCCGTCGTCCTGTGACGGACTGGACGGGGCAGGAGACGCCACGGCTGCACACAAGTGATATCAGTCAGACTGAAGCACAGACCATCCAGCCAGTGCTTTATCCTGTGTAAACACTTTTATACCCCACTTACCTTGTGGGGTCTCTTGCTGTAACGAAGCTGCGTCTGTTGAGTTCCTCTTTGGCCTCTCAGTGTCGGCCATGTTGACGAGCCACACCATTGTCGCTGTGAAAACAATGATAGGTTGGTTTTGTGTTGCAAGAGGAGGCAAATAAAAACCAAGTGAAGTGTTTAAAACAGCTTAAAGGTCTTGTATTGGTGGGTATTCATATAGAAGCCATAGCTGGAGTTAAAATACTAAAATCAGCTGAACTGGGAAACAGAAGCACCAAAAGAAACTGAGGAGTCAGTTGAAGTGATTGTTGCTAAAATGAGTGTCAGATGAAGTGAAAGCTCAGAAAGAAGATCAAAGCATGAGTTGTTAGTGAATCAGAGGAAATGCTAAGAGGTGAAATGTCAGTTGAAGCGAAAGCGCCAAAAGCAAAGCATTGAGGTGTCATTTCAAGTTACTAATAGTAATTGAAGTGTCAGTTGAAGCGAATGTGTGAAAAGGGTTTAAGAGTTGCTTTAAAAAAAAGGTCAAAAGCCAAATCACAGTAAAGAGAAGTCTCTTTGTTGTCAAACCACTGTTGAAGTGAGCTGAAGTCCAAGCACTTTTATAGCACCAAAATAAATTACAGTAGTAGTTTAATGGGAAGTATCTGATTTACAAGCGCTGAGTTGATATGAAGTAAATGCGCTGATAATGGGTTCAAAATTCACAAGGTCAAAGTGTCAGTTAAAGTTGAAGTACAGAAAGCTGTTAGTGTGTAAGCACTCCTATGTTTTCTCTACATGTAGCTTTCAAATATCAAGTAATGCATTGTCCTTTTGATAAATGTTTAAAGGTCAGTGTGCATCTTACAAGAATAGATGAGAGCTGGAAAGATGGGTTCATTCCTCTCTTGAGCCGTCTCCACCAGGATCCTCAGAGGCCCTTTGGGACAGAGCACCGCTAACAGATCTGTAAGGGGAAATAAGACAGAGCACAGACAATTGATGTGAGCCACCAAACAGAGGCCAAAATCAGCAGCTGGACATGACATCTGTAACAACAGGAGGCTGGGACTTCAGTCAAAATACACAGTTTCTGGCTCAGGCTCAGGCTCAATCGAGTGGTGGTCTAAAGGTAGTGTAAAATGTTTACTTATCTAATGGATCTGACCTGCTCTTGTTATCCCCACTGATCTGGTATGTCTAATAAAATCAAACAACTATAATTACCTACAATTATCCCCAGCTATTCTGACCGAGCACCTCTGCCTATTAACAGGAGGAAAGCTTATGAGACATTGGCCAAGGAGCTGTTGTTGCTGGCACGGCGGCAGTCTTGAGTTCAGCTTTTAACTTTGTTTCCACTAGATTTCCTTTCTTTGTAGATTTGTCTTTCATGGCACATTTCCTTAAAGCAATTGTGCCAAGGCTTAAGGTCTTGAGACATATCCTTCCTTTCAGCAGCCTAATGGTGACATCTATAACTCCTTATGAATAAATCAAAATAGGAAAAACAAATAATAAAGAATATATACAAATGTCATAATGTAACTGTGTCCATTTAAGAAAGCTTTGGTTTTTTGTGTTAAAATACTTTTCCATGGGTGCTTTTCCTCTAATAAAATGATTCAGCACATCAATGCTGTAATTTAGAAAGAGAGTTAGATTATACATGTGGAGTTTTCCCTTTTTCCTCAAGCACTAACAGGAACCAGATGACAGAACGTGGGTGCGCAAAAACATCAAGGTTGAGACTTCAGCTTTCTTCCTTAAAAGCACAAAGGGTCAAAGTAAAAGCAAGATGAGAGAAGAGGATTTACCGTAGACCGATATGACAGCTAATATAAGCCAGGCAGTCCACTCTGGCAGGTACTTGATGAAAACCAGGGCCATGAGGGCGCTGATCATGATGAGGTAGGCCTGCTGGAGCCGCAGAGGTCCTTTCCAGTGAATACACATCATGCCCACCACGCCGAAGTTCCAAATTATTACCGCCAGGGTGAAGTAGTCCATTGCCACATTGTAGGTCTTGAAAACCTCTCTGTTGGACAAAGCAGAAACATGAAGGGAATACCTGGAAAGACTCCACTTGAGTTTTATGAGAATCTTTGGAAAAAAGAGATAAAGTGTGAAGTGGTGTGGCTTACTTGAGGTAGATGTAGGAGAAGAAGAACAGCAGGAGGAGAGAGGAGAGGAAGAGCCAGCCTTGGATCACCTGTCACGAGAGACAGAGACATAGGATTTATTGTATTGGCGGTCTTTCAAAAAATGAGCACTTGCAAATACTTGTTACTAGTATTTGTTTTAAACTACCACGACTACCAGATGGGTGAGGTTTACCACAGACAAAGTGAAAATCCATTGTCCTGATGTATTGAGCCCCACCTGTCTGGTGCTCCAGGTGTCTAGTGTTAAGAGTGGCTTAATAGATTTGATGTTCAAACCACTCAGGACTGTACAGGTTTACAGAAAGTGCTCCATTGACACTTTCTTGACTATTCTATTAGTGTTGGTGCAGCAGTTAGGCCAGAACATCTTCACCTCTATCATTCATTTTGACCTTTTTCACAGGAGACATTTTGGCTTGCCAGAGCAGGAGAAGTACAGGTATTACTAATAACATTAATGACGACCCTGTACCATTGAAGTGTTGCAGTAAGGTCATGACAGTGTCCACACACGCAGAAAGAAAAGAAAAGAATAAGGAGCCAAGAAAAGACAAGAAACACTTAACCGGCACACCTTAATGTAAGGCAAGCATTTCAGTGGCAGGTGCACCTTTCTTTGGCAAGAGGTGAAAGACCTCTAGTAGTAAACCAGTAGTAAACCATGTCTGGTGATTGAGAGGAAAAACTACTACATAGTTGATTATGTCAACATATTATTTTAGATTTCTGATTCTGAGCTTGCAATGTTATTCACTACACAGATCCCCCAAATACTAGAGAAAAACACTGTCCATGGCTTGTACGACTTTCTGCCAACAAGCACACAATGCAATGTCACTACACCTTACGGGTGTAGATGATACATGCATTACTGCTTTCTGGTTGTTATACACACCACACTACCTATGGGGTCTTCTCACAGATTTGAAGTGGACTAGTTTCAGTTCGGTTATGTCACATACTTCCGAGCACCAATCAGAGTTTAGGAAAACTGGATCAAAATGTGATGTCATTTGTTTGGGGGGTTTGCTTAGGACGCCTGAAAACCTCAACCCACATCCTCCCAGCCTTGATAAAGAACACAACAGAGTTTTATAGTAGTAAACTCTTAATAAATAAAATCTCAAGACACATCACATTATTCATTTCAGGTCTGCAGTGAATTGAAAAACAGCATATGTGATGCAGTGTGATAGGACAAGTGTTAGTCTGTACCTTGTAACAGCGGTACTTATATAACAGCACCAGCACCAAAGTCATAACGATGATCACAGTGATCATGATGGTGGCGTTGAGGATGGAGTTTAGGGCTCTCTGCGCTACTGTGTCTGTGTCTTCAGGGAACGGTGTGTAGATCCTGAGGGTGACATTTCAACCACATGTCTCAGTCATATGGCAAAGAATAGAATTAGAAGTTAAATAAATGCAATGATAAAAATAAGAATTTTTCTAACTCACTGTATCATAACCTTTTTTTCCTTGTATTCACATGCTTTCATTGTTGGCTCTTATTACAGGTGGTTCACATCAACCTTGTTGAGCTTGTTATTTGCTCTTATGTTGCTCTAATTCAGGGAGGTTTAATAGCTCTGGATAATAGCGTAAGACATAAAATGTTATGTTTATGTGCTCTGAGCCAGATTCAGACTCTGCCAAAATTATCTTATGCAATTACAGTAATGTCTTGGTAATGAAACGATGAATCAAAGACACTGTATACATTGCATTTACTCCACCTAGTGGCACTAAGGGTGTGTTTCAGTCCATTCAAACAGCAGAGTAGATGAGCTGTGAATCTGGCACGAGTCCCATATCATTTCCCTATCTACCACCATTCATCTGACAAGGGTCATAACACTTACAATCTCTGCCCATCATTATGGGTGTAGAAGCTGACAGACTTTATGGTTGCCACAACAACCACCATGCAAAGGGTGACTGGAACGAACAGCATGATAACGTGCTTGGCCCCATATTTCAAGGTCAACTCCTCCTCCTCGTCATCCTCAGTCTCCACTACACGTGGAGGACGAGCAGCAGGAGGCTGCCCATTCTGCTCCGGCCCACTGCCTCCTCCTCCTCCACCATCACTGCCTCCTCCTCCAGCTCCTGAACCTCCCCTGGACCGCGCTCTGGTTACCCCACCTTCTTGTGGCTGCTGGGTGGGTTGAGGGGCCGCACTGGACTCCTGTTGGTTCTGTTGATATGGGAAGACAATCACATTATTTTCTATGTACGTGCAGTGTTCTACAGTCCTGGTGTAGGAACAGTTCATCTCTATAATTACATAACCAAAACATACATGTACTCAGATGTTTATGAGATCAAAAGAACAGCGGAAAACAAACAGATACTAAACTGCACAAGACAAGTGATTTCTAAGAATAAACAAGAGCATGACTGCTGATATTCCATCTAGGTGTCATCCAATAAATTCTGCACCATCAAGAGGTAAACTTAAAAAAAAAAACAAAAAAACAAAACAACTTTTTGGACATCCTGATGGACATTTACAGTAACATACAGTGTGAAAACTAAGTGTAACACTGCTCCTTCCATCTTTATTTGCCCCATTCAGCGACTTGCCACCCGTTTTTTTCTGCCACATTTGTCCTGTCAGCCCATGCTCTAAACTATCTAATATAGTAAACAGGCTGAAAAATAATCATACAAATTTGCAGTTTTACTAATACAATTTGATATTTGTCATTGTTAAGTATTTTGGGGGAATTAAATGACTTTATATAAAAAAAATGTGGTAATGACAGGAAATAGGAAATGAGGGGTGAGATATGGTGAATGACTAATTTAGTCTAATTTGCAAAATTGCAAGATTTGATTTGCAACACAAGATATTTTTCTCCTTTCTCCCAATCAGACAAGTTTCACTACTCAGAACAAACAACATAGTTGTGAGCCACACAGGACTGTTGGCCTTGTAGGATTCAAATTTAGCAAGCAACAATGACTTGTAAAATGTTACGCTGCCATGAAACAGATGTGGTTAATGGTAGGCCTCACACTTGGACCACATGTGTTCCCCTTCCTATTGCAATGTCCTCTATGTATTCTGTGTTTAGGTTGTGTCATCTTGAGAACATTTTTAAAATTCAATGCCAGACCTTTCTTTCTTTTTCTATCTGCAAAAATTGTGGATGCATGAGTAAGACTATCATCACTATCATATTATTAGATGAAAGAGTTTTTATTGGCAAAAATACCTAGAAACCAAACAAACGTGAGCAAACTATTATCAGACCATCCGTGTTTCAGTGCTAAACTGGCACATTCATACTCACTACACTGGCACCTCCAAGGATAACAACACTGTGCTCATTCCCGCCCACCCCGAGGACCTGTTCCGTCAGGAAAAAAAATAAAGAGGAAATTCAAGGAGACTTTGTGAACTAAAACTGTCAGACTGCCAGGCGAGTCGAGACATGCGGCAGCCAAGACATGAAGCAATCTCACCAGGTACACAGAAATGAAGACAGGAGGGATCTCCAGAGACTGATCTGAATAGTGAAAAGCTGCCACAGCTTTTTAAACAAGATGCTGTACAAAATGACCTCAGTGTGTGGTACACTGCATTGTTTCTCAGTCCTGGGAACAAGGCCAATGTTAGCACCAAGGACACAAAAACTACAGACCACTTTAGTGAATTAGTTTTAAGCTGACCAGTTGTTGAGGGTAGTGATACTGTAATACAATGTTAATATTTGTGCTAAAGCACCACACTGACCTGAGCTCATAATGACCTCTTCACTACAACCTAACACTTGAGACAGATGTGTCTGCACCCAAGACAGCAAAATATGGTTGTACTGTAGTTATAGGGTAAACAAAACCCTGGGTGAGGATTAGAATTGCTAAATGGATTGGGACAATAAAGGAGACTTTGAACCCTTGAATATACCACACCTTTCTTTATAGTAAGAGCAAAATTCAGATAGCACACTCATATTCCTGTTCCTCTTTCTACTTTAGTGACTCAAAACATATTTCCTTATCAGAGCATAACCATTTATAATCAGCATAATCTTTATTTATGATATGAGGCAAAAAAAAAAAAAAAAAAAAAAAAAAAACTACAGTTATCCGACTGAAACTGCTCCACAGTGTGTGTCACAGACTGACTAAGAAACAGATGCCTTTCATCACTGATGTGCAAGAGAAACACTTTGCTGCCAGCAGCTAAAATGTTGGCCAGTCATTACCAAATACATTAGCACAGACAGATAGAGCGTTAGAGCAACTGTGACACATTCTTTTGAACTCACCATATTGTTTTCAACATCCTCTGCATTGTTTGCCATTGTTGGCTCGACAGACACTTGTCCTCACATGCAAACCAAATTCTTTTGCCCTGGTGAAAGACAGCAAGGGACAATATTAATCTTATGGCACCAGAAATAGATGCAATACAGGCACATCAGCATATCAATGGCACCAAATCGAATCATGGGTGTAAACATAGAGATTGTAAAGCCCTGTGAGACAAATCTCTGATCTGAAATTGAATTGACAGATTAAAAAGAGAAAAACATAGTAAAAGAGCATCTTATTAAGGAGCTTCTCCGCTGTAAAAGCTGAGTTGCTGTTACAAGAAATTAAACCAATGTCAGATACAAAACAGAACAGATTGTCGCATTAAAGGATAAGTTCACAGTCTGTCTAAATTCCCACAGATCCACTGATATCTAAAACAAATAAGGTTCCAGTTACTCCAGAAAAAGTATCTGTAATTAATACCCTCACACCCATATGCACATCCAAAGAGTTACTGGTTGCTTTAATCATTCATCCTGTCCAAAGTGACTCTATACAAACCACAGGCCTCATTCTGTTCAAAAAGCATTTTAAAGACCAGCCAAAGCTGACATTATCAGGTTACAACAGTCTTGAATTTGGTGAATTGATTGTCTATCTCCCATATGAAATTCCCTCTTTGTGTTTCGCAAGACAGTATTTGATTGCTGAGCTGCAGTGGAGAGGCAGTAACAAACAGTGAACTCTGTGCTAAATAGAAAATACATTTGGGAGATGCAAGCTGTGGAAAACTCATATTTTTTTCTATTCTCCAATCTGTGGGTAGTAAGCAAACTACATGTTATTCTGCCTTATTCTGTTACTCAGAACTGTCCCCAGTATAACAACTTCAGCATCAAGTGTGTGACTGGTACTGCATATTAAAAATCCTATAAATTATAATAATTATTATATATACTGTATATATTAATAAATCTCTTGTGCAATTGTCCAAATGTTCAACATTGTATTGAGGAATTATTCCTACTGAAGTATACAGCTCATCATAGTGTATTTTAGAGATTGATAAGAAACTATAAATTATAAATTAATATGTTAGTCTTCACTACAGGAGGTATGATTACAGTGTCCAGTAACCCTTTCCTATATGTACATATAGGCATGTGAGATTTGTGGAAGAAACACTCATATCTTTTATTTAAGTAGAAGTACTAACACCACATTGTAAAAATACTCCAAACAAGTTAAAGTCCTGCATTCAAAAACTAAATCTATGCTTTAATCAAACGTAGAGCACAAAAATATCATTAGCATGACATTATTAGATGGTTAATACTGATGCAAATGTGAACAGCAGGTCGAGCTGTGAACTACTTTATAAACAGCAGGTAGTTTAGTCCAGTGGTTCCCAACTTTGGCTCGAGACCCTAGAAAAGGGTCACAAGATAAATCTGGGTGGTTACACAATTAATGAGACAGGAAAGAAACCAAAAGTAAGCTTTCTCACACAACCATGTTAATTTTTTGACTCTTACTTTCTTGTGCCTCAAAGACTCATTTGAATTGAACCATTTGAGGTTTTTTTTTAAAGAGGAAATGTCTATCACAGACATCTAATCTTTGACTAGGCCTCCAGCAACTGTAAAAGGTCACAAACCAAAAAAGGTTGGGGCCCACTGGTTCAACCCTTAAAATGCATTTGACTTTATCAGCTTGTCTTATTTTGTTTTAGTGAAAACCGCCATCTTCAATGTAACTAGTAACTGCTACCACAGAAAGGTGGTGGTGTAAAACACACTCTCTCTCTCAAATGTAGCGGGATAGAAGCTGCAGTAGCAAGAAATGGAAAATAAGGTACCTGAGGCTCCTTGAATAAATAAGGATACTTCCCACCACAGTAGGTATACATGTAATATTGAGCTAAAATATGAGCCTGTCATTCATTAAATATGAAATAGAAACTACGCCGATTAACTAACGGTTATAGGGTAGTTGAGTATACCATTGTAGCTCATGCTTTGGACATGAGTTTAACATCTACTGATCAAAAACAGGATTTGTGACCATTAACAGCTAAATATACTGACGTTGCTCATTCTGCGCCGGGAGACCGTGTGTTTTTATTAGCCCATTTGGTGAACTGCTTAAGGTTACGTACAACCTGTTGGCAACGTTATTTGGTAATTATCTAAAGCGAAGTTAATTATTCAATCGTATTCATCAGTCACACCAGCGAGCCGCTAAACGGCTAGTTAGCCAATAATGTGCGGCCGCGCTGGGTGGCTAACGCTACACAACTTACACAGCCCCGACAAAATATAGCACAGAAATAGCAGGCTTGAAAGGGATGACGCTTACCTTCTATGAACAGCAGGTACTTTCCCTGATTTTGTGTTTTGAAGTAGGTTTAAAACCCGGGCGTTTTGCCTTCTTTATTGTTCCTGTGTTCTCACAGAACATCCGGCCGCTGGTGTAAACTAAAGCTAGCTACTTCCTCCAGTTTTCCGCGAAGGGGCGTTCAGGATCAAAGCGCTGTTCGAGATTTATTTGAATTATTGTTATTTCTTCCGTTACCGTTAAAATAACAAAAATCTATTAAAGTATTGAAACGCCGTATTTAAATAAGTTCACGAACTCAAAGTTAGCTTTTAAACCAGCGGCAGACAAAAGTTAGAGACAGAAAATATAACCGTTAGAAACTAAAATATCCATGCCGCATTCAAGGCAGTTCAGTCGTGAATTTAGGCCGACAGTTGCACCCAAATAGAATTTCATATTGATATTAATACAATCCTTTAGCCTCATTTTTCTATACACTGCTGGAAAGTAAGTTATAAAATTACACAACGCTGTAAATGTAACTAAATTATACTACGAACATCCATCTCGGGTTAATTTGCGAACTCTTTCTAGCGACAATATGGCTGTTTTCCCTATTCTTCCGACATTACTTGAACGCGGCATTACGGCCAGTTGTTCTTCCTGCGACAAAGGTCAACCCGTTCAGAAGACGCAAGGATTCAAGTAAATCGACCGAAACCGACACAAAAGATATCAAAGACATGGTTAGTACGCAGCGAGCCGACGTTTACCGAACGGCTTTTTTGTGTGTTTGTGCTAAGTCAAATAATTTCGTCAGTTTTTCCCTCAGTAGAACCGGTGTTTCATAAAAAAAAAAAAAAAAATGTAGCTATTGCTAACGTTAGCATGAATGTGGGGGACGTTGAGCTGCACCGTCGTACTGTCGTAGATAAATTAAGCTCACATTTACAGCTATTTACAAAAAATAAAGAATACGCCAGTGCAAGTAAAAATCCTCAATTTAAAACTTTACTAAAGAAAAAAAAAATTCCGGAAAATGTACGTACACTGTAAAAAGTAAAAATTAAATTTTTCAGTGCAGACAAACGGCTAACCTGAAAAACTATACTGTTAAATACCGAAGTCATAGGTTATTGTTACTCGTGCATCGATATTTATGCAGTATTTAATTGTAGTTTTCTGTCGAGTGACAAATTAGCTAATTAACCAGACATCATCACAACGAAATAAGACTAATTGTAATGATTGTTAATGAAGTTATTTACCTTCAAATATCTATAAGCTCTTTAACATTGCATTTGCCCATAGGTTGTTAGCTATCAGGACTCAAAACAGTGGCCTAAAGTTGGTTGCTTTGCACAAACAGCCCCAAAAAAAACAGCATACTAAGTTTTTATTATGGGGCAAAGCAAGCAGGCCTCTACATCTGCAAATATTTAAACCACAAATTTTTACTACATGATACATTGATTAACACTCATTCAATATATTTATTTGGTCAAACGGGCAATTGTTTCAACAGGATGTTGCAATGAATAGTTAAACCAGTTTAATAACATTTGTCTGTTTTATCAGTCCCACACAATCCTGCTGGTGCAGCCCACTAAGAGGCCAGAGGGGAGAACGTACGCTGACTATGAATCAGTCAATGAGTGTATGGAAGGTAAGCAGATCCATCCATTGCCATGTTATTGTCCATGTGTTATGATAATTACAGATTTTTAAGTTGAGGATCTAAATAGTGCTTGTTTTGGTATGATTTGCCAAGGAACTGAACTATACAGATATAATTTCCTTTATCAGGTATTTAGCTGCAACAGTTCAGCAAATCAGCAGCTATATTTTTTCCAATTAATCCAGATGGTTGGATTTTTTTATAGTGAGAAGCCTAATATACTGTATTTGCTGCCTCCTGAACAGGTGTGTGTAAGATGTATGAGGAGCATTTAAAGAGAATGAACCCCAACAGTCCGTCAATAACATACGACATCAGCCAGCTGTTTGACTTCATCGATGACCTGGCTGATCTCAGCTGTTTGGTGTAAGTTTGACATTTAAATTGACGTTAGTACATTGAAGCTGCTGCTAATAAACCAGCCTGTACTGGTTTATTGAAATACATGTGTGCTGTTAAACAAATTCATGATATAACTGGTCTTCAAAACGTTGGTTGTCAAGAATGTCAATGTTGTTTGTAATGTAACCCTTTGTTTGACTCCACACAAGTGTAGTTTACACAAACAAAGCATGTTGTGTATACGAACATGTCGTAATATAAGTAGGTTTCCAGTGATTGTATTTCGGGGGCAGTCAATAATTGTATTTCTATTAGAACAAAACCTGACCACCACATCTTGTGATATATAATCATTAATTTATTATCTTTAGACCAGTTAGTGAAAAGTACAAATGTCATTTCATCCCTCCTTTAAAGAAGCATACATGTTGTGATATAAACATCATATGAATTAAATGTAGGTTACATCAAGAAATATCCATGTGCACGGCAAAGGAATATTGGTGTGAACATGGATATTTCTTGCTCTGTATTTATACACTACTTTTTCATGGTAGCTTTAGAGAAGTTGTGGTGCAATATGATTATTGATAGAAGTTCAAAAATATGAAAACACTTCAGATCCATCCATCAGTTGTAAAAACACCATGCACACTGTTATTGAAATATTTGCCTTTGCACACTGATAAACAGACTGAGCTCAGACTGTGTATTGATCAGTTTCCATGGTAACTACAGTTTCCTGTTCATGGTGGAGGTTGGCATGTTTGCCACACAGTTTACCTGTTTATTCACACCTTCCCTGGAAGTGCCTCCAAAGCTGTGAGTGACTTCACGTGGAGTCAATGACCAGTTTGGGCAAATGTCTTGAATCCCTAACAAACATAAACTTGTGGGAATTTTAATTTGTTGTCATAACAGCCACATCACAAACATTACATGTATTTCTCCATGATTTACAAAGCATACAGCCAAAGGAATGTAAATGAGATCGAGTCACATTCCTTATTCCAACAAATGTATTGTTCGAGTTCTCCATCATGCAACATCTAAATCATTTCAGTCTTAGTGAGGCATGTTATTTTCAGAACATACTACCTATACGCCAACTGTACAACCTTCAGCAGTTTGAGTTGACCAGTCTTTCAGTCCATCTGGTGAAAGTTTTCAAATCTCAATCATTCTACCAATATTCTTTCTAGTAACGTACCATCTCCTTTTCAACGCGGAGTCTGTTTTCATTGTTACGGCGACTGCAGAGGATGTTTACCTTCATAGAGATGTAGAAAAAGCTGCAAGTATCCTGTAAGAGCAGGTGAAGCGCTCTGCCCCCAAAGCCCTGTCGGTTTGAAGCATTTTTGTTAGTTTCACATGGGAGGTTGAAGCCCCCGTGTATAGAAGCAGCTGCTCTGCTGAAGTGCCCTGAAGCAAAACACAAACACAATCCCTACCAGCTGCCATGATGCTTCTCTCCTAGTAGCTGAAGTTGACTTTTGATCTCTGTACAAAAAGTGTCTCAAATTGAATAGTGGTTCATGTTTTTCCATAAATCTTCTGTGCAAATTAGAGAAGTGAGAGTTTAAACTTAATATAATTTCTCATGCTGCCTCAGGTATCGTGCCGACACGCAGACATACCAGCCCTACAACAAGGACTGGATCAAAGAGAAGATCTACGTGCTGCTTCGCCGTCAGGCCCAGCAGGCAGGAAAGTGAAGCCTCTGAGGGGATGGATGGTTGGAGAAGGGGTTGGGAGTGGGGGGGTCATTTATTTTTACTATCTGTAACTTGTGTTCAAAAAGTTTGACCTACCTTGTTTTGAGAAGTTTTTAAAAAGTTTTTTTTCTTCATGAAGAGGAGGTGTATTTTGTATTTTAATGTTTGACTTATTAATAAAGATTTTCCTTTAAATAACACCTGAGTTTTGTCCTCTTGTTCTTTCTAGCCCTGTTTTTTTCCAGCCTGCGTCTTTTGTTTTTTCCCCTCTTTCTGTAATCCTCCTTTCCCCCGTTTCTCTTTATATTGTCTATTTTTCCTGCTCTAAATTTGTTTCTCTGTGTGTGACTGTGCAAAAGTGTCTTCAATTACTCTGTTTTGTTTTGCAGTGTTGCACATGGTAACTTCCCCCGCTCAATATAGTAAAATAAGCATGTCATGAAATATTGATTTTTTTTTTTCTTCCCTCTGTAGTGAAAACATTTCCTCTCTTAAATTTTTTTACTTTCAAACTATGACTTAAAATGTTTTCCTACCCTTTTTCTTTTTAGTCTTTAAAAAAAAAAAAACTCCTGTCTTCAGCATTTTTTCTACTTTCACCTTTTCTCACACTTAAATTTTTAACCAAATGAGTCTCACACTATTGCTATTTTTTTTTTTTTTCAAACACTGCTTGGGAAAAGTATTTTATTTTGTTGGATTTTTGAAGTTGATGGCCTTCATGGAAATATGATTTTTTTTTTTTTTAAATGAAATGGTCCCAGGGCCCATGTGGCCCTTAGTCTTCAGTTTAGACTTAGACCGCAGCCCTCTGGTCGCCCTTTCAGCCACTATAGGGGAGAACGATGTACGCATGACTCCAAACAAATGCCGCACACTGTCCTTCGCTTCTCCTTTGGCTGAGCGCTCAGTGTTAAGATGGAGGGATGCTGCCCCGCCCAGCCATGTTCAGTGGCTGTGGGACATTATATCCTGTCTAAGCCATAAAAAAAATCTTCAGATGAAGGTGTCAGGACCTTTTTCTAGAATATTTCCGCACGCTAAAGATCAGGTTTTTGTCATTAACACAGTTTATTGGAGTTTGTCCATGTCTTAACCTCTCCTTGTGGTATTTATCAAGTACTTCTCTCTTTTTAAATTCTAAACCTGACCTTCCAGCACCTCCCTTTAATATTCAATAGGCAAGAAGTAATTCTGTGTTGTATAGGGGTGTGGGGCAGGTAAGGGGTGGAGGGAGTGAAGTGGTACGCAGTTCAAATGCATTCATATTATGTGAACAAAGTAAGTTGGTATTCTGTTAATTCAGTACGCTGGCACACTTACAAATATGCACTTGTCCATCTGTTGAAAATTCAACAAAAGGATCTTTCTTACACTGGTTTTGCTTCCTTCCTGTTTTCCCTCAGTCTTCAGTAAAGTGCAGCAGAGGATGTCAGTTTTGCTTTGCTGTGGTGCACATGGTAATTTCCTTCTTTCTCACTCAATACAAGGCAAACAAGCACAGAGAATATTGAAGAATATTTACAATTTCCTGGACTTTGAAAGCACAGGGGCCTTGTGGGAATAAGATTGTAAAAAGCTCATGTCCTGTCTTTTCGCTTCCCTTTTTTCCTCCTTCTGTGTTTTTGTCTTACTTTTCCTGTGGGATTGAGATTAAAACATTGTGTTTTCTTCTCCCTCCATCTAATTTTCACTTTCTTATCCTCCTGCTTCTCTTTTAGTGTTTTATTCCTCACCTTTTCCTTTCTTCCTCTGTCTCCCTGTTTATCAGTTTGGTGTTGACTGTAGAAAAGTCAAATTTTTCAATACAGTATCAAATAAGCGCGTCTCGAAATATTGACTTTCTTCTTCTTCTTCTTTTCATTAAATTGATTTTTGAATAAGAAAAAGAAAATCAATGACCTGGATGAAACACATCTGTACCCCGGGTGAAGGAGCTCCGCACTGACGCGCGGGCACATTTGACGCGTCTGGCCGCCTGACGGATCGCAGGAGGCGGCCAGACTCCTGCAGCCGCGCCGCTGAGGCTGTATCCTCCTCCTCCTCCTCCTCCTCCTCCTCTCACTTGTATTTTTTTTCCCCCCTCCACCTTTGTGTTGTGATCGGCTCTCCCACTCAGTCTGTTTCTCACACCCACCCCGGTGCACCCCCCCACCCCTCCTTCTCCTCCCCACCTCCATCCCACCCTACGCTACCCTACCCCATCCACCACCCCCTCCACCACCACCACCACCCCCTCTCCTCCTTTTAGCATCTGAAA